>BLSH010400846.1:1784120-1842883 GCA_018402905.1 Glandirana rugosa
GTCTACGGACCAGAAACCAACGCCACCTCCACCCCCGAAGGTGCAGCAGAACAGTGGTACTGACGTTATCCACCTATGCCCTGAAAATGAAAAAAAAAGTCCTTCCCCTACTCCCACTTCCTGGGCCCCCCTGTTGAAATGATGGGGCCCAGGGAAATGCAATTTAAGCCCCAGTAAGCGAGTAGGAGCAGGGGTGTGATCTAGTAGAAGCTAGTAAAAGATCCTGTTTAGCTAATAAGGCCTGGGCCCAATACAACAGGACCAGTTGTACTGCCTTAGCTGCAGCCCTGGTCCTCCTGCCTAACAATGAGGTTGTCTCTCTGACTTACTGCAGCTTCTAATGCATAGTGTGCTGTGAAATCAGAGTAAGCATAAAAGACCAGGCATCTGCTGGAAGCGACAATAATTAAGGATGAGCAACAATAATGATCCTGTAGACCAGTGGTTCGCAACCCTGTCCTCAAGTACCCCCAACAGGCCATGTTTTGGGAATTTCTCTTGGATAAAATAGCTGTCCAAAATACCAAGCCAATGACTCTGATTTAAAGCACCTGTGCAAGATAAAGGAAAACCTGCAAACATGGCCTGTTGGGGGGTACTTGAGGACAGGGTGGAGAACCACTGCTGTAGACCATAGCTGCTAGGACATACTCCGGGGAAGGAGTAACATGAATAAAGCCGCAAAGAGTTCCATAAAAGCGCTTTGATCCAGGTATTACTGTCTTAACTGTAAGGGTAAACTTTTCCTGGAGGGAGGGGCCAGAGATGCGTCCACAGCCAATCCTAATGTCCCAGCTCCCTTAGTATAGTTCCGGTCTCTAGCCTTTTAATTCCCGCTGGTCCGTCCTGTCACGTGACTTGACAAGGCGCAGGAGAGCGAAACATGTCGTCATAGCGATGGGACCCATACTACCGGCTTGCTCTCCAGGTGTCCCCTGGAGGCAGCCAGACAGATTGGGGTAGGGAATTCCAAAGGATGGGAGAGGCTCAGCAGAAGTCCTGGAGGCGAATATGGGAGGAGGTGATGAGGGAGCTGGAGAGCAGGAGGTCTTGGGAAGAATGAAGAGGACGAATAGGTTGGTATTTTGAGACTAGGTTAGTGATGTAGTTGGGGGCAGAGTTGTGGATGGCTTTGAGGCAAAACCCAGCTTTGGTCCTCTGGACAAAACTACCAGTGATCAATGGATGTCGAATTAAATAAGAAACAGAGTTTCAAAGCAAATGCAGGATACATTAATATTATAATTTCCTACAATAAAATCACAGAACAGAACACAGAATGCACAACTGCAAAGTAAATGTAAATTTCCCAAGCACAGCAGTTGAAATAATTGAACATTGTGTTTTGTAGGCAAAGAGCGTTTTGAACAATGTGTGAAAGATAACACCTGCAGTCGCCTTAATACCAATTTCACAGCAAGGTTTAACATTTCACAGAGTGTCATGGGAATTATCCTCAGCACAGAGAAGAAATCAGGGCTAAATATACAAGAAAGTGAACTCTACAGCAGGCCTTGCTCCCTCTCACATTACCATTTTCCCATGGACTGAATCTTCTTGATGTCTTAGACATACCCATAATAAATTACTCAAATGGCTCCCTAGGTGCCGCAACCAACTTTAAAAACGGGATCACTCACTAATAGATTGTGTTAATGTTGTAGTAAATGTATTTTGTTGTCTGCAGGAAGTTACTTTTTGTTTGATTTTTTACCATGGAAGCAATTAAAGAGTAGTCATCATAGGTGTGCGCAGCCTATTGCATTAGGGTGTGCGCCACAAAGCGCAAACAAACATGAGTGTGTGTGTATATATGTCAGAAAAAAGAGGACAGTGTCAATAGAGCAGAGATTGGTGTCAGTAGTTTATTTGTATTTTTTTTTTTTTTTTACAATTTTGTTTTAGTTATTATTTTTTACAATATTATATTTTATTATTTTATTTTACAATTTTATTTAGGAACCCTGCTGGGGGACTTTGGTGAACTATCAGGGGTCTAAATAAGGATTCCCCAGTCCCTTTCTCTGCAGCCAGGCAGCAGGGGGAATCTGCACACTACAGGGTGATTAGAGTGTGCCCAGGCACACCTTCCACCCTATGTGCGCACGCCTATGGTAGTCATTATAATGTGCTTTCTAACTCGAGTTTTGAACAAAGAATAATCCTTTTCAGGTCAACTCTGTGCATTATAAAACTAGTAGCAACTGTCCCTCCTATTGCCTGAAAGAAATGGATAAATTGGGTTGGGCCATTATATGGACTTTGCCCTAAATAAGAAAAGTACAGGTTCACTTCAACTTCCAATCCCTGAGGGCCCCTTTAGACCTCTACGGTCCGTTGTGGTGCTTGACTACAAATGCATTATTTGCATTACCATTCATTAACTCATTTACTCAACAAATGGCTATGGACCAACAGCTGATTTTAAACAGCAGACCACAATACACAAATGTGTACTGCAGTGAGTGTGTTTCAAACTACTATACTTGTGCGTTTGAGTGCCATTCTAAAATAAATGGAGAGTGCAAAATCTGGTGCAGCTCTGCTTACAAACCAATCAGCTACCATATTGTCAAAGCTTAAAGGAGTTGTAAACCCTCAAGGTTTTTCACCTTAATGTATTCTATGCATTATGGTGAAAAACCTTTTGACATGCAGGAGCCCCCCCTTTACTTACCAGAGCCCACAAGCAGACAAGCCTTGGAGCTCACTCAAGTTGCTCCGGTTCTCATTGGCTGGATTTATAGCTGGGGTGCCATCGGCTCCTGCTGCTGTCAATCAAGTCCAAGGATCCGGGAGATGGGGGGCGGGGCCGAGTCCCACTGTTTGCGCCTGCACTGGTGACCCCAGGGAAGTGTGGTGGTCACTCGAGAACAGGAGGAGCCCGGAGCACCACTGGAGGACCCCAGAAGATGGGGTTAGGGCCCACTCTGTGCAAAACCACTGCACAGAGAAGGTGAGTATGACATGTTTGTTATTTAAAAAAAAAAAAGTGGTTGTAAAGTCTCATTTAAAAGAAAATAAAAATAACAAACATATTATACTTACCTGCTCTGTTGCAGTGGATTTGCACTGAGCAGCCCGGATCCTCCTCTTCTCGGGTCCCTCTTCTGTGCTCCTGGCCCCTTCCTCCTGTTGAGTGCCCCCACAGCAAGCAACTTGCTATAGGGGCACCGAGCCAAGCCACAGCTTCCTGTGCCCATTCAGACATGGAGCTGCGGATCCATCTTGCCCCTTTTCTCTTGTGATCAAAAAGCAGGAGTGGTGGGAACTCTGGATGTATGCCAAAATCCCAAAACATATAAAAATTTGAAAAAAAACCTCCAAAGAAAGGGACTTTAGGCATACCTGGATTGGAAACATGCAGACACCATGGATAATAAAACTGTTTCACTGTTTATTGTTGAAGATATATAACGACTAAAACCAGGCCAAAGGGCCAAAATACAAGCACTGATAAAATTGGGAACCACATGGACAAAACAAGACAAAAAAGGCTATGCAAAGACATATGGCAATAAGAAGAACCCTGGAATGGAAAAGAAGGCTGCAGAGCACCCGACGCATTTCGAGATAGTAGATGGACTCTTCTTCAGGGATGCTGCAAAGGCGGTTAATTTTCAAATAGACGGAGCAAGCAGGGCACCCTATGGCCCTCTCAAGATTGGGAGAGGGTAAATCTTCACATATGAAGTCGTGAGATAAAAGGTTTTGGAGGTATTTAGAAAAATTTCTCCTGAAGCTGGCTCGATCATACCATGTCTGTGCAGGCTAGGCTGAAAGCAAAGGATGAACGGCCAATATGCCACTTTTGGGTCTAGCCGTTCGAGGTTAGGGTAGACGAGGTGAAGGGCCCGGCTGGGTATATCCAAAGTATGGATAGATTCTATCGGCGTACAATCGGCTCAGGCCCAACAAGGGCAGTTGCCCACCATCCACATGGATCAGAGTACAGGGGGGATAGACAAAAAGGAGACGCCGAAGCAAGGCCAGACTACAGGCCAGCTGCCTATGAGTGCTGGAAAAAAGAGTGCAGCATAATAGCTGCACAACGGCACTTAGTCCTGGACAGGGAAGCTGTCCGCCAGCTGATTGGCTGACTGATTTTGCTGACAGCAGTGGGGGCCAATGGCGCCGCTGCTGTGTCACAGCCAATCAGGAGGGAGAGTCTTGGATGGCTGAGATACTCATGGACATCGCTTGACAGACATGGACCTCAGGTAAGTATTAGGGGGGCTGAGGGGGGGGGGCTGCTACACACAGAAGGCTTTTTATCTTAATGCATGGAATGCATTAAAGAGGTTGTAAACCTTGTAAAAAAAAACCCTGCAAGAGAAATGCATAATGAGCTAGTAAGCATCGCATACTATCTCATTATGAAATGGTTACCTTAGAACGAAGCCCGGTATCGGAGTCGGCTCTCCGAGTACAGGGCCGGCATCTTCCACCCGTAGTTACTTCCGGGTTCGCGGCCCTGGCGCTGTTATTGGCATGCGCACGGGAGCTGCTGGTATCAGCACGGCCCTCTAGAAATGGCGCCAAGCAGCCCGTTTCTCCAGTGTGCATGCGCCGATGACGTCGGCGCAAGCGTTAGGGTTGCCACCTCATCCCTTTAAAACCGAACACATATTAATTACACAGGTTCTGTGGCTGAGTAAGGTGGTAATTAAACTCACTTGGTGCCTTATCTGCATTACATTAGCCTCAGAACCTGTGTAATTCATACAGTCAGGTCCATAAATATTGGGACATCGACACAATTCTAATCTTTTTGGCTCTATACACAACCACAATTAATTTGAAATGAAAGGAACAAGATGTGTTTTAACTGCAGACTTTCAGCTTTAATTTGAGGGTATTTACCAAATCAGGTGAACAGTGTAGGAATTACAGTAGTTTGCATATGTACCTCCCACTTTTTAAGGGACCAAAAGTAATGGGACAATTGGCTGCTCAGCTGTTCCATGGCCAGGTGTGTGTTATTCCCTCATTATCCCATATACAAGGAGCAGATAAAAGGTCCAGAGTTCATTTCAAGTGTGCTATTTGCATTTGGAATCTGTTGCTGTCAACTGTCAATATGAGATCCAAAGAGCTGTCTTTATCAGTGAAGCAAGCCATCATTAGGCTTAAAAAACAAAACAAACCCATCAGAGAGATAGCAAAAACATTGGGTGTGGCCAAATCAACTGTTTGGAACATCCTTAAAAAGAAAGAAGACACCGGTGAGCTCAGCAACACCAAAAAAAAACGGAAGACCACGGAAAACAACTGTGGTGGATGACCGAAGAATTCTTTCCCTGGTGAAGAAAACACCCTTCACAATAGTTGGCCAGATCAAGAACACTCTCCAGGAGGTAGGTGTATGTGTGTCAAAGTCAACAATCAAGAGAAGACTTCACCAGAGTGAATACAGAGGGTTCACCATAAGATGTAAACCATTGGTGAGCCTCAAAAACAGGAAGGCCAGATTAGAGTTTGCCAAACAACATCTAAAAAAGCCTTCACAGTTCGGGAACAACATCCTATGGACAGATGAGACCAAGATCAACTTGTACCAGAGTGATGGGAAGAGAAGAGTATGGAGAAGGAAAGGAACTACTCATGATCCAAAGCATACCACCTCATCAGTGAAGCATGGTGGTGGTAGTGTCGTGGCGTGGGCATGTATGGCTGCCAATGGAAACGGTTCTCTTGTATTTATTGATGATGTGACTGCTGACAAAAGCAGCAGGATGAATTCTGAAGTGTTTCAGGCAATATTATCTGCTCATATTCAGCCAAATGCTTCAGAACTCATTGGACGGCGCTTCACAGTGCAGATGGACAATGACATGAAGCATACTGCGAAAGCAACCAAATCGTTTTTTAAGTGGAAGTGGAAGAAGTGGAATGTTATGCAATGGCAAAGTCAATCACCTGGCCTGAATCCGATTAAGCATGCATTTCACTTGCTGAAGACAAAACTGAAGGGAAAATGCCCCAAGAACGAGCAGGAACTGAAGTCAGTTGCAGTAGAGGCCTGGCAGAGCATCACCAGGGATGAAACCCAGCGTCTGGTGATGTCTATGCGTTCCAGACTTCAGGCTGTAATTAACTGCAAAGGATTTGCAACCAAGTATTAAAAAGTGAAAGTTTGAATTATGATTGTTAATCTGTCCCATTACTTTTGGTCCCTTAAAAAGTGGGTGGCATATATACAAACTGTTGTAATTCCTACACCGTTCACCTGATTTGGATGTAAATACCCTCACATTAAAGCTGAAAGTCTGCAGTTAAAACACATCTTGTTCGTTTCATTTCAAATCCATTGTGGTGGTGTATAGAGCCAAAAAGATTTGAATTGTGTCAATATTTATGGACCTGACTGTATGTGTTCGGGTTTAAAGGGATGAGGTGGCAACCCTAGCAAGCGTATACAGGGAATATCTCCTAAATTGTGCAAGTTTAGGAAATATACTCGGTACCTACAGGTAAGCCCTATTATAGGCTTACCTGTAGGTAAAAGCGTTTGTAAAGGGTTTACAACCACTTTAAGATAAAAAAACTTTCTGACTTTACAACCCCTTTAATTGAGCAAGCTGAAGTTAGAAGCTGATTGGCTACCATGCACAGCTGTACCAGATTCTGAGTGCACCTGTTTTAGTAAATCTCCCCCATAGTCTTTTAATAGAGGTTGGTCATTTGGTAGAGCCCGGTCCAGAGTTTCTGCACTTGGGGACAGCAGCACCAGATGTGCAAAAGTTCCAGGCTGATTGCGATCCTTAACGTTTTCCTATTCAGGTTGATACAAGGTAGCATCCAAGATTTAGTTTATAATTTGTTATTATTGGGTATAATTGAGTCTTTCTATAGAAGCTGGTGAAGAACTATATCTATCTAATATATCTTAATATATACTATATAGATATTGGTAGAATATAGTTGAGAGTCTATAGACAGTGGCACCAGATGTGTAGATAGGTTCCCAGGTGGGTGCAACATCTAAAGCAAGTGGAGGGGTAGCTGTAAAGTTTGATACTAGGTACCATCAACGCATGAATTTATAATTTATTTCAATTGCATAATTATTTTACGAGCATGTCGTAACCACTTGCTGATTATAACATGGTTATATGGTGGCAGAGTGGCTAGCACTTCCGGGCAGGGGCCACGCAAGCGATTAGTCACAGCAGAAGTCGAGCAGCGGGTGCCGGCCAAAGGATGTCTCCTGGAGAATGACAGAACAGAGCTCTGCCTATGTAAACAAGGCAGAGAGCTGTCCTGTCAACAGGGATGTGCTGGATTTTGTGTCCCTGAAAAGCAGGGAATATAATCCAGCACATCCCTTAGTAAAAGTGCCACATAGTAAACACAAAAACACTGGTTAGGCACACATTTATCCCTTTGATTGCCCTAGAGATGATTAACCCCTTACCAGCCAGTGTCATTCGTACAGTGACAGTGTATATTTTTAGCACTGATCACTGTATTAGTGTCACTGGTTCCCACAAAGTGTCAAAAGTGTCAGTTAGTGTCAGATTGTCCCGCTATAAGTTGCTGGTCACCACCATTACTAGTATAAAAAAAAATTAAATTCCATTATTTATACCATATTTACATCATATGCAGCAGAATACATATTGGCCTAAATGTATGAAGAAATTGAATTTTTTTTTTATTGGACATGTTTTATAGCAAAAAAAAATATTGTGTTTTTTTTCAAAAATTGACATAAATTTGTTTATAATGCACAAAATAAAAAACCCAGAAATTATCAAATATCATCAAATAAAAGCTCTATTTGTGAAAAATGGACATAAATTCCATTTATGTACAGCGCTGCAAGACCGTGCAATTGTCAGTTACTACAGTAACGCAGTGCCATATAGAAAAAAAAAAATGGCCTGGTCATGAAGGGGGGTAAATCTTCCAGAGGTAAAGTGGGTAAATGATAATCATGTGTCTTTTCAGTCATCCTCTAATACGGAGTCCCAATTCCCAATATAAGGTGGTGGAGTTGAGGATAGTGGAGAAGCAAAGTCAAGCTTGGGATGTGTGGATCTTTGAGGAATTTTAGTTTAAAAGAGGTGAAAGAGCATCATAAGTTGAACGTTTTGCTGTAGATATCTGAAAAACTATGAGGTTGGAATCTTACAATCATCTAGGATGGAACAAAAAGGTATTGATTCCATTATCTATGTAATTTATAGAGAATGTTAGTCTTTGGTACCATGGCTTAAAACTGATTGTCAGCTTACAGTGTTACTAAATCCAGTAATATAAAAATAGTTCATCTGCCACCCCCTGCTTATAAATATTCTTTATACATTAAAATACTACCACTATATACCTTTTTGGCTGGCTGATCTGTATACCACGGTCACATGATCAACTGCAGGGTCTGCCCAGAGCTGTGTGTTCAGGTAGGAGAAGATTTCCACTATAACCTGTATACACGCCCACATGTGTGGTGTTAATATCATGTTAGCTCTGAGAACAAGGAAATGTTCTCTCCAGCAATAGAAACCAAACTGAGCATGTGCAGGAGGACTACCCTCACTGTATTATCTGGCCTTGCCAAGAGAGAAAGTGCAGGAGGGAAGCATCTGTCCATATAGGATCAAAGAGCCTTTTTACATAATGCAGAGGATTAACCCCTTAAGTTCCACAGTGAGTATAACAAGCATGCTACTCTGCATTTACAGACAGATTTTACTGTTGTGGGTTTAGTAACACTTTAAAGCTTGGTAAGAAAAAAGGGTTCCCTAGAAACATTTGAAGGGGAACATGTGAAGACAATAATTCTCCTGATAATTGAATACCTTCCCAATCCGCAAGGGGATAGATTATTTTTGGATTTGTATTAAATTGGCAGTACACCACACATAATGCCACACATTGGATCAATTCTGCTTCCAGTCTTATCCACAGTAGGACTTGGACAAATGGCCCATTTGTGCTGCCATCTAGAAGAGAGATTTGGTGCACCCACAATGCATCTGGATCTGAGCAAGTATAAAGTGAGGTTCAGGGTCCTGGGCATTTGGTGACTCCAAATACAATTTTGTAGGCATCCTAGAATGTGTGCTGGGACCTTGATGGTCTAGTATTGTAACCTAAGGAGGAGTGTTGTTTTTATTGCTGCAATATACTTACGTTTTAAGCTGAGGGGATTCATTTTGGTAAGGGAATATTTTAGTTCCTTTAGCAAATTAACTCCATTATACCTACAAAATGCAGCTGTAAGTTTGGAATTCATTCGTAATGGTTGTAAGCCTACATAGACACAACATTCTGCAGTGAAGACCATGTCTGCATTTCTTCCACAGAACATGCTTGGCTCTCCTGTTTTCAGTGCCCATCCCTTTAACTGGCTTTGTTTGCCTTCCAGAGACTGGCAGAGGGCTTTTCCAGGGCTTGGCAAAATGCCTTGAAAGGGAGCATGCAGAGACACAGTATGTGATCTGGGTGCAGGAACTGGCACATTATGTGATAGGATTGGCACAATATGTGGTGGGACTAGCACAATCAGACTTATTCAATATATTAGTACAAAAAAGCAACAGGGGTCTGAAAAAGGAAGTAACATACTGCAAATAATCAAAAACTTTTCTTAAAGTGTATGTCCAGTCCTGTGTTTGTTTAGTTTTGGATAGAGCTTGGAACACCTGACATGGGTTCCTTCATGAGTACTTCTCTTGATAAACTTAAGTGAATAAATAATGTCCAAATATCAATCAAGTAAACCAGTTCAAAGAGTGTGCAAATATTCAATCCATGTGATAATTAAGGAACAGAAAATCATAGTTCAATGGAAGTTCCACCACCGTGAGAGATGCAGAGCCTTCTGTGACACTCGACGCCCTGTAGAAAGGGATGCTTACCAGATGGTGGGGACCACCTATCTCTAGGATGGTCATGATGGCATGCAGAATAACCTCTGCAGGGTATCAACAGCAGATGGAGCCTCTGGAACACTCAGGGGGAAGCAGAGAGGTTCTTCAAATGCAAGTGAACTCACAATAAGATATCCAGGACAACCAGAACCATAAATAGACCATACAGGGAAAAGGACTTCAATAGTGTGCTACTGTATACAATTTTTATTAAAAGTAAAGCCAAGTGGCTACTTACATTCTGTTAAAAACAAAACAGCCTTGTTAATTCGTCTGCCAGCAAACACTATATGATACACCCGCACTTCCGGGGTCACGTGGGGAGCGATGACGTCATCGTGTAGTCCCGCCTGACATGTTTCGTCACACGTGATGTTTTCTGTTTCTTAATTATCACATGGATTGAATATTTGCACATTCTTTGAACTGGTTTACTTGATTGATATTTGGACATTATTTATACACTTTAGTTTGTCAAGTCACATTTGACAATATGATTAGCGCAACTTTTTGTTAAGTGTATGTTGTACTATATCACATGGTAAGTCTCTGCAGTCGTTCACTATTTTTTCACATAGTTAATGCTTTTAGTGTGATATACTTTTATAATTTATTTTACATGTATTTACTTCTACCTGGGGCTCTATTAGAAAGATCTCCCTTCACTTAGGGGAGGATTTACTAAAACTGGTGCATGGAGAATCTGGTGCAGCTGTGCATGGTAGCCAATCATTATTATTATTGGTTAGAGGATTTAAACAGATGCACGTTTGTTTATACCCCCTGCCAGCCTAGACCTAACATGGATCCGTTAAGCTGTATATTTTCCTCCATCACAAGATGACGGAAAAGACTGAATGGATATGGATGTCACAAAAGTGAATGATATTCATATTGGGGCATACAGGGTCAATGACCTCACAGGGGGACGGGGTCACCCAGCACCATCATCTGGTGCCTCAACCTCTTAGTTTTTTAAGAACTGTCTGACGGCTGGAGTCTCTGTCGGGTGCATTTTTTTTTCTTTGGGGGGGGGGGGGCGGCATTCTGCATGGTTGATGCTGGATTTAGTTCAGGGGAATTGTCACAAATTGTCTTTGTGTTTTTATTTACCCCAAACTCATTCACATGGGGGGGGGCGAGATCTGGGGGCCCGCTTGTTAAAGGGGGCTTCCAGATTCTGATAAGACCCTCGCAGACCCCCACAAGCACCGGCCAGGGTTGTGGGGAAGAGGCCCCCCACCCCAAAGTTACGGGCATGTGGCCTGGTGTGGTTCAGGAGGGGGGACTCTCCCCCTCTTTCCTCACCTGCCAGATTGCATGCTCGGATAAGGGTGTATTATGGATTTTTTTAAAAAAAAATTGACATGGGGTTCCCCTTATAATCCATACCAGACCCAAAAGGCCTGGTATTGAAAAGGGTGAACCCCACACTGTTTTTTTCCTTTATTTTTCATTGCTGGCATTATTTTTTTTACATTCAGCTGTCAGTAAGAAAGCCCACTGACAGCTGAAGAGTCATCCATTGTTAAGCATGCTGCAGCCGGCTTCCCGGGCCCACTCCTTTACAACCAGCTGTCCTTCACGCAGAATTCAGGTCGATACATTTTCAACCAATTTGAATTTGAATCGTTCCAAAAATTTGCAATTTGTTAGAAAACAAATAAACAAAATGAAGCAAATTATAACCAAATTCATTACTATTGCTATTATTATTGTTATTAGGAAATTCGGACACAGCTGAATCTCTAAATAATGAAAAATGTGTCTGAATTTAGCCATTGGCTCCACCTACTGTCAATCACAGCCAGAGAGGCAGGAGCTGGCGGTAGGGCTGAGCCATACTCTCCGTGTCTTATGACACAGAAGCAAGCAAGCACAAGTGCCCCCACAGCAAGCGACTTGCTATGGGGGCACTTGGCAAGGGGTAGGGGCCCAGAGTGCCGGCGGGGGACCTGTGAGGGATAGAATCAGGGCAGCTCTGTGCAAAACCACTGCACAAAGAAGGTAAGTATGACATGTTTGTTATTTTTTTTTATATATTTTTTTATAAATCAATTTATTGAATGAGGTAAAGCAGGGGTAGACAACCAGTAGCCCTCCAGCTGTTGTGGAACTACATTTCCCATGCGGCATTGCAAGACTGGCAGTTACAATTACTCCCAGAGGCATGATGGGACTTGTAGTTCTGCAACAGCTGGAGGGCCCCAGGTTGCCTACCCCTGAGGTAAAGCTTCACTTTGCAAATAATACCCAATCACATGCAGGGAAAAGAAAAACAGCATTTTTGCTTGCACATGATTGGACGATGGAAGTCAGCAGAGCTTCCCCTCATTTACTAATCTCTGGAGCAAGTACACTTGCAGAGTGCACAGTCTATTTGCCTTTAGCAAATCCAGCGTGTACATTGTAGTGCACTGCATGACAAAAACGTGGTCAGGTGCAGATGATCGCTAAAGTGGGAAAAGGCCCTCACAGCTTGATGGTCTGTGCTTGATGGATGTTGCATCTTACACATCACATTTGGCATTACTGTAATAAGCCGAGAGTGTAGAGGAGAATCTGCAAGCAAGCAAACTCCCAATCTCTTAACAAATGTTTGCTTTCCTGTGCAGCTCAGCAATTCTTTGTTCTAATTATGCTGACTGGATGTTCTGTGATCAATTCAGCGATCATGCATTGACATGCTGAACAGAGACCTCAACAGGAAGTTGATCATATAAGAAAAAATGTTTGATACTCCTCATCCATTGACGTGAGTATACACAGGGTGACATATGTCAGAGGAAAGCAGAGCTCAGCATAGCTTTGTCAGGACATGGAATCCCTGTCACTACACTTGTGTCTTACTCCTCCTAGCTCAGTTATCTACGTGCTCACCGCCCCACCCTGGTGATTCATAGCATAGCTTTGAGCATCATTCAAGGCCTGTTTGTTCCGAATTCCATACCTGAACATTTTACAGCACACTGATAATTGTGGAATACCCAGAAATACCAAATTTACAGAACAAACTGTCTTCATGTCTCTAAGGCAAAATGAGGACTTTTTAAGGTGGTAGTGGAACACTAAGGGCCGTACAACAGTGGCTTCCAGGCATTCTAGAGACACCCCTCCTGAATGCATGTATTTTTTTCTAGCCGAAGGTGGATTTTTGTGGGGGCACTCCTACTAAATCCACCAGGAAGAGTATAATTGAGTACAAGGTTAATTAACCCATCAATTAATAAAGCATAGCTCCCAACTGTCCCTGAATTCGAAGGACTGTCCCTGATTTGGAATAAAGTCCCTCTGTCTCTCTTTGCTCCTCATTTGTCCCTCATTTTAGTCTGATCTATATAGTTGTATATAAAATGCACTTTTTGTCTTTAAATTGTGTTTTCCAGTGCTAAATCTTTCATCCAATTTCTAAATTGTTGTGTTTGTAAATTTCAGAAGCCAATATAAAGGAATAGTAGTGGTAATAAAAAAAAGTACTTGGGGGTTTAACTAATATTTTTTTTGTATAATTCTCCTTTAAGGGGTGTGGCAGGGGGGGTGTCCTATGCCTACATACTTTTGCTAATAGGTGTCCCTCATTTCCATCTCAAAAAGTTGGGAGTTGTGATAAAGTGCATAGTGCTACTATACATAACTGTGAAATTCATGAACAGATAAACCAAATACAATGTGCCAAAAATCCTTTTGTCACCAAGGATTGCTGTAGAACTACTAGTGCTAGGAATACACCTAACTGGTGACAAACATACACTAAAACCTCTAGGATTAATAAACCAACTGCTGTGAGTGATATAAGTTGAGCCACAATGACTTAAGATAACGCAAAACAGCTGATTAGCTGGATAATAAATAAAGTGTAATAATTGTTATTATTATTATTAAACAGGATTTATATAGCGCCAACAGTTTGCGCAGCGCTTTACAACATGGGGGCAGACAGTACAATTACAATACAAATCAATGCAATACAAATCAATACAGGAGGAATCAGAGTATAATGTCAAAAAACAAAAGTTCATAAATGTGCAAGGCCGCAGTTGGCTGTATAAACTTAGCAAGCAGTGATAAAAAGTACACATGTATGTTTTATTTATTTTTATTAATTTATTTCAGTTACTTATATAGTGCCGTCAATTGTGCAGCACTTTACATATACAGTATATTGTACATATACATCAGTCCCTGTCCTCAAAGGGCTTACAATCTAAGGTCCCTAACTCACATTCATAATACACATACTAGGGCCTATTTTGACAGGAGCCAATTAACCTTCCAGCATGAGTGTGGGAAGAAACCCACAGAGGCAAAGGGAGAACATGCAAACTCCAAGCAGGTAGTGCTGTGGTTAGGATGGCATCACTTTTAACCCAACAGCTGTGAAGGGCCCTAAAACCCCTGTTAGTTTATTTATTTCTGTCTGTGTCTCATTGTCTTTCTGCCTGAGAGACACCAGAGAAAGTGAGAAGAAATCTCTACAAACCCAGAGAATTAACGGGGCCATTTGTCTACAGAATGGGTGTCCCAAATGAAAGCTTATCCATCACATAATAACATCACATAAAATTTTGGATTTCTCATCACTCTCAATCTCAAAATACATGGAGAGGGAAATGTGAGATTCCAACTTTAGACGGTTGTCACCTGAACTATTGTCCTCATTGAGTGACCTCACCTCTTGTCCTGGTGTCAACTTTCTCATCCCTTTCTGTCTTGGTGACAATATTGACCCCCTTTTGGGGGTACAGGAAAATAATAAAAACTAGACAGAGGTTCTAATCCTTTCACACGCTATCCTAAACTAAAAAAAAAAAAAGGTTTGGTTATGCATACACTTTATGTATGTTTTCTTGAAGTAATATTACCGAATATAAAGACATCGGGAAACCCTATGTGCAATTTGTGTACACTTCAGCGAAGGCAAACCTCAGCTGCCAAATATTTAAAGTGCGCAAGCTGTCTTGGTATGTTTATTACAAGTGTTTACTTGTGTGGTGAGCAAACCACAGAGCAGCTGCCTGTGTAATGAAGATTCAAGTCATTTGTGAGGAGAAATCAGGAACAGATATTGCATACAGACAGCTGGCAATGGAAGCAGCTCTGCAGTGTGGTACAAGGCTGGGTTCACATTGATGCCGGATGCGGCTGACAGCAGGGGATTCTTGCGTCTCTGTTCTCCGTTGCAGGGCTGAATTTTTTGGCTGAATTTGGCTCTGAAACTGAGCCAAAGATGTACAGGACTCCTGTACAAGCCGCTCCAGAGCCGCCACGGAGATGTGTGAACCTGCTCCATTGAGAGCCAGTCACAATCTCCTGCATCCAATTTTCATAGGTGTGAACCCAGCCTAAGGGTACCCATAGACTTTAGATGGTGGTCCAGCACATAAGAATGATCTGGCCATCCTCAGAACAGCAAACCTTCTGAACACTGAAGCGCTCTCAATAAATGTTCACGATTGAATCTGGTAACCTTTTATGATTCAATATAGAGGGAAGGATGTGAGCAGGTAGATCCTACCACTTATCTCAGAGGGAAACAACTTTAATCAGAACAGGTTTTCTAATCTGCCCAATGTTCTTCCAATATGTTGCTGGTTGGGGATCTCCTTGGAACCATAGATGTGAGATCATGTCTTCTTATGTCTATGGGAGGCTTATGGCCCATAAACACGATCAGAAAATCATATGAAAAATACTGCTTTTGAGGCGATCGTACAGATTTCGAGAGCCAATCATGACAGTTCATCCAATATTATCTGATGGGACAAGTATGGAAATTTTTCTTGTACGATACTGGATCGTATGATTTTCTTTTAATCAGTACAGCCTTTGTCCGAAAATACAATACAAATACAATACATTACATCACTTCCAAATTTTTGTTCTGTCGTACGAGAATTTTCGTAACTTTAGTAACCTCTTCTTTTTCGATATGGAGACTAGCATGCAAAACTAAACGATGATCATTCATCCAATAATCTCATCATGTGTACCAGGCATTAGAGTCTGCAAAATAATGTTTTTTCTTTTCTTCTATCTCTTCTATGTCTGGACTTCTGAACCCCAGTGGTATATCGTTAATGAAGAGAAATGGAAGTGGTTGCTGAAGGAAAAAACTCTGCAATTTGGTTAAAGTAGATGTAAGGCCCTTTCACACTGGCAGCAGATCTGCCTGCTCAGCGGGGGATCCCTCTCTTGATCCCCACTGAGCAGGTGGATGACAGGTCCATGTCCGCTCTGCTGATGCAGAACGGACATGGACACAGCCCGCTCTCCTCTATGGATGGTCATATGGAAACAGACTGCCACTCTGTTTCCATTCGACTGTCATCTGATCTGATCCGCCAGGCGAATGGTGAACGGATCCCCATCTATCTGTTTTTAGCGATTCGATTTGGATTGGATGTCGGCGGGTGTCAACAGACACATGTCCGTTGATCTGCCACTCCATAGAGGAAAATGGATGGTCCGGTCAGGTCTGCCTGAAAAAGTGACAGACGGACCCGATCGGTCCACCCGTGTGAAAGGGGCCTTAACCCTAACCGAATGACATTTAGTTTGCCAAAGCACCATTCATCATAGGCAAATGTCATGCTTTATTATGATAAAATGTTTGTTTTCACTTTTTTACCCATTGTTGCATTTCAATGCTGCTGATCTCCTGCAGCTTCTTTTGTAGACATCGCCTGTCAACATGCACTCCAGAGATTGTTGCATGACATTTCTCAGAGTGGGTTTTCTATTGTTGTAGTGGGCAATGCCTATGTAATTTGCATTGAAGACACCGCTTGTAGCCTCCATTGGAAGCTTATGTGACAAAGTGACAAGGAAGGAGCACAACTGGTAGACAGGGACAGAGCATATCAACCCATAACAGGAAGTGTCTATACAGGGGCCTTCATGTCAGGATCACCAGGTAATAATTTAATGCAGATTTAACAATATTTAAAAATACCTTTGAAATTACATTATCATGTTAAAGCTTTTATGAGGTTTTAGTGATTGGGTTTATATACATTTAAAGGACCAAAATGTGTTTTAAAAACCGGATGAGGTTAATACATGTGATAGTGACAGCATATGATTTCCTTTTTCAGTTATGCATCTTTTAATTTTCTTCCACATTCTCCACAGACCAATATGTCCAGAAAAAGTTACAGTGACAAGAGTTAGGATACAACACAACCAAGAACACTTGAGTAATTGAAGCAAGAGTTTTTAAATAGAAGATTTAAAATGGAACTTTATTTACCTTCAATGGTGCTCTGCAGCAACCTGGAGCCCTTTCACTGGCCGTTGATCTTTTCGGACAGTTTTCTTTCAGGTACCGATCTTTGCCTGAAATTGTACAATGAGCTGCATAGCTCAGTGTCAGTGGCGGCCCATCCATAAGGGGCACAGGGGCACCTAATCCATGAGCCCAGCCCCTAATCTCTATGCAGAATGCCAGACGCATGGATTTCAATGTTTTTTTTTTTTTTGGAAGCACATGATTAGAGCCTGAGGCTCCAAATGGCTTCAAAAAAAGATGGACTCGGGGCACAGAACCCACCTTTAGTCTCAGGACCCACTTCTTGTTCAACCGGGAGGAGAAGCCACGCCTGTTCGGCTGGGAGGAGAAACCCTGGCCCCAAAATATTGCACACCAGCCGCAACTGCTCAGAGTACAGGGTGGAGAGGCAGGTAAGAAACAGTGTGTCTCTACATTGAAAAACCTGCCTGTTTGCATTTTTTTTTTTGGAGCAGAATAAATCTCAGTCAACATTAAGTATTAGCCTTATGCTACTAGCATAAGTAAATAGGTGGGAAGGTATATTATAATTATATGTTTTAAACTTTTTTATCTACATTTCTTCAATTGTTTCCTGGTTTCTGGCCTAGGACACAATGATGTAATACATCCCAGGAGGCATCTATGATGCACAGAAGTGCAAGGGGATATAACCCCCTTGGACTTTTAAGGCAGAAATTGAGTGAGAACGTGCAACAATACCACTTTTATTAATACAAATTTTAAACAAGATAAGAGCAAGGGCTAGATATGCCCAGAAGCAATAAACATAGCTGACATACATATAAGTCATGATAAAAATACAGAACTTAATCCATATAAGACATATGCTCAAAATGAATAGAATGTACCCTGGGTACTGCCAGAGAAGAACTGCGGTCAGTCCACACATGAGTTGCATAGATGTATCCCAACATGTTTCAGAATAATATTCTTTCTTTAAGGGAGATTTGAGTACTAGATCCTTTCTAAAATACAAATATATTTGTACATCAATTGGTAATGTACGAATAAATATATAAAGACATATTTCACTCAAGTATACAGAGAAATAAGTCTTTATATATTTATTCATACCTCACCAACATCATCTGCCCTTTCTCAAGGTTGGTGTGGCTAGAAATGCTAGGGGGGTTTTCAAAGTGATTTCTCATCAAAATAAAGCATGGAGACATGGATAGATGGGTGTGTTTGCTTTGAATATTAAAAATGAATTAATTAGCATTTTCCGAACAGGCATTGCTTCTCCTCCCGCCCAATCAGGAAGCGGGTTCTGTGAGCAGACTGGCTGGGAGGAGAATCATTGAAGACAATAGCAAATATTAATTTGCTATTGTCACACAGCTGGGTGGGCTCAGGGTGCAATGCTCTGCGCCCGAGCCCACTCTTTTTTGAAGCCAATTAGAGCCTCAGGCTCTAATCGTGTGCTTAAAAAAAACCCATTGAAATCCATGCGTCCGGTGCCCTGCATGTAGATTAGGGGCCGGGCGCATAGGTTAAAGGGGGCGGCGCCCCTGTGGCCCTTATGGTCGGGCCACCACTGGCTCAGATGCAGTTTAGTTTGGCTTATTTAAAATTCCACTTGAATATGAATAAAAGTTGACTGCTGTATGTACTCCTGGCAGTTGGTCAGCTGGTCAGCTTGGATGGCATTTAATTATGGAGAGACATTAAAAATGAATGCAAAATTAAAAAAGGAATTTAGATATTGAACAATATTATTACAATTACTTACTCTCTAGTAAGTAGAATACATTTTGTTTCTATCGGTGGTTCTTTAATATGCTTTCAATGTCAATATGTTAAGGCCATTGATGGGTAGACTGTGTAGTGTAGCTGGATATCAGTCAAATTTTATATATTAATATCTCTATTTATAGGTCTTCAGTAATAACGGAAGCAGACAGCATGTTGCCCCCAATTGGACAATCTGGTTATAATCTTATCAATACTAATAACATAACAGGGTTGCGGACAAAGAAGGATAAACCTTTAGATGGGCCACTGTCATTATTTGCATCTACAGAAGCATGAACAACAACCACATTCCTGATGACGTCTGCAGACATAATGTCAATAAAAAAAAAGCTCTTACTATTGAATATTTGAACCACGCTCATCCAGATAAATAGGTTGTACTGCTTTTCTTACCTGTAAGATATAATGGCTACTAAATGCACAATAACTTAGCAGTTATGTAAGTACAGTGCTCATACAAGTATGGGGAAAGCTAATAGTGGGAAGCCAGCTTTTAGTGGCCCTGTAGAGGTAAAAGAGAAGGTAGAATCTGTATCTGGAAGAAATTATGCTCTAAGTGCACCAGACTGTCATACTTTGCATTTCATTGATCCAGCATACATTTATTATTTTCATTACTGCATTTACCAGGCATGAAGATGGAACAAGATACAACTATATTACAAGAAGATGTAAACCGCTCAAGGTGAGTGTCCCAGCAAAATCCCAGGGTGGTGGTCTGGATTGATGAATGAATCAGAAAAGAAAATGAAACCTACAGCAGGGGCCACCTCTGACATGTTTCACACTGAAAACGTTTTTTCAATGAGGATTTCAAAAAGGAGGATTAATAGGCAGCATTCTGGTAAGAAGAATTATATGTAACATCCTCCTAGATAGGCACTTGTGGCTCTCCTGTAATCGGTTGAGCAGCTTGTGATTGCTTTAGTTGTTCTGGGTTTGACTGGCTGTAGGTTTATTTGCTTCCCTCTGCCTTCAGAAGAATTCCAGAATGTAGAGGGCTGGATGAAGCAAATCAGCAGCTCGGGGTGGGTGCAGGTGGCTGGGAGCGAGCATAAATAGCCCGGAGCTGCCCTGTTCTTGTCCAGGGGGAGAAGTTCCTTGCCTGGAGGGCTTTAGCCCTCTTAGTCAGCCCAGCTGACATTTACCAGGTGATCATTGAGGTCCCAGCTATGCTAAGCTAGGGAGCCTATTTTGCTGAGAAATTCTGAAGCTGAAGAAGGGGGATTCCACCTGGGATCTGTTCTGGAGAGCCCTTTAAGGAAATGTCTTCCTGACACTGAAGGGAGGCATTTGATTTTTCAAGGACTTGTGAGTACAGACCTAAGTGTAGGATCTGGGTGACTTTTACTGCTGTTAACCCGCCTGGTGTACTAATACTAAGGCTTGTCTGGTTGGGTTAATGCTTATGGTGTCCCAGTGCTGTCTATTTCCTGAGCTATTGATGAAGGGACTGTTCTAAGAAGTAGCTGCAGAGTGAGGTGGCCTTTTATTACCATTCAACATTCTGAAGTATCCTACAGTTAACTGTTTACAGAGCCTGAAGAGTGACTGTTGTTGTGTGCCTGGCTGCCATTGCAGCCCTTGTGTGGGTGAGTGCAACATATAGTAAACTCTATTTATTTGGAAGGCTATACAAAGTATTTATCAGCATTCAATACAGTAATTTGTAGGTTGTCACAACTGTAGTAGGTTCCATGCACAGGGTCATACAATGTGCATAGCTTACGTAATCACTTTCCCAGGATCTGTAGTAGCCACGTACAACCACCACTGAGATGAATTAGAAGATTCAGCTGTAAGCGGTTATGCTGTGGGAGTTGCATAAAGCACCCCACGAATGTATTCTCTGAAGGTACGGTATCTGCATTCTGAATACTTTGCTTGGCTCCACCCACTATACTAAAAATGAGATATAATCCTCTTATTTTTTGAATTTGTACTAAACATGCAGATAACTTCTTTTCATTACTGTGTTCTGTGCATGTAGTACTGTGCATCTAGTACATGTTGCAGTTCATGTAGCATGTATGTACATGTAGTAAGCTGATATCCCCCACCACATGCATTTCTCTTGCCAGCACTTGTCACAGGCAAGTACTTGCCAAAGGTAAGTGCCACTATTGTTGCTTGGTTGGACAGCCGTGGGGGGAAGGAGGTGGCGTCTTGTCCAACCACATACCTAGCCTTCCTCAGCACGTAGGAAGATGGGACAAAGTACTACACATACTTTGGAACTGGACATTTGGATCTCCATCACTGTTCCCATGTAGCCACATACCTTCAGGGGTGGATGTCCATGCTATTATAAACTACAGGCAACCGCGTGGTGTGCAAACAATGACGGTCATTGCCAGTCTGTCATTATACAGGTTGAGTGGCCACCACTATTTGCATGCTTTTGTCTTTCCCGTTGCAAGAATACGCTAATTCTGGCCTCTGAGTTCCAGTGTATGAGCATAGACACCTATGTGAAGTAGGCTTAAATGTCTAGTTCTAAGTCTCTAACCCCCTTTCCCCCATGTGTATGTCCTTGTATTGTAATTCACAGCGAAAGGAAGTCTAGTATTATAGTAGATTTCAGTGTGCTAATGCTGTGAAATGATACAAAAATCACTAATTGACTAGAGCAGTGCATGCTTTCCTAAGTGGACATCTGTTTGTTATTACAATATGATAAATATAATAATAATAGAGTACTCTTGTAATCAAATTACTCATGTAATGCATTTATCAGTTTAGTAATATCAGTGTATGGTAGCCATGCTTTATATAACAATAGCCTAGGCATTGAGAGCACTGCCTTATACTAAAAGTGAAAGTGAACTTTGTGTAGCACCTTGCCCTAGTTATGTTATATTTAGTTTAATTTTTATACTCTGCTGTACTCAATGGAGTAGTGATCTGTTTCTTTGGTCTGGTCAGGTTTCCCTAAGCTTGATGGTTAATTATTGTTGCCTGCTTCTAGAAGGCATTTCCAGAATATAGAGTAGCAGTATAAATCACGGAGCTATGAATATTTATCAGACCTCAGTCAATCTCTAGGAGGGGTGCCCAGAAGCTGGCTAGGAAAGGTGATACATATTTTGGAGGCCTGATCAGAGTTTTCTTCTTGTCCTAGGGCTGCTACCCCTGGGATGTAGCCTGTATACTGCCCTGTGCTGTCCTGCACTGTCTTGTGTGTCTTTCTGCACTGTTTGCACCAGTTGCACACATGCACTTTATGTGGTGAGGACCTTTCTACTGGTTCTGTGTTTCTGTCTGTCTCTGTGACTGTTGTTTAGGATGTTGTATGTAGCACCTGGGTTCTGGAGGAACGTTGTTTCATTTACACTATGTACTGCATCAGCTATATATGGTTGAAATGACAATAAAAAGCTTCCTGACTTTTTGACTTCTATACTGGAGTCGCTCAGCATGTGTTAGCTGAGGGTCCAGAAGAAATTTGACTAAAGATATTCGCTGGAGGGCATCATCTGGAGACACTGATCTGGAGAAGGATCTTTTTCGCCCTCTCCCTCACTGAAGAGTGCCACATGGAAGCTGGAGTGAGTGGCAGCTGTCCTAGGGCATTGTGAGTAAAGACCTTGATTTGAGATCCCAGGTGTGCATGCACTTTGGGAGGTAAGTGCCAGAAGTTGCTGTAAGAACTGGAGCTGCATATACAGAGTTCTAGTCTAGATTAACTGGCCATCACTCCTACCCTTAGAAAAAGGCTGCTGCTAACAGACTGCCCTCTTGTTGTTGCTAGTATCCTGAACCTTTAAATCCTCTCCTATTCTAGCCACCAGTATTGCCTGTGGTCTTCCTGCAGCTGATCTTTCTATATTACTGACTCATCATGCCAAGTTAAAGACTTTAGCAAGGAGAACAGTGAGCAGCACAACAGTGACATCGCCAAACCTCACTCCAAATCTATTAGCAGCCAGAGGCAGCAGAACCTGTACTACCTAGAGAGGCACACTCATATACTAGAAAGTTCACTGTTATTTTAGTACTCACCCCCTTCTCACCTGTCCCCTCCCTTCCCACCAGTGTCACCAGAGCAGTGCAACCAACAAGTATTGTATTCCTGATCACTGTGAAACCAGTGCAGTGTTGCCTCTGCCTGCTGCCTGTACTGACCCTGTCCTTTTTATTGACCATAATTCTGCCTGCTGCCTGGACCAATCCTTTGCCTCTTTCTTCACCATGTATCTGCCTGCTACCTGAATTGACCCATCTGCATGTCCCACTGATTATGTTCCTGCGCAACACCAGTCCCATCCATCCCCTGTGGACAACTGTACTCCTAGAACCAAAGAAACTCTTGTTCTTCCTTTCTTCATCCTCCTGTACTTCCTGGCCAGTGAACATTCCAGGGGGCAGCCACGTACCAGTAGGCTAGTCTTGCTTATAAGAACAGGCACTGCTATAGGCAACGTTACAGTAAGCTATTTTTCTTGACCACTCATTCAGAGGCAATCATTACAGTACACTGTTTTGTCAGTCCAAAAATTGAAAAAGCCTTACACATGTAGTATTGTCATACCCGGGACAGTAAGCAAAATGTGTTATGGGGTGTAAAAGATTCATTTTCATTTTCTTTTTGCATTTCCCAAAAACTTCTGGCAAATTAAGTCTTCAGGATACTTTCCATGCCTTTTAAAATACCTTGGGATGTTTCCTCTACAAAATATGGTCATTTTGTAAGTGTTTCTAATGTCCTGGCTTTACAGAGCCTCCAAAATTGTGAAAAGTAGTCAGGAGATTAGATGTGTAATTTATGCCCCTAGAAAGCCTGAAGGTGCTCCTTGGATTTTGGGCCTCTCTATGTGGTTAGACTGTACAAAGTCTCACACAAGTGGTATTGCCATACTCAGGCGGAGTAGAAGAATGCGTTTTGGGGTGTAATTATATGCTTATGAAATGAAATATTATGCTTATGAAATATCTTATTGACAATTTTTTGTAAAAAAAATACATTTTAATTTTCAAAACTTGTTTCCAAATCTTTTCCAAAAAATTGTGGGGAAAAAAATGAAGGCTTCAAGACTCAACGTGCCTCTTAGAAGATAACTTGAGGTGTTTGCTTTACAAAATGTGTCATTTTGCGGGTGTTTCTACTGTCCTGGTGCACCAAGGCCTCCAAAATATATTAGGTAGTCAGAAAATTAGATGTGTAATTTACTTTATGTCCCTAGATCACCTAAAGCTGCTCCTTGAATTTGTTCTCACACATGTGGTATTTATGCTCCTGGAAAGCTCAAAGGTGCTCTTGACTCTGGAGGAGTAGCAGAATGTGTATTGGGGTGTAATTGCAAGTATGCCTATGTTGTGTGTGAGAATCAACTTGCTAAAATGACAATGTTGTTAAAAAAAAAACACACAACTTCAAAAAACTCACCATGCCTCTTACTAAATACCTTAGACTGTCTACTTTAAAAAGTGGTCATTTTGGAGGTATTTGTCCTGTCCTGGCATTTTAGGGCCTCAAGTTATGAGATAGGCAGCCAGGGCATTAGAATTGATCACTTTAACCACTTCAATACAGGGCACTTTCACCCCCTTCCTGTCCAGGCCAGGTTTCAGCTTTCACTGCTGTCACATTTTGAATGACAATTGTGCAGACACTGTACCCAAACTAAATTTTTATCATTTTTTCCCACAAATAGAGATTTGTTTTGGTGGTATTTGATCACCACTGGGTTTTTTATTTTTTGCTAAACAAATTAAAAGAAAGGCCGAAAATGTTGAAAAAAAATGTTTTCTTTGTTTCTGTTATAAAATGTTGTAAATAAGTATGTTTTCTCCTTCACTGATGAGCACTGATAGGGCTGCACTGACGGGCACTGATGAGGCGGCACTGATGAGGTGGCACTGATGGGCACTGATGATTAGGCACTAATATGCAGCACTGATGGGCACTGATATGCAGCACTGATGGGCACTGATAGGCTGCACTGATGGGCACTTATAGGTGGCACTGATGGGCACTAATAGGCGGCATTGATAGGCGACATAGTTGGGTGCTGATGGGTGGCACTGATAAGCACTGATAGATGGCACTGATTGGCAGCACTGATGAGCCACTGACAGGCATTACTGATGGGCACTGATTGGCATCCCTAATGGGCACTCATTGGCATCATTGATGGGCACTGATTGGCATCCCTGTTGGGCATGGGTTGGCATCTCTTGTGGGCTCTAGTGGACATCCTTGATAGGTCTGCACTGATAATCAATGCGCTGATTATCAGTGCAGTCCTCCCCATCAGGAGAGCCGCTGATAGTCTTTCCTCTACCTGCGCCTTGTCAGTGCGAATAGAGGAAAATATACTGTATATACCATAGTTTGTAGACTCTACAGTATGCATTCTTACAGACTAAATAATTTACACCTCTGTTTTTTTCACCAAGGAAATGTAGCAGAACACATTTTGGCCTTAATTTATCAAGAAAGATTATTTATTTGCAAAGATTTATAACAGCAACTAAAAAAAAAATTCTCCTCAAAATTGTCTTTTTTCCTTTATATGGCAAAAAAATAAAAATTCATTGGCGATTAAATACCACGTAAAGAAAGCTTATCTGTCTCAAAAAACAATATAACATTTATTTGGGTACAGTGTTGCATGACTGAGTAATTGTCGTTCAAAGTGTCATGGTGCTGAAATCTGAAATTGACCTAGGCAGTAAGTGGATGAAACAACCCAGTCTTTAAGTGGTTAAACTACTAAGTGCTGCAGCAAGGTTTTAAATACCATATGCTTCAGTACTCTGGAGAGTCTGGCCACAGCTACTGTATATCATAAAATGCATTAAAGTGTGCACCCGAAAGCTCAAACACACGTGTGTGTGTGTGTGTGTGTGTGTGTGTGTGTGCATTTGTATATATACGGATGGTGTCAGTAGAGCAGTGAACGGTGGCATTAGGGCAGAGATTGGTGTCATTATGGCAGTGAACGGTGTCATTAGGGCAGAGGTTGATGTCAGTAGGGCAGTGTACGGTGTCATTAGGGCAGAGATTGGTGTCAGTATGGCAGTGAACGGTGTCATTAGGGCAGAGGTTGATGTCAGTAGGGCAGTGTACGGTGTCATTAGGGCAGAGATTGGTGTCAGTAGGGCAGTGTACGGTGTCATTAGGGCAGAGATTGATGCCAGTAGGGCAGTGGACTGTTTTGTTTTTATTATTTTATTCTTTACAATTTTATTTTTTTAAATATTGTTTTACAATTTTTTAGGAGCTCTGTTAGGGGGCTTTGGTGAAATATCAGGGGTCTAAACAGGGAATCTGTGCCACACAGGGTGATTAGGGTGTGCACAGGCACACCTGACATACCCTGTGCACACACCTATGGCAGCAGAGCAGTTCTCCCATGGAGCTACAAGCCTCTCTGACCAGTACAGCAGCACTCAGAGATAAGGATAGATGCACCAACAGGCCAGTCAGGGACTGCTACATGAGCATGTGCTGACAGGGAACAGGCTGATAGGTGGAGAGAGAAGAGAGATGACCTCATCAGCCCATTTCTGCTAATTCCCTGTCTGGTTGGAGGCCTGTATTCTTAGAGCTGCATTAAACCTGATACCAAACATTTAATATATTGCAGCTTACCAACCATGTGGTGGCTGGCTGCATCAGTTTGGTTTTTTAGTCTTTTTTCCCTCAGTTTTAACCTGGTGATCTGACCAGTAACACACCTCCTGTATTAGAGTTCCCCCAGTCTGGATGAAGGAGCACAGGGGTACCTTTGAACAGCAGCATTGTCAGTCGGAGGGGAGGGACATATTAGGTGTACTAGCAGATTTAGGTACGCCAAAAAATGAAGCCAAACCCCAGCTAGTATTTTGTTACAGAAACTGTTTTGTTTCTTTTGGCATAAAGGTTTTACATACATAAATGAAAGCTGATCATTGTATGCACCCGTCAGTATTAAATGGTTTGTCTCAATCCTCTCACTGCTACATCTATAGGTTCTGTTCTGTCGAAAACCAACAGACGTACTGGCAGGATAACCAGGTGAAAATAAAAAAAGCCTAAAAAAGAAAACAAATGCAACCACCACATCTAAGAATTAATAAACTGTAATATAATAATATTAATAATATAACAGCAAGACATCTGTAAGTACCAATAACAGTATTTGACCAAAATATACATTGAATTATCGTCTAGCTTTAGAAATATTATCCAATGGACCCTATCCCGAAAAGGACCAACTAAGAGCCCAGGGATTGAGCCCAGCACGCCAATCGATGCCTGTAAAGAGCTTTCAGGAACGAGTTAGTAAAAAGAAGAAAGAAAAAGAAAAAGAGCAAAAGTAAGAAGGGTCCTGAAGTTGTCACTCCCAGGAGGGTGTTCATTTTTCTGTATTCTGGGAGCATCTTGTGACAATGTTTCCTGTGCAGATGTCATTGGATGGGCTCCCAAGGCAGCATTTTCAGTCATTTCAGTTTTGAATTGTAAGTTTATCCATCCAGCAGCTGGTGAGAAAAACAAGGCCATGCAAAAATACCCAACAGCATGATTCATTGTCAAGTTACTGTACATCAGCTAAAGAGCAGAACTCATGAACAAACAAAAACTCATTATCTTACTTTTCAGTCTTTTCATTTTTTAATAAATTACTGCTCAAAAAAGTAGATAGCTGGTGTTCTTCTGATGGGTTCAAGGGATACTTCAGGTTCTTAAAGTAAACCCATGTTGAGTTGTAATGAACAGCATAACATATATCAGTAAGCATTTTGAGATATTTAAAAGAATATTGCCAAGTTCTGAAAACATCTACAGCAGGGGTCTCAAAGTACTGGCCCACGGACCGGTTACCAACGGCCTGCAGGACTGGTCCACCAGGATACCGGGAAATTTCCCGGTAGGCCGCATGCCCTGTGGCTGCTTTGAGCTGTGGCTGCAGTGGCAGGGCCGATCCTGGGTGGGTGAGGAGGGTGGGCGCCGAAGTGCCAGAGTGCTCCCCTCCCTCCTCCTCTCCATCACACACAAAGCTTGAGTCTTAATTGTTCGGTGGCGCTGTAACAAAGTCCCACCTCCTAGAGCATCTCCTGTGTTAGGCGGCACACTGATCCAATGCCAGGAAATTGCATCAATGTGATGTATATAATACAATCTGGTCAAGGAGGTGGGACTTTGTTACAGTGGCTGCCTGGGCAATTCAAATGCAAGCTCTGTGACACAGCAGGAGATTGCTCTGTGTTATCCAGGCACTGGTAGGCTGCATTTGATGGGTACTGGTGAGGCTGCATTTGATGGGCACCTGTGAGGCTGCATTTGATGGGCACAATGAGGCTGCATTTGATGGCCGACATAACCCTCTGCGGGGTGAACTCAGATGGCGTCCCACTCTTTCCTGCAATAAGCACTCCTCCGTGGTTTTAGATGTTAAGCATGGTCCCATCAGCGTGGAAAGAAAGAGACCTCATAGCGTAACTCCGTTATAAACATTTATTATAAAATCAAGAAAAGGTACTCACATTCAGTAGTAAAAACAATCGCATTTGTGTTTTAAAATTGCCGGCAAATGTTTCTAAACAGCAGCGTCCCCGTCCTGGGTACGTAGTAGGCGTGGTGACGTCAGACGTAGCTCCGCCCAACGTCTGGGCTACGTCTGACGTCACCACGCCTACTACGTACCCAGGACGGGGACGCTGCTGTTTAGAAACATTTGCCGGCAATTTTAAAACACAAATGCGATTGTTTTTACTACTGAATGTGAGTACCTTTTCTTGATTTTATAATAAATGTTTATAATGGAGTTACGCTATGAGGTCTCTTTCTTTCCACGCTGATGGGACCATGCTTAACATCTAAAACCACGGAGGAGTGCTTATTGCAGGAAAGAGTGAGACGCCATCTGAGTTCACCCCGCAGAGGGTTATTTCTGCTAGTGCGGTCGATCTGTTAGCAATAACAGATCCCCTCGTCTCGGTAAGGGTACCTCTGTGTGTCATTTGTGAACCTATCATCGGTGCTGGGACCACACATCTTTTTGGTGAAACTCAATTTATGAACATACTTTGGATTTTTGTCACATTGGTGAAGAGGGATTCGTTTCCTGTGTTATTCATCTATTACATTTTTTTGTCTATTGGAATCACGAACTTAAGGACTTTTTCAGGCACTTAGTTGATCTAATTATGTTTTTTTGAATTTGATTATTCACTGGGATTTATATTAACATTTGATGTTTGTTTACTTATCTATTTTATTGCACATAAGCGCAACTGTACCTATTCTACTATCTTGTTGGTGATATTATCTCACTAGTTGTTGCTGCTGCCACAATCTTTATCCTAGCGCAATACTGTTCCACCCTAGCCTATTGCATTTGATGGCCACTCATAAAGCTCCATTTGATGGGCACTGCTAGGCTCCATTTGATGGGCACTGGTAAGGCTGCATTCGATGGGCACAGTGAGGTTACAGTGACTGGTAGCAAGCAGTAACTACTACTGTATATAGTGTAGTGGTACCCCCGTATGGGCTGCTGAAAATTGTGGTCCACCTATCACCCTGCCCAGCCTGGCATTCACTTTCTCAGACACTCAGAGCCAATGAATAGTCCATGTGCTTGGTTTTGTGTTTTTATTGAAGGAATTAACTTGGATGGGGTAAAGGGATTTATGAGATGCCCAGAAAATTCAACTTGGTTGGGACAACTATGTACACTCGTACATACTACTCCTTCAGTCTCCTCCAGCACAACACTGGCTTGCAGACTGTTACACTTCCTCTCTCCTGCACAACTCTTACACTTCAGGCACAGCTAGCACATGTGAATAGGCCTGACACTGGCTTCAGCCGGGCCTTAGTAGATGCCTTATTTGAGGCAGGGACCATGGGTTCCTGTAGCAATTGAAAAGTTCTAGTGCTTGCTGTCCTGGGTGGACTACTGATCCCAGTTAGCCCACTTCTGGCACTGCCAGCCCTCCTGACTGCAGCTGCCTAACTCCACTGCCCGTGACATTGCAATCCTCTCTGCTGGCTCTGCACCCATCTCAGACCTTCCAGTTCTCTCAGGCATGCCTCCCCAGTCATCTTGACTGCACAAGTCACTCACCAGCCCTCCTGGCTGCAACCGGCGGTTCCTTCCTGAAGACTTGCCTGGCAGTACTAGCTCCTGCTGTCCTCTCTTAATCCTCCTGTACCTCCTGTCTGAATCCCTCATGAGTTCTCCATCCTGCACCCGAGCCCCAGGCCCAATGTCACCCCCCCAAGACTGGGGAGCTCCCTCAAAGGCCCCGACAGCCTAGTACTCCATCTCCAGTTCTTCCACCCGAACTACTCCTCCCTAGATGGGCTGGCTCCAGGTATTTAAGGAGCCATGCCCCCTGCCAATCAAGTTGGGGATTGGTCAGGGCTCCTCAAGATACCCCAGGCAGCTCCACCTCTCTTCCCCACCCTTCCTTCTAGCACCTTCTAGAAGGAAAGGGGAGGTAACTGAGAAGTAACACCACCTGTGAGTCACCAGCTGGTACCCTGAGCCACTCCCAGCCCCGAATAAAAACAAACCAGCCAAGGCCTGCCTAAATTTACCTACACTGCCAGAGAAAAAAACTTCACTACCTAGAGGGTGCTACATAGTTTAATGTTGTTTTTGAAGTTTGAAATTTGGCATGCTGCCCCCATGGGATATGAAAACTTGTCCAGTGGCCCTGGATTTGAGTCTGATTTACAGTATAGTCAGTTATGGGATACTGGTAATGAATGTATCTAAGTGGTACAGAAGGTCAGGTGGCCCATACCAGGTGGTAACACTGGGGAAAGTCTGGCTTTTATAAAGAAATATATAATTTAGAAATATTAAGAACCTAAAGTTTGTATTGTAAGGTTTGTATTTTATTTTTCTTTGGACTTCTCTCGCATGCATATTTAAATTTTTTTATTTGACTGTAAAATTCTGGGTAAAGTGTTTGTGCTATACAGCATAGGAATAATAAGATTAATGATAATGCTGTATTGATAATCCCCTTTATGTCTTTGTGACATACCAACCAAAGATCTAACCAGCTAATGGACTGGCTCTTTAGAATAGCCATGCAGAAGTACACTCAGTTCTTTTGTGGGACTGGGCTGAGATTTATTTAACTTTCAAAGATTTTGAGTAAAGAGAAAAAAGTGTATCTATGGTGTCCGACATGGTCTAGAACGGGGGGTCAGCAACCTGTAGATCTGGTGATTTTTTTGTTTGGGTAGGTGGTACCCCATCTAGGCGGCAGGCATCAGGCAGTGGCAGAAATCAGGCTTGGGCGGGGATCAGGGCAATCGGGCAGCAGCTCCTGTGTCTTCTCCTCCTCTTAGCTTTCTCCTCCCCTCCTCCTAGGTGTTGCCTGCCCTTTCAGGCAATCGGGTGACGGGTATCAGACCCGTTTCTGATTGGCCCGGAGGAGGATCCGTGTTACAATAGTGAATATTAATTTGCTGTTGCAACAATGCTCTGCAATGCTCTGCATCCTGAGCCTACCCTATTTTGAAGCCTATTAGACCCTCTGGTTCTAATCAGTGCTTCAAAAAAAAAAAAAACACTGCTGGCTAGCGGTCTCCAGAGTGGTGCCAGCAGCAGGAATGAAGAGATCTTCAGGTCAGTGTGAAGCAATACACCTGGCATAATAGTATAGGGCTGCTTTCATACTGATGTGCTGCTGTTTACCCACACCGCGGGTGCAGTGCAGTGTACCTGCAGCTTTCGTGCAGGTTTGCTGCACTTAGCCATAGACTTCTATTATATCCTGCAGGTTTGGTGCACTTTCTGAATGCAGAAGTTTTGTTGTGCAGGATATAATAGAAGTCTATTGCAAAGCACAGCTAACCCAGGAAAGTCGCAGATGCACTGTGTTGCACCCCCTGTGCAGGTAAACTGCAGCACATCAGTATGAAAGCAGCCTTATAGGGGGCTCAGAACAGTTAAGCCTCGTACACACAATCAAATTTTCAGACGAACTGTTGTCCGTTTTTTTGTAATTCTTTCATTTTTCAGAGATGTTTGCATATAACAATCAGAGTGTACAAAAGAAGCAATAGCATATCTATATATCAAACAGGGGTCACATTTGAATAAATATATAACAGCACCCCCAGCGCTAGAGCATGGAGGGCAGTGGTGTGAAACAGTCAAGCTACTACTAGAAGACCTGATACACATGGGTATATATTCAAACAAAGTATAATATAATAAAATAAGGCTAAATAAACCAAAACTATTTTAAAACATAACAGGGGACTTTACATTCCCGTGGCCTGCGGGGGCCCCAAGATGGGACAATAAGGGGGTAGTGATATGCACATAGATACACATTTATCCAATCATAACAGAGTCCAAGAAGTAAGTGAAAGGGACTGCAAGAAGGGGAAGAGATTCGGGGGGTCAGGTGTCCTCCGACCGTAAAGGAAGTAGAAGCAGGAAAAATAGGAGAAGGAGAGTACAGATAGATAGATAGATAGATAGATAGATAGATAGATAGATAGATAGAATCTCGCGCCCAGGGAGTGATACTAGATGCATGAAATCATCCCGATTGCGCCATTTCCCGAAGATAGGCCTCGGTATACACAAAGTGATGCCAAGGTCTCCATGTCTCGTGGGAGGTCTCCTCCTGGTTGTGCAAGGTAGCTGTAATATCCTCTATATCTCTTAGCACGTTTATTTTAGAAAACCACAAGGATTTTGACGGGGGGTTCTCCGATCTCCAACACAGGGGGACACAAGCCTTGGCCACGTTCAGCAACTGGATAGTGAGGGAGGCCTTGTATTTCTTGATTGGTCTCTCTAAAAGATGGAGCAGGCAAACCGCAGGGTTCCCCTCCAGATCAACATTGGTCAAGTGCTTGATCGGGCAGGTCACCTCATGCCAAAAGGACTTAAATTTAGGGCAATCCCAGAATATGTGGAGCAAAGTTCCCTTGGCATTGCCACAGAGCCAGCACAGACTAGGGACCTGAGGGTAAAAGCAGTGCAAAGTAGTAGGCACTCTGTACCATCTGGTCAGGATCTTGTAGCAGGTCTCCTGGACAGCCTGGTAGCTATGGATGACTTTTGGGCGAAGTGGAGGATTTTCTCCTTCTGAGAATCGTTGAATCGGGTACCTAAGTCTGACTCCCATTTGGAGAGGAAAGGTGGAACAAATCCTTACGCCGGGCATATCAGAGAAGCGTAGATTAGTGAAAGACTAAGCGATCCATGGCCAGCTCTTAGCCGTATCATCGGAATCTTCTATTTCCATAGCCACCCAGCGTTTCGCCTCTGCGTGACAATGCCAGACCACCAGCCTGGTGAGATGTGTCTCTCTGTAGTAGGCCTTCACATCAGGTAGGCCCACTCTGCCCCTGTGCTTTGCAAGATGGAGAAGTTGCATCCTAATGCGCGGCTTACGATGTGACCATACGAAGTCGCGAAACATAGTGTTTAACCGCTTGAAAAACACTGGCGGGAGGCGAATGGGGAGGGCTTGTAGCAGATACAGCACCCTAGGCAACACAGTCATTTTGAGGGCATTGCAGCGGCAAAACTAGGTTATTGTGAGTGAATACCACTGGAGAAGGTCCGCTTTGAGACGAATCAACAACAGGTATAGATTAGAAGGGTTGGAAGTCATGGCAACACCCAGATAAGGAATAGAATCGGATGCCCAGTGGAAAAGAGAGGTCGAGCTCAATGAATTGACCATGTCTCTGTCCCCCGTGATGTTAAGGATGGGGGATTTAGACAAATTAACTTTGAAAAAAGAAAGAGCACCATACTCCTGTATAGACCGAAGCAATTGCAGAAAAGAGGAGAGCGGTTTCCTTAGGAATAAGATCAAGTCATACACAAATGCTTCCAACTTATGCATCCCTGATGCCTTGTGATACTCGGCTATGCCGGAGTCCGCTCTTATGGTGCACAGAAAGGCTGCCTCATACTGTTGTAAATATTGAAAAAGTTGGATCTCGTCTCGTTGACCTTGACCGCGCCTGTGGTTTGGAATAGAGGGACATTATCCAACCCAGCATGGAGGACCGGAAGACTCGGAATATGCGGGAGCAACCTATTAGCCAGACTTTTTGCAAACAATTGTAAATCGCTGTTCAAAAGCGCAACTGGGTGAAAATTCCCACATCGTAATGGGTCCTTCCCTTCCTTTGGAATAAGGGAGATATAAGCCCTCAATGTGTCTATTGGGAAGGATTCCCCATCTGTGATAGAATTAAGGGCAGAGACCAATGGTCGAGGATTTAAGCTGAAGGGTGGACATGGCGAGTCTCTTTTGTTTGTTAGGCACTTCACACGCGATTCACGACACAACATATGGGTAAGCTATGTGACACTATCCACACACTGCTTCTAATAGCAGCTACACCTATACCTACCTCATGATGTATCCTTTCCTTCTCATCCATCCTCTCGCTTTTTTCTCATCCTCACCTACTTCTTTGGCTGTCCGCTCTTTCTGTTTTTTGTTGAAAGTCTCAAAGAAGACCTTGTAGTAGCTTGGATTAAGACCGTCGGGGCCTGGGGCCTTCTTTGGTTTCGAGCTGGCCAGGGCTGTCCCCAATTATTCTACCATAATAGTCTCCTCCAGTTCCTCTCGGACAGCAAGAGGAAAAGACGGCATGCCTGAGGAGATGAGATATGACTGCGGTGTGGTTTGGCCCTCCGAGGGGGATCTGATGGGGGGGAACAGTCCAGGAAGAAACAAAGCACCAGACGGAAATGACAGTCAGTGACGGACGCTCAATTAGGGGCGCAGAGGCGCTTCCCCCCTAATCCATGCGACCGGCTCCTAATCTACATGCAGGGCACCGGACCTATGCATATCAATGTTTTATTTTTAAGCACATGATTAGAGCCTGAGGCTCTAATTGTCTTCAAAAAAAGGGTGTGCTTGGGGTACAGAGTTTGACTGAGGGACGGACCGACCCCAAAAAAATGGAGCACTGCACTTAGTGCTCTTAACTGAGAAAAGCACATGCTATAGAGGAATATGCGTTGCACATATTTCATGTTGGAGGTTTACAACCACTTTAAGGCTCATAAACGGTTGTATTTTTGCATCTACAAGTACTTTAATCTTGATATTACAGGACAGATACATTTTAAACAGAAATAATATCTTAAACTTTAAAATAGCCTTTACAGAACCTTGACTATTGACAACTTTTTATGTACAAAGGAGAAGGACACAGACAGAAACGGTGGAAGTGACCTGGACCCTGCTTACAGTAAGCTTAGACTCCAATCCATTATCCATACTGAATAGGTGGCTGGGTTAAAAGGGTTGCCATTAATTTAAATAAGAGTCAATATAGGAGGGGGATTACTCATATTTAGACTCTATTTTATTTTATGCGACTTCTGTACAAAATCATTGCCATCTGTTTCCAGGTATTTGACGGAAAAAACATGTTGAAAATAAACACATTTTATAAGTGCAGGTGATTGCAAGTGCAGGAATCGCAGCGATTCCTGCACCTGCAACCACCCGCAGTCAAAAGACATTGCGCAGGGTTGCTATTTAGTCTTAATGGCACCCCCGTGCATCTAAAAATGCAGCACATTTGCGGGTGCAGGAACCACAGGGAAATGGCATGGTGCCACTACATTTTTAAAATGCATACGCTCCAGTGGTGGTTGCGTGTTATTGCTTAGGGTGCGCTTCCTGACAGTGACAATGGCAGAACATGCCTCCACAATGAGCATAAGCATAAAAAATCTATTAGGTAATTTATGGGACTAAAGGATCAGGGCCGGGACAAGGGGTGGATAAGAGGGGCCGCTGCCCTGGGCTCAAGAGTTTACTGTAGGGATGGGGGCGCCTTCCTTCTGTTACAAGATTGACAGGAGTAGTGACAGTGGCAGTGATTTTGGCAAGCTGGTGACTGTTGAGTGGAGGATCCCCTATGTTTGCTCATCATGAACGGGGGGGGGGGGCGAAGTTTAGCATCTTTGCCCTGGGCACTGGATGACCTTGCTCTGGCACTGTAAAGGATAGAGAGGTCTAGGACATAACGGTGTCTTGTCTCAAGATGGTGGTGTTGGAGGAGTGCTGGGATCATATCTAGTCTGTGGATTGGGTGATGATGGGGTCTCTTCCAATACTACCAACTTGAGACAAGACACCATTATGTCCTAAACCTCTCTATCCTTTAGTCCCATAAATTACCTAATAGCTCTTTTTCCACAGAATAGAAATGATCCCAGCAATCCTCCAACACTACCATTATAAAAAAGGACAATGTTATGTCCTGGACTTCTCTGTCTTTAAAGCACACATGGGCCGAATGCCGGGAGACATCGGCCGGTTCAATAAAAACCGGCCAACATTCGACCCATGTGTGTTTGGGAGCCAGTCCGACAGGAAAAACAGCAGACAGCTGACTCCCAATCAGTGCTCTCAGCCAATGACCATATTTCATGTTTCACCCTAAAAAAAGAGTGTAAAATGAAACATAGTCAGAGATGTGGACATAGTCTTTAGCCGCCCGGACCAGCCGCCGATGTTTGACGGCGGCAGGCCGGCTCTCCTGCGCGAATTGCCATAACTCTACGGCGGCTTGCACAGGCGCAGGTGCGTGAGCGTGCCGTGGGTCAGGCAGACTTGATGCCCGTCGACGACCCGCAATCCCCTTTTACATAAGCAGAATGGGGATCTGCCAATGTAAACAAGGCAGATCCCCATTCTGTCAGGGGACATGACAGTTATCTACTATTCCCAGTGATCGGGAACATTGAGATCTGTCATGTCCATACCAGCCCAGCCCCCACACAGTTAGAACACAGTGAGGGAACACAATTAACCCCTTGATCACCCCCTAGAGTTTAACCCCTTCCCTGCCAGTGACATTTATACAGTAATCAGTGGCTATTTAAAGCTCTGATTGCTGTATAAATGGCATTGGACCCAAAAAAGTGTCAAAAGTGTCCAATATGTCTGCTGCAATGTCACAGTCCCGATAAAAATCGCCGCCATTACTAGTAAAAAAAAAAAAATGCCATAAATCTATTCCCGTAGTTTGTAGACGCAATAACTTTTACACAACTCAATCAATATATGCCTATTGCGATTTTATTTACCAAAAATATGTAGAAGAATACATATCGACCCAAACTGATGGATAAATTCATTTTTTTATATATTTTTTTTGGATATGTATTATAGCAAAAAGTAAAAAAATGTTTTTTCTTTCAAAATTGTCGCTCTTTGTTTAAAGTGCAAAAAATAAAAACCGCAGAGGTGATCAAATGCCACCAAAAAAAAAGCTCTATTTGTGGGAAAAAAAGGATGTCAATTTTGTTTGGGTACAACGTCGCAATTGTTAGTTAAAATGCCGCAGTGCTGTATCGGGGCAAATCCTCCTGGTGCTGAAGTGGCTAACTGACCAATGACTATTAAAAATTAATTATACACAGATTTTGGCAAATACCACTTGTACTGAATTTCTAGCTGATAAACAAGCCACTGTTGCCATTATGGACACATTCCAAGAAATGTATAAGACAGTCTTCCCATACCAAGACAACACATTTTTTGTAACCCTATACCATGTTCAGCAATCTTACACACTGCCTCTGGGTGGGGTCACAACCTCTTGTTGGTCTCAGCACTCAGTCATTTATAATGCAATGTGTGCTAATGAGGCCGCAGTGGACTCAGAGAGGGTGATATTTTTAGGTTTATTCACACAGTTGATTGGGTCTGTATGCTGCCAAAATCAGCATTTCTTTGCAGCAGGGATGCAAAGGAGTTCAAAATCAGTTGTAGACCGCAGCTTATACAAAAGCGCAAAGGCTGTTCGCATGTAACTGCACATTCAAGCAATTGGAAAAAATTGGAAAAGAAAACAGAACATTAATGAACTGTCAGCAGGATCCCAGTGTCCGCACCTGAGCAATGCAGCAGTTCTACAATACAGCCAATAAAAAGAGGCTGATATCAAGTCAAATTCAGCAGTCATTGGTGTTTTTATATCTGATTTATTTCAGCTTTAACCACTTGCTTACAGGGCACTTACACCCCCCTCCTGCCCAGACCAATTTTCAGCTTTCAGTGCTGTCTCCCTTTGAATGACAATTGCGCGGTCATGCAATGCTGTACCCATATGAAATTTTCACTTTTTTTTTCCACACTAATAGAGCTTTCTTTTGGTGGTATTTAATCACCGCTGGGCTTTTTATTTTTTTGCCAAAAAAAAACAAAACAAAAAAAAGACTGAGAATTTTGTAACCAAAAAAAAAAAAGTTTCATAGCTTGTTATAAAATTTTAAAAATAGGTAATTTTTCTCCTTCATTGATGGGCACTGATGAGGCTGTACTGATGGGCACTGATAGGCTCCACTGATGGGCACTGATAGGCTGCACTGATGGGCACTTACAGGCTGCACTGATATGCTGCACTGATAAGGCGGCACTGATGGGCACTGATAGGCGGCACTGGTGGGCAATGATGAGGTGGCACTGATGGGCACTGACGGGTGGCACTGATGGGAAGCACTGAAGGGCACTAATGGGTGGCACTGATGGGTGGCAGTGATAAGTGGCACTAAGTGGTATAAGTAGGCACAGGTAGGTGACACTGATCGGCAGCACTGATGAGGAGGCATTGATGGACACTGGTTGGCAGCACTGATGGGCATTGATAGGTGGCACTGGTGGGCATTGATAAGTGGCACTGGTCCGCACTGATAGGTGGCACTGGCGGGCACTGGTAGGCGGCACTGATGTTCACCTGTAGATGGCACTGGAGGGCACTACATAGCAGCAGTGCCTCTCCGTGTGCGGGACTGATGTCCCTGTGTCTATTGCCGGTGATCGGTCAGCGAGGGGGAAAAAAAAGCCGAATACCGATCTCTTGTTTACATCACGTGATCAGCTGTCATTGGCTGACAGCTGATCACGTGGTAAGAGGCCGGGACTGGCCCCTTACAACGATCTGTAATCAGCCGAGCCTCATAGATCACAGAACGCGCCCAGGGGGCGCGTAGGCAGCTCATGCACGGGATGATGTCTATTTATGGCGTCCCAGCAATTCAGATCCACGCTGGAGCCGTCAATTGACTATGGCGCAGATCTGAAGTGGTTAAGAGCAAATCTTACCAAGAACATGTGCTTGAACATACAGAAGTTTTAATAGATATAGTCTTTATGAACCTTACTTTGTGCACTGGTGTAGAGTCATGTTGGAACACGAAGAGGCCATCCCTAAACTGTTCCCACAAAGTTGGGAGCATGAAATTGTCCAAAATGTCTTGGTATGCTGACGCCTTAAGACTTTCCTTTACTGGAACTAAGGGACCAAGCCCAACCCCTGAAAAACAACCCCACACCATAATCCCCCCCCCCCACCAAATGACTTGGACCAGTGCAGAAAGCAAGGTCCATAAAGATATGGATGAGTGCGTTTGGGGTGGAGGAACTTGACTGGCCTGCACAGAGTCTTGACCTCAACCCGATAGAACACCTTTGGGATGAATTAGAGCAGAGACTGCGAGCCAGGCCTTCTCGTCCACTTCTGTACCTGACCTCACAAATGTGCTTCTGGAAGAATGGTCAAACATTCCCATAGACACACTCCTAAACCTTGTGATCAGCCTTCCCAGAAGAGTTGAAGCTGTTATAGCTGCAAAGGGTGGGCCAACTCAATATTGAACTCTACGGACTAAGACTGGGATGCCATTAAAGTTCATGTGTGTGTAAAGGCAGGCATCACAATACTTTTGGTAATATAGTGTATATATCACATGCTGAAGCTTGAAAATCAATATTTAAATTTCCCAATCTTCATAAAGGTTGCAAGGTGTGGTGAATGAAATTCATATATGGAGTGTAGCATGACGGTGCCTTGAACGCCCACAGTTGCAGGGTGTTGTACACAAAATAAAGTGGTTCACAATTCTGAAAACTGGCAACAAGCTGATCGAGTGTGCCCGCCAAGATTCTTTCAATCAGCAATGTGCCAACTTTATTGTTGTGAACAACACCCTGCGAATGGGGCTGATCAAGGTACTGTTGTGCTTCATTCCCTATATGGATGTCATCCAACCCCTCCTTACTACATTTCTGAAGACTTGCAGCTTTAAATATAGACTTTAAACCTTCAGCATGTGACATATACACTATTTTATGTTTATTATCTATATACAGTATATGCATTTTATTATGTTTATAAATAATGCATAACAATAGCTAATTGTATTTAGCTGATTCCGACAGATTTCAGATTCGCTGTTAACAACCAGAGACATCTGTGTGGGTTCCTGCACAGATATCTATGGAAATCACACCCCAAAGTCACCAAAAGTAGTACAGAAATTACTTTTGTGAATCGGTGTGGCGACGCAAATTCGGCGTTGCACGGATTCAGACGGTGCCATTGCCAGCAATTGCCGCCAATTTGGCATGCGATTTGATGTCAAACCGCATGCCAAATCGCTCCAATGTGAACCTAGGCTAAAGCTGATTTCCAGCTTTATTGTCACTTTACCTAGTTTGTTTATCTGGCCCAAACAAAATATGTACCTACACTACCGTGCGCTCGCATGGCATGCTGTATAGACTGTATGTAGTTACATACAATATACAGCCTTGTGTTCTGGGTGTGAGACAAGACTCCCCGGTCTCACACCTGTACAAAATAGAATTGTGTTGAGCTGTGCTCAGCCATTTGTAGGCAGCTTTGTATTCTAAGAATGAATACAAAGCTTCCTCTGATTGGCTGAGGCAGAGAGGAGGGCAGATGATGTCACAATCTCCTAATCATTCAATAGGAGGAAGATTTGTATTAATTTATGGAATACAAAGCTTCATATGAATGGTTGAGTGCTGCTCAGCCCTATTCTGTTTTGTGCCTAGTGTAAGATGGGGAGGTCTAGTCTCACGCCTGGGACACATTTATTTATTTCAGGTAGTTATATAGCACTGACAATTTACACAGCGCTTTACATATACATTGTACATTCACATCAGTCCCTACTCTCTAGGAGTTTACAATCGAAGGTCCCTAACTCACATTTATACATAGCGTATACTGTTTGTAGCTGAGACTACATAGAGTGTATACATTCCACCCAGCAAGAAAATAGTTAATTTGGGCAAACAAACTAGTTAAGGCCTCATACACACGGGCGTATGAGCAAAACGTCATGACCGACATCAGGCAAAAATCTGTATTTTTGACGGCGTTTTGTATCGCCGTTAATGAGCATTAGTGAGCGTCGGCGTCAATAGGCATTTTTTAAAAAAAAAAAACACATTCCTCTACTATTTTTTAACCTGAAAACACTGGTGCTAAAACCTCCGGTTAACGTCAGTACAGCGTTAATGCGCGTTAGTGAGCATTTTGGTGGCGCTGCGTCAAAGACGCCAAAACACTACAGCCTCGGAACACGCTGGCCATGGGTTCTACTTTCAGCTCAGTAACGCCGACGCCATCTACAGCTCAAAAACATCTGCGTTTTTATGGGGCCATTGAATAACATGGAGAGCCGAAAAAAACGCCCGTGTGTATGAGCCCTGAAGTGAAAGTAAAGCTGGAAATCATTTTTTGTGCATGTTATTTATCAGTAAAAGCCTTCCTTGTGCCTTAAGACTGCTACTGTGTGCTGCCATCTTGGATGTGATGTCAGCGGCCCCAGCAAACCCAGAGCTGTCAAGTGATACTATAATTTCTCCATCACTTACCTCCACCTGCAGGCAGGTGAAGGGTTGGACAAAGGAGCTGGGCCAGTACAGACAGTAATTAGACACTCCCGGAAGAGGAAAAGGATATGATTTGCAAAGAGGGAGGGGAATGTTCTATGGAACTGATTCACACAAATGTCACAAGTTCATTGTTACATTTCAAATTAATAAAAATAATTTTGGGAAGGAAAAACACTACAAGTTAACATTAAATTACTTGACTCTTCTGTGCATTTGCCTGTAATTTTGTAAGTTGGTGGCAAGGTCTTTGTAATGCTGATTCCATTGGTGTGGTTAGTTGGAATAGGTCCAGTCAGTAAAAGGGACAGCGTTCACTGCTGATTACTTTGGAACGACAGCAAGACTATGAAAGAGAGAATTCTTCTGTCTTGTTCCTGTCAGCTCTTTTGCATTATACAGTTTGAGGAAATCACAAAATAAAACAAAATAAAAATACAATAATATAATGTCACTAAAACAGGAAAAGGTCAAGAAGGTCTTTGTGTAGAAGAATTAGGAACTCAGACTGTTTCCTCACTAAGAAAAAAATATATATTTTTTAACCACTGCAGAACTGCTGTTCTGGATCATGTACCTAGTATGTGATCCGACACTTCCAGGACTAAGACGCGCATGCTCGTTGTCGCCGGCCCACTCCCAGTGTCATTATACACAGCGGGAGCTGATCTGCAGGTACCACAGACTTGATGTCCGCCAGCACCAGCAGATCATCCAGCACAGAGGCAGAACTGCGGCCCGCCTATGTAAACAAGGCAGATTGTCATTCTGTCATTAGGGAAGGCATGAATCCTGCATTCCTGCAAAGCAGGGACACAGATCAATGCCTTCCCCTAGTAAAAGCACCTCCTCCACAGTACACTAAAACACTGTTCAGGCACACAGTAGCCCTAGATGTTTAAGCCCTTCCCTGAGAGTGTCATTAGTACAGTGACAGTGCATATTTTTATCACTGATCACTGTATTAGTGTCACTGGTCCCCAAAAAGTGTCAGAATGTCCACGGCAATATCACAGTCCCACTATAGGTCGCTGATCGCCATCATTACTAGTAAAAATAAATAAATAAAAATATCCCATAGTTTGTAGCTGCTATAACTTTTGCGCAAACCAATCAATATACACTTATTGGGATTTTTTTTTTTACCAAAAATATGTAGCAGAATATATATTGGCCTAAATATATGAAGAAATTTGATTTCTTTTTAACTTTTTATTGGGTATGTTTCATAGCAGAAAGTAAAAAATATGTTTGTTTTTTTAAATTGTTTATAGAGCAAAAAATAAAAAATGCAGAGGTGGTCAAATACCACCAAAAGAAAGCTCTATTTGTGGGGAATAAAGGACATACATTTTATTTGGGTATTTCAGTTAAAGTGATGCAGTGCCGTATCGCAAAAAATGGTCCTGTCATAAAGGGGGGTAAATATATCACAATATTTTGTACTTATTTGCATTCACAATGCACTTTTGTATTTGCAGCGCTACATCTATATGTACAACTGATTTAACTGATTGAGTCATCATGAGTCACACAAGCAACAGTCCATTCTCTCTGGCTCCAAAAACTGTGTAAGGGTTGTCTTTTTGTAGTTTATTGCTTGTAGCACTTGGGATGGGAGAGGGATGAGGGTGGTATGGGATTCTGTAGGCACACTGAATAGCAACAGGAGAACACTCTTGTCTAGGCTTCTCTGAACAATCTTTATGCCAAGGGTTTGTAGGTGTAGCGGCCCCTTTGGCTTTGAGTAAATAACGAGAGGAAAGCTTCTGACGAGTGCAGTACTTTTATTCCTTTCCTCAAAGGTGTGCAGTAGGGTTGAACACCACAGAGGTTAATCCTTTTAACTCCTTAAGCACCGTGAAAACTGTAAAATGACATGCAATACATGAGATCACCAAAAAAGGGGGTTACTACAAAATTACAAATGTGGAGTTCAGTTATCCACACACATATATAAATTGCATTAAACATCTAAAGAAACATAACTATATGTTCAAGGATTTGGATCGCCTAGAGCATATCTTTCAACTAACAGCATGGACTCAATGTATGCCCCAAAAGCATATATACTTTTATAGACAATGCACCTTTGTTGCATATCTCGCTCTGCTTGCCAAGGGGGTGCAACCTTAAACTTTAGAAAACTTCAATAACAATCGCCTTCCACGAGGTGCTGCTGACTTGCTTTGCTTCTGAATGCTGAATCACAGAGCGCCCCTTTTTCTAAAACCAGAGGAAGGAGGAGGGGGTCTGACGATTAAAGCATTTCCAGGGAAACAAAGGGAAGGCATAAAGGTTTCACCTGTGGCAGTCAGTGCTGAACCAGGGTTTAAAGTAACAAGCAGACAGTTACAATAGGAATGGCCAGAACTGAGACCCTGTAAGAGCTACCTCAGAAGGAGCTACTGCTGGCACTTATCCTTCAAAGCAGCACCCATTCACTTGGATCTTAAGCTCAGACCTATTCTCACAATGTCTCTCCAGGACTGCTGAACTCCCCAGTTTCCTTCAGACATCTCTATGCTTCAGGACAACTACTCAGTTCCTAGCTTCCACCAGACACTCTTCAGGGAGGTTAATACTCACAATGCCTTCCAGCTTCCACCCAGTAATCTTCAGTGAGTTCCCCAGACCAGATACTTAGGTGAGACTGTTTAGTTATCTCTAAAGATAGTTAGGCATAGACCCCATGCTTTGCCATGGCTGGGACCTTGATATACATCAGCAAACTCCACTAAAACTGCCTCAGAGGGACAGAGCCCCTGAAGCTGGGGACTTCTCCAGTAGGGCAAGACATGGATGCTCCAGACCATAGACTATTCATGTTCCCTCCAGCCACCTACTGGAGTCTTGGCTGCAGCACAATAAATATTCAAGCTGCCTATTTGACTCTATTAGACCACTATGTTCTAGAAGCCTTTAGAAGGCAGGGGGAGCAATAAAACCTGCAACCTGTGAGATCCAGCCCAATAAATCAAGAGCTGCTCCCATGATTACAGAGGACATTGACAAAGGACTACATTTCAATCAGATAAACATTTCAGCGCCACAGAATACAATAAATGGTCGTCATATGATGGTTGCTGCGGTGGTAAAATTTGCCAATGCTGCAAATTCACAGTTATGAGACCATGCTAATATAAAGATATATAAAACTCAGATCTGTAAATACAGTCCCAATGCAGATGAAGTGCTCAGTGCAATATTGCTACACCGCGCTACTACATGTAACCATGCTACTGTGAATATATTGAACTCAAGTCCATAAATACAGTCCCAATGCAGGTGAAGTGCTCAGTGCCAGAGTCTTATAAGGTGCTGTATAAGTGCTCGGACTAGGTGCCCCAAATAGATGTACACTCACCCCACTTCAAACACCCACCATCTCTGGTGCAGTCAAATGCGTGTTGTGGGGTGACCCCTGTAGATCTCTGGAAACTGTCAGCTGTGAATAGTAACTCCATCATCATAATAACATGTGTGATAAAACAGAAATTCTTGAAGCAGGGGATCGAGCCAAGCCAGCAACATAAACGGCATACATCCACCAGGGCCGATTCCCCCATAAGAAATCATCAGTTTTATACGTCGGGTGCCAGGATGATAAGGTACCATACCATATGAGTGGTTTTTACTTTTTTTTATGCTTTTCACAATAAACTCCTTATCTGGACGTTACTGCGCTATGAGATTTTCTGTTTTATCACACATGCTATTACGACACCCTATTCCAAAATGTAAAAAAACTAAACGAATAGTTTTACATAACGGAGCAACATCCACACATTTAGAACACCCAACATTAGAGATGATTTATTCTCCTAAAGCAGGTGTCTCCAAATTTTCAAACAAAGGGCCAGTTTACTGCCCTTCAAATATTAGGGGGGAACTGTGTCCAGCAGAAGCAGAGAATGCCCTGGCATTGGTGGGAGTAAACAATGCCATAAGCTTGGTGGTCAGTGGGAGTAAAAAAATTGCATCATTGGTGTCAGTTGGAGGAATAGTGCCCCATCATTGTTGTTAGTTGGAGGAATAGTGCCCCATCATTGGTGTCAGTTGGAGGAATAGTGCCCCATCATTGTTGTTAGTTGGAGGAATAGTGCCCCATCATTGGTGTCAACTGGAGGAACAGTGCCCCATCTTTGTTGTCAAATGGAAGGACTAGTGCCTTATTTCAGTGGGTGGATTAGTGACCCACGGGGAAAAAGGCAAGCAAAGGGACACATCCACCCCACGGGCCGCAGTTTGGAGACCCATGTTCTAAAGCAAACACACTGGTACTGGCTAGTATTCCAATGTTTCCTTTCTCTGTCAGTTTCTCTGCCTCACTCAGCTAATGTGACCCCAGGTGCCCAATGTCCTCCTTATCAACCGATGATGTCATTGGTTGTTAGGATGCTGGCGGCTTGAAGGTTGTAATGGTGCACAATGAAAATCTGTGGCTTTGTGTAACTAAAAGGCTTTATCCACCTGCTGGCTTGTATTATACTATTTTTGGATAATGTTTAGGCATTTTGCCAAGGCACCCCTAAAGAAATCTGAAGGCACCCCTGGGTGCCTGGGCACCCTGGTTGAAAAAGGTTGATCTGTTCCATGCTCTTGCACATCCTCCATCAGTGGCATAGTGGCAGTACACAATAGGCATCTGAACAGACCTCAGAAGCTTGTTTTAAATCTAGTATACGCCTAAAATAGAGAGAAACATTGGAAATGTATCCCAGTTTTCAGAACAAATCAACAAAGCTGTTCATAAATTGGATACAAAGGAAAGAAAATATAATTTCAAGCCATTGTGTTAAGAGTTTAAAAAAAAACAGTGTGAGCAGCTGAATCATTTCCTTGCCAATCATTATGACAACTTGCCACATCTTTGACAACGGATAGATTTGTGTACATCCTGCAAGGATGCACTTTATTTTCTCATAGAAGGATGTCTGCGTTTTTAATTTACTGCTGTCCCCTTGAGATGCCACAGAATAATCAGAATGTTTCATGTGTACAGTACATTCCCACTGACAATGAAAAGAAAAAAATCTACTGGTAGATAGCACTTTGGATTGTAATGGAAAAAAGAACCAGTAATCCCATAATGCATACTGCAGACAGAGTGTTTGTTCAACAGTTAGACGTGAGTACCCAGGAAACACTAATTCCCACGCTGAAACATTTTTTTTCAACGCTTGTGTCCTTAGCTTGTCCCCAGTTCCAGCATTCTCTGCAAGTAAGAGAACTAATTACCATTTGTTAAAGTATTCCACTTCACATAAATTGTTATGTAAATGGGATGAGCTGGACAACTGCCTGTTTGCCCTTAGTCAAAGATTTTGCAGAAGCAAAAAAAAAGAAGGGTACTGTATTTCCGCAATGTAAGTTCCAAAAAGGGTAATATTTAGAACTGTTGTTATTAGATAGAAATAGAATGTGGAATGATTAGTACATCTGTCTGATATATAATGTAGAAGGGTTAGAAGAATCAGATTTTTCTTTGCTCCAGAGCAACTTACTTGAAGAGGTGCTGGGAACTTTTAGACAGCACAGACTTTAGATAGTGTAGTAAGATGAAGGAAAACTTCAGACAATCTAAACAGCTCAGGCAAGGTGGTGTCTGCACCAAGAGTAGTTCAACCCATAAAAATAAAGAAAGGAGCACCTGACCAAAATCAGATAAAAGAGACCACAATAATTTTAATTGTTGATAAAAAAAGTCACATAAAAACAGCCAACGTGTTTCGGGGGGGCAACACCATTTCCTCTTCATCAAGGATCAATACAGTTGAGGCTCAGCAACTGCTCTCTGGTTGTTCTTCCATGAGGAGGGTTAAATACTGGTTTTAATATGGATCCATTAAGTAACTGTTTGCCATCTAAGTTTTATCCTGTGTTGAGCCCTGATGAAGGGGGGATGGTGTAGCCAGGTGCTATCTGCTCATTGTAATATAATAAGACGATCAGTATGGCAAAAGAAGGAAGCAGAGCCCCTGGCATACTGAGCTAATATGGCTGCTGCCATGTACACATATAATTGCAAAATATACATGGAAACAAAGGGTTTAATCCATTTATATGACTATTTACCTTAGACCGATGTCTTTAACATGTACAGTATCTCACAAAAGTGAGTAAACAACTTACATTTTTGTAAATATTTTATTATATCTTTTCGTGTGACAACCCTGAAGAAATGACACTTTGCTACAATGTAAAGTAGTGAGTGTACAGCTTGTATAACAGTGTAAATTTGCTGTCCCCTCAAAATAACTCAACACACAGCCATTAATGTCTAAACTGCTGGCAACAAAAGTGAGTACACCCCTAAGTGAAAATGTCCAAATTGGGCATAATTAGCCATTTTCCCACCCCGGTGTCACGTGACTCGTTATCGTTAGAAGGTCTCAGGTGTGAATGGGGAACAGGTGTGTTAAATTTGGAAGTTCAACATAGCACTTCATGGCAAAGAACTCTCTGAGGATGTAAAAAAAAGAATTGTTGCTCTACATAAAGATGGCCTAGGCTATAAGAAGGTTGCCAAGACCCTGAAACTGAGCTGCAGCACGGAAGCCAAGACCATACAGTGGTTTAACAGGACAGGTTCCACTCAGAACAGGCCTCACCATGGTCGACCAAAGAAGTTGAATGCACCTGTTCAGCGTCATATTCAGAGGTTGTCTTTGGGAAATAGACGTATGAGTGCTGCCAGCATTGCTGCAGAGGTTGAAGGGGTGGGGGGTCAGCCTGTCAGTGCTCAGACCATACGAAGGAAGCCTCTTCTAAATATAATGCATAAGAAAGCCTGCAAACATTTTGCTGAAGACCTGCAGACTAAGGACATGGATTACTGGAACCATGTCCTGTGGTCTGATGAGACCAAGGTAAACTTATTTGAAAAATTGATATAACCCAACAATTTGTCCAAAAGGGGAGCTATTTGCCACATCCCAAAAAATTCAAGGAAAGGAGGAAATAGGGGCCCAAATGAAGGTATTTTTAGGGCAAGATCTCAGCCACCAAAGTAAAGAAGTATGAAAATATAAAAGTCAATACATTTTATTCAATGATGATTAAAAATACGGTCCTAAGGATGGACCACAAGATATAAAAACTAAGAAGCTTCTCATACATGATTATAAAAAAACAATACTCATACATAACACAGAGCAGGCCTAACAGTAGAAGGACCAGCCTACATTAGGTTCATGGATTTCCCAACATGTTTCAAAATAAATTATACATGTCTTCTTCAGGGGAAGCAGAGTATTGGAAAAGATTCTAGAGAAGACAATATTGATACATTAATGCAGTACTGCATTGACTGTAGGCAAGACACACTTGTCTTTGTACTCCAGGTGATGAATACAAAGACAAGTGTGTCTTGCCTACAGTCAAGCATGGTGGTGGGAGTGTCATGGTCTGGGGCTGCATGAGTGCTGCCTTCACTGGGGAGCCACAGTTCATTGAGGAGACCATATATGCCAACATGTACTGTGACATACTGAAGCAGAGCATGATCCCCTTCCTTTAGAGACTGGGCTGCAGGGCAGTATTCCAACATGATAATGACTCCAAACACACCTCCAAGACGACCCATGCCTTGCTAAAGAAGCTGAGGGTAAAGGTAATGGACTGTCCAAGCATATCTCCAGACCTAAACCCTATTGAGCATTTGTGGGGCATCCTCAAACGGGAGGTGGAGGAGTGCAAGGTCTCTAACATCCACCAGCTCCGTGATGTCATCATGGAGGAGTGGAAGAGAACTCCAGTGGCAACCTGTGAAGCTCTGGTGAACTCCATGCCCAAGAGGGTTAAGGCAGTGCTGGAAAATAATGGTGGCTACACAAAATATTGACACATTGGTTTAGACATTAATGGCTGTGTGTTGAGTTATTTTCAGGGGGGCAGCAAATTTGCACTGTTATACAAGCTGTACACTCACTCCTTTACATTGTAGCAAAGTGTAATTTCTTCAGTGTTGTCACATGAAAAGATATAATAAAATATTTACAAAAATGTAAGGGGTGTACTCCCTTTTGTGAGATACTGTATGTCTAAAATCATTTCAAAGGCTACAGTTACCCTCAGATCCCCATTTGGGAAATAGATGTGACTTTACAGGGTAATCATTTTCCTTTGATGCCATCCCAATCACTGGTGGCTGACAGCTGACATTGGCATCTTATAGTGCAATTACCCAGCTGTCAGACATTGACAGTTGTCTGCTGTGAAGCATTACATACCACATTTTTCGTTTCCTCTTGATTATAAGAATCTTCTGTCAAAATTCCATTAAGATGACATTAAAATAAAAATATGAAGGTCAACTGAGCCAATAAACTTGGTTGCAAGACAGTGACAGCAACAGATGATGCTCAACTCATCTGTGTGCAAGGGCATTTTTGAAACTTATCAGACAGATATACCAAAATGCAAATAAAAGATGCAAAGAGAGATGTTCATCATAAAGGTTTGCATACACTTTCCGCCTTCTTGTATTAGAAAAAAAGTTCTACCTATGACTCAGCTTCCTTCTCAGTATTCTTCAGGCAGATTGATAGTTCGCATCATTCTACCCATTTGCTGTGAGCCAAGCTGTGAGCCAAACCAGTCATTGACAGATTGCTTGGTGCTTCTTAAAAAAAAACCCCTATTGGAATCCATGCCTCCGGCGCCTTGCATATAGATTAGGGGAAATGGATTAGGGGGGCAGTGCTGGCCCACCACTGTTGGTACTCCAGGACTGAGCCGTGCTTACACATCATTATGTGAGCGCTGCAGAGTTCAAGTGGAATGTTGGCCCTCACCAAGCAATGCTGGCCATAAACTTTATGAAAAATTGTTCAAACCCATTTTCAAAAAACGAAAATTCGGCCGTGAGAGCAAACGATAGTACCATCATGTAATGACTGATAAATCGTTCAATGGACATAAATTAATCAGTTTTTTGTTCATTTCTTCACATATACCTAATGCAAAGTTTGGACGCGAAACACATTAACCTTTCAATTATTCATTCGTTCAGCAGAAAATTTCCCAACTTGTCATTAGTTTCTTTGGCTAAAAAAAACTCACAGCCGATTAACGTTTTGTACCCATTAACTGGCCGAAAAACGAACGAACTATCCAAATGACCGATTTTCGGTCAATTTTTCTTATAGTGTATGGCCAGCATAAGAATAGGAAGGACCCGTGACATGATTGGGCTAGCAAGAAGACTGCAGTGAAAAAATATGTATATATATATATATATATATATATATATATTTCAAGGAGGTTGAGGGGGCAGTTTAAGGAGAAAAACTCTTCATTGGAGTTTAGATTTAAGAAAACCGATGACTTCAACAATCAATCTGGCAGAATATAGAATACACTATATTACCAAAAGTATTGTGACGCCTGCCTTTACATGCACATGAAATTTAATGGCATCCTAGTCTTAGTCTGTAGGGTTCAATATTGAATCAGCTCACCCTTTGCAGCTATAACAGCTTCAACTCTTCTGGGAAGGCTGTCCACAAGGTTTAGGAGTGTGTCTATGGGAATTTCTGACCATTCTTCCTGAAGTGCATTTGTGAGGTCAGGCACTGATGTGGATGAGAAGGCCTGGCTCGCAGTCTCCACACTAATTCATCCCAAAGGTGTTCTGTCAGGTTGAGGTCAGGACTCTGTGCAGGCCACTCAAGTTCCTCCACCCCAAACTCACTCATCCATGTCTTTATGGACCTTGCTTTGTGCACTGGTCCAAATCATTTGGTGGACGGGGGATTATGGTGTGGGGTTGTTTTTCAGGGGTTGGGCTTGGCCCCTTGGTTCCAGTGAAGGGAACTCTTAAGGCATCAGTATACCAAGAGATTTTGGATAATTTCATGCTCCCAACTTTGTGGGAACATTTTGGAGATGGCCCTTTCCTGTTTCAACATGACTGTGCACTAGTGCACAAAGCAAGGTCCATGAAGACATGGATGAGTGAGTTTGGGGTGGAGGAATTTGACTGGCATACACAGAGTCCTGACCTCAACCCGACAGAACACCTTGAGGATGAATTAGAGCGGAGACTGTGAGACAGACCTTCTTGTCCACACCAGTGCCCGACCTCACAAATTCCCAGAAGAGTTGAAGCTCTTATAGCTGCAAAGGGAGGGCCAACTCAACATTCAACCCTACGGACTAATTTAGGGATGCCATTAAAGTTCATGTGCGTGTAAAGGCAGGTGTCCCAATACTTTTGGTAATATAATATATCATAGATACAAATGGCATGAATTACAATTTGATGACTGTATCTTTTAGGCATAATATCTTTCTAATAACAATTGATTAATCATGAGGAATTTTCTAAAATTGTAGAGATTTTCTAGAGGGCTAAAAAGTCTTATAGAGCAATATATGTGTTTATTGTTTAAGGACATCTCCATAATGAGTACGCCATTGGCAACATTTTGCATGTGTGTGGCTGCCCTTGGAGATGGGGAAGCAAGGTCTCAAGGTACTGGATACCATCAATGGTATCTTTGTAGGTCTCTTCCAGCCACTTGAGGAATTCTTGCTGAATAATAATAATTGTTCTGTTAGAACTTAACTTAAATTTGAGTCTGAGGGACCAGAATAACTTAGGATTTCATTAACCTCAGCTTTCAACCTGTCATTGTTCTGAAGCCTCAATTCTTAGTATTCCGTTGGTGGAAACCCTGGAAATAATATGGTTCCCATTAAATCTCCCATTGATTCTGGGATGATAGAGCCTCATTTGGGACCCCAACACATACGTTGTACACCCATGGTCTATGTAGTTTCTAATCTGTGAAAAGTGTACAGTGATGTCAGGCTTTGCCTCAGCTTCCTGTGAATAATTAATTGAATGATGTCATGCTATGTCAAGAGGATTCAGTGCAAGTGGCACATATTGATTTATGTTTCTTGTTGCTGAAACAGATACTATTGGCTTTTTGTCAGTTAAAATAATTGCTTACTTGTAGATTTCATTAATTATGCCAGGTAATTAATGGATGGGTTTGGCAGATGCAGTTTACTGTGAGTTACAGAAGCTTCCTGCATGCATGTAACAGTTCTAAATGGGATAGAGGCAAATGTGGAGGCAATTACTGCAGCTTGATTTCTGAGTAAAACTTCTCCCATAGATTAATTAACCAAAAATATAGGGACCTGTACCGGGTGAATATAATTTGCTTAACCAAGTATGAATCAAAAAAAACTTGCAGACTGGGTTGGGGGGTGGGGGTGGCTTGGTGGGAAGGGTAAGGGAATATTATTTTGCCTGGAGTGGGGCTTTAAAGAAGAAGTACGGAACTACAGCAAAAAAAACATTTATACTCACCTATGTGGCTGCAGCATTGGTCTGGTGCTGCAGCTATCCTTCGCTGGCTCTAAGATGGAGACCTGTACGATACCATGACTGCTGATTTCTCAGTTCTCGGTTTTCAGTGAGCAGAGAGCAGTGCACTCTGCTCTGCCCCTCCAGGGCTCACTGGAGCACCGGGCTGTGGAGGGGGCGGAGGTGGCTGGCTCAGGCTCTCAGCTGTGCGATGAGAGCTGGAGCCAGCTGCCCCTTAGGTATCTGGGCAGATCGCAATATTAAAGTCGGGATCCCTGCAGAGCCTTGAGTAGCTCTGTGAAGTCAGCCAACAGTTGGCTTTAGTCCACTGTCAGCTGATTCAGGGTCACAGGAATGCAAAAGTGCACTCCTGTGACCAAGGAGAGAAGTATGGTCAAAAGAGCTTTGGCCAGACTTCTCTTAAGGTACACAATGAAAAAAGTGCCAACGTGTTAGCTGAAAATAAGCCTGTGGATAAAAAATGCAAACATAAAACAATGACAAGCACCACAGTTGTCTGCTAAGGAATCACATGTGTATATACCACTCTTTATAACTAACCCCTCCATGTCATCCGGAGTGACTAACACCCAGGCTTGTTGGACAGAAGAGTCTAAAGTCCAAGAGGCAGTGGTAGAGGGGCACTGGGCACAGATTTTGACAGGTTATCAACTGTGGATAAAGTCATTACTTGAGCCCAGTTGGCCTGTATTTGGCAACTCACCACAAAAACAGGGATCCCCCAGGGGAGGACATTCACACAAGTTGAGAAATCAAAGGGTAATACATCAAAAGGATGCCAAATGAATTAGACTTAGAAGTCCAATGTCTTTATTGTTTAACTGCTTACAACCAGCAAGGCAAAAGAAAATCATTGCATTTCGGGGCCACATAATCCCCCTTCATCAGGGCTGGATAAAATGGTAGTATGTTAACCACTTCAAGACCACCCGCCGTCATAATACGGCGGCAGTTTGAAGTGGAGTACCAATACCAGATAGCTACCATAAGCCCGGTATCTTTTTTTTCAGCAGGCAAGTCCGCGTCTGATAAAAGTGGCCTTAGCAGCGGATTCCCCGCAAGATCACTTTTATCAGCGGCGGGAGAGGTGCGCCCCACCCTCCCGCCGCTTTCCGGTCAGCGGCGGAGATGATCGCGTCCATCCCCCCCAGTGTCTATGAGCCGAGTGAGCGGCTGAAGCCGTTCACCCGGCTCCATAACATGGCTGGGTGGAAGCGACGTCTTAAGTTTTTTGCATTTTAGTGTAAATATGAGATCTGAGGTCTTTTTGACCCCAGATCTCATATTTAGGAGGTCCTGGCATGCTTTTTTCTATTACAAGGAATGTTTACATTTCTTGTAATAGGAATAAAAGTGATCAAATTTTTTTTTTAAAAAAAAAGAACGGTGTAAAAATATGCATTAGAAAGTAAAATAAATAATTAAAAAAAAAAAAATTAAAGCGCATCGTCCTTGCGAGCTTGCGCGCAGAAATTAACGCATACGTAAGTACAGCCCACATATAAAAACGGTGTTCAAACCACACATGGGAAGTATCGCCGCGATCGTTAGAGTGAGAGCAATAATTCTAGCACCAGACCTCCTCTGTAACTCAAAACTGCTAACCTGTAGAATTTTTTAAACGTCGCCAATGGAGATATTTATGTTGCAAAGTTTGTCGCCATTCCGCGAGCGGACGCCATTTTGAAGCATGACATGTTGGGTATCATTTTACTCGGTGTAACATTATATTTTACAATATGGGAAAAAATTGGCCTAACTTTTCTGTTGTCTTATTTTTAACTCAAAAAACTGAATTTTTTTTTTTTAAAAATTCACGCTTGTAAGACTGCTGCGCAAATACGGTGTGACATAAAGTTTTGCAATGGCCGCCATTTTATTCTCTAGGGTGTTAGAAAATATATATATAATGTTTGGGGGTTCTAAGTAATTTTATAGCAAAAAAACCTGATTTTAACTCGTAACCACCGAACTCCAAAAAGAGGCCCGGTCTTAAAGTGGTGGATAAGTTCACCTTGACATGTTACATGTTATACCCATATAACATAACATGTTATGAATGCACCGGCTCCTGCATTTCCGGCTCCCCTGCTGTGACAGCTAGCGGGGAATATTTTCCTCCCCGTTAGCTGTCGAAATTTTTTTAAAAAGCGGCCATGCGGGGCTCCACCATCCCGGCTGCGTCACTCATTCACATCTTTCTGTGAATGGAAGAATACAAGGTCCGGCAGCCTTAGCGACTGTCGGCTTGTAGTTTTCCATGAACTACCACGGTGCTGTGAGTGCTGGGGTAGTTCATTCATTCTTCCTGTCTGCATGTATCAGCTTCCTTGTAGGAGGTACGAGGAAGGATACACTGACAGATTTGCAAGAGACCTGCATGGCACCATTGATCTACTGATCGCTGGTGCGATTTTTTACAGGCTTCTGCAACAAAAAATATTACCTGCAAAAAAATGTGCATTTATTATTTTTTGTGTAAGGGTGAACGTATCCTTTAAATTGACTCAAAGGTATTCCTAAGCAGAATGATCTGCAGGCTGAGGATAGTATAGACACTATACTGTATAGATTTACTAAAACTGGTGCACACAGAATCTAACAGCTATGCATGGTAGCCAATCAGCTTCTAGATTTTATTGTCAAAACTTAATTGAACAAGCTGAAGTTAGAAGCTGATTGGCTACCATGCACAGCTGCACCAGATTTTGCACTCTCCGGTTTTAGTAACTCTCCCTTTGTGTCTCTGTGTGGAGGCAGCCATCTTGGTAGAGGAGAAGGGTTTTGCTTCCTCATGTCAGAGCTGTCAACCTAATGACTGGTTATTTGATAATCAGTGGATACATATTTAAGAAGCAGCAGGAGAGTTGGAGGAAACACAGAACAACAAAATGAATGAAACGGAAGGGAGATCCTTGCACTTCAGGTCCTCATGTACAGTTTTCTCTCCGCGCGGAGAACAGTAAGTAACAGTAAGTAGCACAGTGTTAATATAACCAAATCACACTACACATTTTGTGAGGCTAATAGAAGCAGCAGTGCGCTAGATGATCTCAAACTTCAGATATACAGCTTTGGGGTTCAAGGCACAGAAACCGACCATCACTCCCCAGTCAGTAGGTCGGTCGGTCGGTCGTTCGCACCTCAGGTTCTAATCACGTGCTTCACCCTATTGGAATCCATGCGTCCAGCGCACTGCATGTAGATTAAGGGCCGGACGCATGGATTAGGAGGGCGGCACCCCTGCGCCCCATATGGACGGGCTACCACAGATTTGACCCCTTCTGCTCTTTATTCAAAACAAATACAAATTGGCTAGATGAGCCTTTTTTGTATAGAGAGGAAAAGGGTTTGAAACTCTGTCAGGTGCACTTCCTGCCCTGGTAACCTCAAGATTATGGGGCTGATTTTTTTAAAGGTGAATAGACTGTGCAGTTGCTCCAGAGCTTAGTAAATGAGGTAAAGGTTCATTTTGCACAGCATACACAAAATATATAAAAAAAAGACAGCATTTTTGCTTGCACATGATTGGACGATGAAAGTCAGCAGAGCTTCTGCTCATTTACTAAGCTCTGGAGCAACTGCACTTTGCAAAGTGCACAGTCTATTTGCCTTTAGTAAATCAACCCCTATAACTCTTCCCTGCTGTGCTGAAGAAATTGATATTTTATTGTTATCTCCGTTGGAGATATTCTGCTCACTTCCTGTCCCAGTGACCATGCAAGAAGTAAGGGAAAATCTCACCAGTGGATCAAGAAGAGCGATAAATTCCCCACAGAGTTTCTAACCCTTCTTAACCTGTACAGGTCCGCGCTATAGACAAAAGACGTCTACAGCGCGGACCTGAAAATCCGGGTGGACGTCCATGGACGTCCGCCCCATTACACGCCCCCTGCGCACACTGGGCGGCGGCGGCGCGCGCGCGCCGCCGCACGCTGCGTGGGCGTGCCCGCGGGTCGGGCGGACTCGATGTCCGCTCCTGACCCGCGATCGCCTTACAGAGCTGTAGAACGGGGAACCGCCGATGTAAACACGGCGGTTCCCCGTTCTGTGACAGGGGACAAACAGATCTACTGATCCCTGTCACTGGGATCAGTTAGATCTGTTATGTCCCGGCCAACCCCGCCCCCCCACAGTTAGAACACGCCCAGGGAACATATTTAACCCCTTCACTGCCCCCTGCAGGTTAACCCCTTCACTGCCAATGACATTTATACAGTAATCAGTGGACATTTAAATTTCTGATCGCTGAATAAATGTCATTGGTCCCAAAAAAGTGTCAAAAATGACGTACATGTCCGCCCGGATATCAAAGTCCCGATAAAAATCGCAGATCGCCGCCATTACTAGTAAAAAAAAAAATAATAATAAAAACGCCATAAATCAATTCCCATAGTTTGTAGACGGGATAACTTTTGCGCAAACCAATCAATAAACGCAGATTGCGATTTTTTTTTACCAAAAATATGTAGAAGAATATAAATCGGCCAAATCCAATAAATAATTTTTTTTTTTTTTATTTTGGGATATTTATTAGAGCAAAAAGTAAAAAATATTGTTCTTTTTTCAAAATTGTCGCTCTTGGTTTTGTTTATAGCGCAAAAAATAAAAACCGCAGAGGTGATCAAATACCACCAAAAGAAAGCTCTATTTGTGGGGAAAAAAGGACATCAATTTTATTTGGGTACAACGCCGCACGACCGCGCAATTGTCATTCAAAATGCGACAGCGCTGAAACCTGAAAATTGGTCTGGGCAGGAGGGGGGTTTAAGTGCCCAGTGAGGAAGTGGTTAATCTATCCAGGGCTAAAAAATGTTTTGGCTGGACTTGGACTTTCTATGTCCATGTCATGATGTTTTATAACTCCCAGTGCTGGCTTGGGATACATATTGTAATCATGCTTGGAATGGTCAGTACTCAATCACACATCATTTCAGGATGTTGATAGCAGTGTGCTTGATATAACATGCTGAAATAAATCCTGTCTCATTGGAGTCCCTGAAGGGAACTAAGGAAACTCCTAGGTTTCCTCAAATCATAAAAATTATATTATTAGGAAGCAAGCTTTTTTACTGAAGCTGAAAGAATTGAAGGGTGAGGTCCCATAACAAGAGCCTCTGACGTGCACCAACATCAGGCGTGATATTATTATACATTTCTTTGCTTATTTCTGCATGATATTCAAATAGCAATCATTTATATTACCAATTGGTCTTAGATAAACAGCGCAAAGGGCACAGAAATGCAAATGCAGTAACCTCTAATATCCAAACTGATATCAATTTACTGTGGTCAAATGGCTGAAAGATAAATTAGTTAATTGATTAAATTAATGATTCGTTGTTGCGGGTTTCTGTGCGTCCGCTCTTTTTGCCTTACCTTACTACATATTGTAAACCTGCATGAGCTGTTTATGTAAACTTCATTGTTACTGATATGAAATACATAGCACCTATCTCAACCACTTAAGCCCCGGAAGGATTTGCCCCCTTAATGACCAGGCCTTTTTTTGCAATACGGCACTGCGTCGCTTTAACTGACAATTGTGCGGTCGTGCGACGTTGTACCCAAACAAAATTGACGTCCTTTTTTCCCCACAAATAGAGCTTCCTTTTGGTGTTATTTGATCACCTCTGCGGTTTTTATTTTTTGCGCTATAGACAAAAAAAGATCGACAATTTTGAAAAAAAAAAACCAATAATTTTTATTTTCTGCTATAAAACATATCCAATAAAAAAAATGTAAAAAATCGAATTTCTTCATCAATTTAGGCCAATATTTATTCTTCTACATATTTTTGGTAAAAAAAAAACCCAATAAGCGT
>BLSH010400846.1:1850946-1861528 GCA_018402905.1 Glandirana rugosa
ATTCCATTCGTCGTCGTGAGACGACTCCAGTAGTAAGGCCAGTCGAACGTGTCAGAAGTACAGTCGTACAAGAACATGCTGACATGAAGACTGTGCAAGCTGACCGGAATGATGACCTCAGCAGAGTGCTGCTGCTTACCTTATTGGCTTTATCGGCAAGCCAGGGGGTATTTTTGTCAGGGTTCTTGCCCAAGCTCTGATGCTGCCACAGTGGAGATCAAAGACATGGATTGGTTATATAACAGGGGTAAAATGTTTACAAAAATTACTGCCCAGTGATACAAATCTTAGTTTCCATAAGGCCTCTTGCACACTGCAGTTTAAAAATGCTCAGTACAGCTTATTTTTTTACGGAGATAAAATACAGCCCATTAATTGTAATGTGCCTATGCACACTGGTGCATAAACAAGCGCCATGTATTCTTCGGTTAAAAAAAATAGTCAGTAATTTACACCTCATGCACACAAATACGCGCATGTGCGCGTGTTTGCGCGCAAATATCCATAACATATTGCAACCATGAGAATAAATGTGGGCACATTTGTGTGCAAATACACGCATATGCGTAAACGCATATGCGCAAGAATACACGCAAATACATTAAAAAAAAAACAGCTGAAGAAGTAGATGCTCAAACAGGAGTGTATGGTGTGCAAGAGGACTACAGCTTATTTTTTTACTGAGCTAAAATACAGCCCATTAAGGCCTCTTGCACACGATACTCTTGTCTGAGCATCTACTTCTTCAGCGTTTTTTTTTTTTTATTTATTTGCACGCATTCTCATTTATTCTCATGGTTGCAATATGTTATGGACATTTGCGCACAAACACGCGTACATGTGCGTATTTGTGCACATGGGGCGTAAATTACTGACCAAAAATGCAGATTTTTCTATTTGTTTTTTTTTTTACTGAAGATTACACGGTGCTTGTTTAGGCATTACAATTAATGCGCTCAGTAAAAAAATAAGCTGTACTGAGCATTTTTAAGCTGCAGTGTGCAAGAGGCCTAATTGAAATGTGCTTATGCACACAGGTGCGCAAACAAGTGCCGTGTATTCTTCAGTAAAAAAAAAAAATAGAAAAATCTGCAATTTTGGTCAGTAATTTACGCCTCATGCGCGCATATGCCCACGTTTCCTGCGGAATGTCCGCAACATATTGTGAACACGAGAAAAAAAAAACGGCTGAAAAAGTAGATGCTCAAACAGGAGTATCGTGTGTAAGAGGCCTAAATGGTTTTCAGCTGTGAATTTAGCTGCTAGATAAATGTTTAGCATTAAAGTTGTCTTTTTGTGGGAAAAATAAAATGTAACATGCAGTTGTTCAACACTAATGCTATGCAGAGTCCAAAAGAGAGAGGCAGAAGTGAATTTACTTAGTGGATTACTTATGAAAAAGTAGAGTCGGTACGGGGGAATATGACATCACAGACAGACACAACTCCAAAGGTGGACAATTCATTATCTAATATACAGAAAGGCTTCCTTTCATGAAAAGTTCTCAGTGCATGGCTGTGATTTTTTTGCAGCTGAACCCTTTGAGCTTGGCATTATAACATCATGAATGGGAAATTGTCTGTGGATGGAGTTTCTGCTCTTTTCATCTTAAATCAAGCAGGAAAATCGTACTTTTCACTTGGGTGGTTGTGCAGCATTATGGCTGCACAGTGTGAAGGCCTGTACACATGATGCAAAATTCGTACGGAATTTTTGTACGACGACCAATCGTGTATGTGTATGTTAACTGAATTTAACTTGCATTACATATTTGAGGTAGTGATGCAAATGTTAGAGTGAGTGCAATAATTCTAGGTCTAGAAAAGGGCTTTGAACCACTTCAGCCCCAAAAAGTTTCACCCTTTTCACCACCAGGCCATTTTTTGCGATACGGCACTGCATTACTTTAACTGACAATTGTGTTGTCGTGCGACGTTGTACACAAACTAAATCGATGTCCTTTTTTCCCCCACAAATAGAGCTTTCTATTAGTGGTGTTTGATCGCCTCAATAAATATTTTTTTATTTTCTGCTATAAAACATTCCCAATATTTAAAAAAAAAAAAATCCAATTTAGGACAATGTGTATTCTGCTCAATATTTTTGGTAAAAAAAACTGGCTGAAAGATAAATTAGTTAATTGATTAATTTAATGATTAGTTGTTGTGGGTTTCTGTGCATCCACTCTTTTTGCCTTACCTTACTACATATTGTAAACCTGCATGAGCTGTTTATGTAAACTTCATTGTTACTGATATGAAATAAATAGCACCTATCTTAAAGCGGAGTTCCACCCAAAAGTGGAACTTCCGCTTTAAGTCCTCCTCCCCAGCTCCAGATGCTGAAACGGAGCTTTTGGGGAGGAGGGGGGGTGGGGATACCCTATTTTTAGGGGTACTTCTGCCCCGATCGCCTTAGGCGATCGGAAGTGGAAGGACTCCTTCCCCCTCCCTCCCGAAGTCTTCTGGGACACAGGACAGGTCCTAGAAGACTTCGGGACCAATCACAATGCGCAGCGCCGCTCGCGCATGCGCAGTGTGCGCCCGGCCATGAAGCCGCGGCTGGGTGCCCACAGTAGCAATGCCGGCGCCGCGGAGGGGAGGGGGAGAGGAGCGAGGCTCCGTGCGGCTCCATCGCTGGACTGGGAGACAGGTAAGTGTCGGTTTATTAAAAGTCAGCAGCTACACTTTTTGTAGCTGCTGACTTTTAATAAACCTAAGGAAAGGGTGGAACTCCGCTTTAACCACTTCAGCCCCGGAAGGATTTGCCCCCTTAATGACCAGTCCATTTTTTGCGATATGGCACTGCATCGCTTTAACTGACAATTGTGCGGTCATGCGACGTTGTACCCAAACTAAATTGACATGCTTTTTTTCCCACAAATAGAGCTTTCTCCAATTTTCATCCAATAAAAAAAATTTTTAAAAATCTAATTCCTTCATCAATTTAGGCCAATATTTATTCTGCTACATATTTTTGGTAAGAAAAAAGCCCAATAAGCGTACATTTATTGGTTTGCGCAAAAAAGTTATAGCGTCTACAAAATAGGGGATAGATTTATGGCATTTGTATTATTTTTTTTTTTTACTAGTAGCGGCCGCGATCAGCGATTTTTGCGGGACTGCGACATTGCGGCAGACAGAACGGACACCAAACTGACATTTTTTACACTTTTTTTGGGAACCACCAGTGACATTATTACAGAGATCAGTGCTAAAAATATGCACTGACATGCACTAACACTGGCAGGGAAGGGGTTAACATCAGGGGCAATTAAGGGGTTAACTGTGTTCCCTGAAGGTGTTTTCTAACTGTATGGGGAGTGGGCTGCCTGGCATAACACACAGATCCGTATACCTGCTTAACAGTGCCATCCCCTGACAGAACGCAGCTCTGCCTTGTTTACTTTGGCAGATATCCGTTCTGTCTCTGCGACGATCGTGGGCGGCTGGCGGACATCAAGTCCACCGGACCCGCTGATTGGCTCCCCCGCTGGCCAATCGGCACACGCACGCCCACAAATGCTGGTGCACGATTCTCTCAGCCGAGCCACCTTGCCTCTGTATAATTGCGGTGGGTGCTCGGCAAGTGGTTAAAGGTTCGCCTATGGAGAATATCGGGTACCATAGTTTTTAGCAATTTCATGGGCACACACAATTTTAAGACTCAACATGTTTGGTATCTAATTACTTGACATAACTCCATCCTTTAAATTTTACCAAAAATTGGATACAATGTTGTTTTTTGCATTAAATATAATTTTTGTGTATTTATTTATGAAAATAGACATTGTGGAAATATTGTGCAAGTTAAAAAAATGCAACTGTCATCATTTTATTTTCCAGGATCTCTGCTTTTAGAAAATATATAAATGATATATATTTATAATAAATGTTATATATATATGGGGTTTTAAAGTACATTTTAACAAAAAATGCAGGTTTTAAAATTTTGATTTTGATTAGTTTGAAAGAATTAAAACATTCCCCTTGTAGAAAAGTGGTTAATCTGTGTTAAAGCTTTGTGAATAGAGATTATTGCTAGGTATTACTGCAGTATTTATCTTTATCTAATTTTTGATCATCAATAGAGGGAGACAGATTGGCCAGTAGTATGTCTCACATAGACTATCATTGTGGGAAGGAGCAATAAAACTCAAGCAAGCCATTTGGGTTCATTTACTAAAGAAGAGAATGTCCACTTTGCAAAGTGAATTTTTAGTTACGCTCACCATACACAGGTCACATTTTGCCAATTCCTGCTAAACCAGCTGAAATCTGAACTGTGAGTGGCCCTGTCAGCACCACCTGGCTTGAAAAATTCAATTGAAAAGTCAAAGGAGCTGGGTAGAAAAATGTTGGCTAAACAGTGACTGCATTCTATCAGATGTTATACCTGTCTGGGTATATAAGCAGCCATGAGCATTGTAGCTGCTTAAATACAATAGCTGGCACTGGAGATTCTTCCATCCATCTGTTTAGTGTGGATGGAGGAATCTGTTACATTTTTCTTGTTCAGCCTGCAAGCTGGTTTCAAATTTACTCTGCAAAGAAAACCCAATTATGTGAAAGGATAATTTAAAAAAACAGGATTTTTACTCAGACGTGATTGGTTGATTGAAGTCAGCACATCTTCACCTCGTCCACTAAGCTATGTGAATCTGTTTTACAAAACGGACCTGCTCTAGCAAGCTGTGAAAATGTGGAATAGACTCCCTCAAGAGCTTGTTCTGGCCAGTTCAGTATATTGTTTAAAAAAAAGGCCTGTATTCTTTCCTAAATGCATAAAATATATCTGGATACTAATATTGATAGGTAAAGTTGATCCAGGGAATATCCGATTGCCTCTTGGGGGATCTGGGGAAATATTTTCCCCTGCTGGAGAAAATTGGATCATGCTTTGCTGGTGGTTTTTTTGCCTTCCTCTGGATCAACTGTGGGTATAGGATTGTATATATGGAGGTTTTCAATTTGTGTGTGTGTGTGTGTTTTTTTCCGTGGGTTGAACTGGATGTCGTTTTTCAACCAGATTATCTATGTGAATATGTACCCCGGGCAGGGCTGTGTTTTACCGGCACAGGGATGCACAGGTGTTGCATGCATCACCATGCTGGCAGTCCCATCGCTGTCTATTGGGACACAGACAATGTGTTCCAAAATGACATCCATGTGGGTACGGGCCCCTGAACGCACACAGGGTACATACACATGCACCACCCACACGGATATCATATTGGGACACAGCAGCTGTGTCCTAATAGACAACAATGGTACTGACAGCACGGAGATGCATGCAATATCTGTGCATCCCCTATGCTGTTAACACATGGCCCTCCATGGGGCACATATGTAATCGTGTGAATGAGGCCTAACACATATTGATAAGATGTGTTTACAATACGTTTCACCTACAGTATATAAAATATATGTAAAAGCGTAGACATTCAAGATCATTCGGTGTATTTTGTTGTTATTTGCACATTACTATTATTGCACTTAATATTCATATATACTGTGTGTATATATACACTGAGCAAAATTATAGACGCAACACTTTTGTGTTTGCCTCTATTTATCATGAGTTGAACGCAAAGATCTACGACTTTTTCTATGCACACAAAAGGCCTATTTCTCTCAAATATTGTTCACAAATCTGTCTAAATCTGTGTAAAACTCCGTACACACATTCTGAAAATCGGAGAACAGATTGTCCGTTTTTTTTTTTTTGCATGCTAATCTCAGATCGAATCAGAAGAGTTTACTAAAGTCACGAAAATTCTCGTACGACAGAATAAAAAATCGGAAGCGATGTCGTGTGTTGTAGTGTATTTGTATTGTATGTTCGGACAACTGTAACGATTAAACGAAAATCGTACAATCTGGTATCGTACAAGAAAAATTTTCATGTTTGTCCGATCGAATAGTATCAGATGAACCGTCATGATCGGCTCTCGAAAGCTCTGTACTAACAATCCGATTATCACACGATCGCTTAGAAAGCTGGATTTTTCATCCGATTTTCGGATCGTGTGTATGGGCCTTTAGTGGGCACTTCTCCTTTGCCAAGATAATCCATCCACCTCACAGGTGTGGCATATCAAGATGCTGATTAGACAATAAAAGGCCACTCTAAAATGTGCAGTATTACTGTATTTGGGGATTTGGAGGTCCGAAAACCAGTCAGTTTCTGGTGTGACCACCATTTGCTTCACGCAGCGCAGCACATCTCCTTTGCATAGAGTTGATCAGGTTGTTGATTTTGGACTGTGGAATTTTGGTCCATTCCTCTTCAATCGCTGTGCAAAGTTGCTGGATATTGGCAGGAACTGGAACACGCTGTGGTATACGCCGATCCAGAGCATCCCAAACATGCTCAATGGGTGAACTGTCCGGTGAGTATGCTGCCATGCAAGAACTGGGATGTTTTCAGCTTCCAGGAATTGTGTACAGATCCTTGAAACATGGGGCCAAGCATTATCATGCTGCAACATGGGGTGCTGGTTGTGGATGAATGGCACAACAATGGGCCTCAGGATCTCGTCACGGTATCTCTGTGCATTCAAAATGCCATCAATAAAAATGAACCTGTGTTCGTTGTCCATAGCATACGCTTGCCCATACTATAACCCCACCGCCACCATGGGCCACTCGATCCACAGCATTGACATCAGCAAACCGCTCACCCACAGAACACCATACACGCTGTCTGCCATCTGCTACAACTGTACAGTGAAAACCGGGATTCACCCATGAAGAGAACACCTCTCCAAAGTGCCAGATGCCATCGAATGTGAGCATTTGCCCACTCAAGTCGATTGTAATGAAGAACTGTAGGTCGAGACCCCGATGAGGACGACTAGCATGCAGATGAGTTTCCCTGAGACGGTTTCTGACAGTTTGTGCAGAAATTCTTTGGTTATGCAAACCGATTGTTGCAGCAGCTGTTCAGGTGGCTGATCTCAGACGATCTTGGAGGTGAAGATGCTGGATGAGGGGGTCCTGGGCTGGTGTGGTTACACGTGGTCTGCGGTTGTGAGGCCGGTTGGATGTACTGCCAAATTCTCTGAAACGCCTTTGGAGACGACTTATGGTAGAGAAATGAACATTCAATTCAAGGGCAACAGCTCTGGTGGACATTCCTGCAGTCAGCATGCCAATTGCACGCTCCCTCAAAACTTGCGACATCTGTTGCATTGCGCTGTGTGATAAAACTGCACATTTAAGAGTGGCCTTTTATTGTGGCCAGCCTAAGGCACACCTGTATAATAATCATGCTGTCTAATCAGCATCTTGATATGCCACACCTGTGAGGTGGGTGGATTATCTCGGCAAAGGAGAAGTGCTCACTAACACAGATTTAGACAGATTTGTGAACAATATTTGAGAGAAATAGGCCTTTTGTGTACATAGAACAAGTCATAGATCTTTGCATTCAGCTCATGATAAATAGGGGCAAACACAAAAGTGTTGCATTTATAATTTTGTTCAGTATAGATATATATATATATATATTCACTATATTGTTAAAAGTATAGGGACGCCTGCCTTTACACACACATATGTTCAATATTGAGTTGGCCCACCCTTTGCAGCTATAACAGCTTCAACTCTTCTGGGAAGGCTGTCCACAAGGTTTAGGAGTGTGTCTATGGGAATGTTTGACCATTCTTCCAAAAGTGAAGTTTTGAGATCAAGCACTGATGTTGGACGAGAAGGCCTGGCTCGCAGTCTGGGCTCTAATTCCTCCCAAAGGTGTTCTATCGGGTTGAGGTCAGGATTCTGTGCAGACCAGTCAAGTGCCTCCACCCCAAACTCGCTCATCCATGTCTTTATGGACCTTGTTTTGTGCACTGGTGCACAGTTATGGTGGAACAGGAAGGGGCCATCCCCAAACTGTTCCCACAAAGTTGGGAGCATGAAATTGTCCAAAATGTCTTGGTATGCTGATGCCTTAAGAGTTCCCTTCACTGGAACCAAGGAGCCAACCCAACCCCTGAAAAATAACCCCACACCATAATGCCCCCTCCACCAAATGATTTGGACCAGTGCACAAAGCAAGGTCCATAAAGACATGGATGAGCGAGTTTGGGGTGGAGGAACATGATTGGCGCCTGCACAGAGTCCTGACCTCAACCTGACAGCACACCATTGGGATGAATTAAGATGGAGACTGCGAGCCTGGCCTTCTTGTCCAACATCAGTGCCTGACCTCACAAATGTTATTCTGGAAGAATGGTCAAACATTCCCATAGACACACTCCTAAACCTCGTGGACAGCCTTCCCAGAAGATTTGAAGCTGTTATTGCTGCAAAGGGTGGGCCAAATCAATATTGAACCCTACGGACGAAGACTAGGATGCATGTGCATGGCAGGTGTCCCAATACTTTTGGTAATAGTAAGTGTGTGTGTATATATATATATATATATATATATATATATATATATATATATATATATATATTGTATGTATCACCTTAAACATTTGCAGCAACAATATACTAATATACTGCAAAGATCATATTCACTGTGGATCAGAAATCAATAAATAAATAAAATAAATAAATTAATCATTAAAGTATTCCACAAAGCATATACAGTATACCCAGAGAGGCATAGACACATTCCTCTGCCTTCTGTTCATGCCTATCATCTTGTTCTGTTCTGTCTGACGAATCACTAAAGAATGAAAGGTTCACAATAAAGAAGTGTGGTGGCACGCTGCCAGCGTTTTCTCATAACAATCCCATACTCCACCCTACAGCAGGATGCCCTGCCCGGCCACTCAGCCAGGAAGCTAGAGACCCACTTGTTTTTCAATTCAAACCTTCTTTGGCTATAGAGGAAACATATTTCAAAGCTATTGTTTTCCTAAGGTAAAGTCCATCATACCTACTCTAAACACTGTTTTTATAATTAATTTGATAGTCATTCATGTATCATAATCGCAAAAAAAAAAATTAATTCCTAAACATTTTTCCAGAAAAAAAGTATTTCCTTTATAAATCATCAGAGAAAACTACAATGGCATTAACATTCCTCCATATGCAGAATATACTTTTTGTATTATGTATTAAGTATATGTCTAGCCATTACCTTTTTGTTGGTTTTAGATGTTGGGAAGGGTTAGAGATTCTCTACGTTTTTTTTTGTTTTGTTTTTTTTCATCTGTGTCCCCACTAGGTAGATTTATTCTCTCTATTTGTCCTGGTGACCATTCTCACTGAAATAGAAAGTGATGGGAAATCCACAATTTTACAATTATCACCAGAACAAGAGGTAAGGGGAAATCTTCCAAAGGGGACACCTGTTCCAGTAACAACTATCTAAGAGGGTTATTTGCTTTCTTTTGAGGCATCTCAGGATGTAAAAGGGAAATATCACCAAGAGGACACAGAAAGTAAGCAATTAACTAACAAGGATGTTTACCTACTCTAGCCAAAACGTAATTTTATTTTAATATTCTTGCAGTTTCAAATCCTCTATGCATGATGAATCATCTTTGGAAAAAAAAAATGATATTCACCCTAAGTGCCCTGTTGCTATGTGGTCCCTGTAATCTTCCACTTCCTGATCCACGGCACTCCGCATCACTTCCTGCCTCGCCTGGGCTCATAGGAGATGTGAGTCATCATTTCCGAGTCAGTGGGCATCCCTGAGCTGTAAAATTGCATTATTTCCAGACAGGAAATTAGGCGATTTTGTGGGGGAGAGACATGTTATCTGTGTTGCCATAACAACGGGGAAACCTTCCTTTGTCGCTGCCCATTATTATGACTACGAAACATACACTCAAAATCGGGAGGTGCATGCTGGTTACCCAGCATGCACCTTATCCAGGAAGAGACTCGAGGAGGGTGCGAGTGGGCTTCACATGCCCACAGCTAAGATGGGTACACCCAGTAAAGAAAAAAAATCAGCAATGTAAGTACAAAATAAATAGGAAGACTACCCGGATTTAAAGCTATCAATTGCTTTATTTGTGTAATGAATACTAACTAGGTGGATGCCAGCAAAAAAAAAAAAAAAAAAATTATGTGGGCGGAACTCCGCTTTAAGTAAACAAAAAACATGAAGCCACAAAGATGTTTCATACAATTAAAGTGGTTCTAAAGCTCTAAGGATTTTTTTTTATCTTAATGCATTCTCTGCATTGAAGTTCAAAACCTTCCGTGTCGAGGATTCACTCAGCTCCCCCCCCCCCCCACCTGTACAATTACCTGAGCCCCATCTCAGTCCAGTGCTGTGCCCGACAGCAGCATCCCTCTCTGCTCTCTCCCTCCTCACAGTGCAGATTGATAGCAGCGGTAGTCATTGGCTCCTGCACTTGTCAACCAAATCCTATGATGAGGGGCAGAGCCAAGCCATGTTGTTGTATATAGACGCAAACAGCAGAGGCCGGGATTGAGGCCACACAAGTCGTCCCCCCCCCCATGGTAAGGGGCTTCCAATGGTGGGCACTCGCCAAAGAAGAGAAGCCATGAGCACCGACGGGGGGCTCAGAAGAGGAGGATTGGGGGCTACTGTGTACAAAACCATTGAACGGAGCAGGTGAGAATAACATTTTAATTCTTTTTTTTTTTTT
>BLSH010400846.1:1861538-1873139 GCA_018402905.1 Glandirana rugosa
CCCCCCCCATCGACCCACCTAGGACCTGTGCCTTCCAAAACTTGAAGTTCATTGAAGTTCAAAACCTTCCGTGTCCAGGATCCACCCAGCTACCCCCCCCCCCACCTGTACAATTACCTGAGCCCCATCTCAGTCCAGTGCTGTGCCCGACAGCAGCATCCCTCTCTGCTCTCTCCCTCCTCACAGTGCAGATTGATAGCAGCGGTAGTCATTGGCTCCTGCACTTGTCAACCAAATCCTATGATGAGGGGCAGAGCCAAGCCATGTTGTTGTATATAGACGCAAACAGCAGAGGCCGGGATTGAGGCCACACAAGTCGTCCCCCCCCCCATGGTAAGGGGCTTCCAATGGTGGGCACTCGCCAAAGAAGAGAAGCCATGAGCACCGACGGGGGGCTCAGAAGAGGAGGATTGGGGGCTACTGTGTACAAAACCATTGAACGGAGCAGGTGAGAATAACATTTTAATTCTTTTTTTTTTTTTTTAAATGCAAAGTTTAGAACCACTTTAAACATGGGGCCCGTATTGTAGCATATAGATAGATAATAGACAAGGAGATTGGTTGCTTGTTCTGTATAACAACATTTACACATAGTTTTTGTTAACTTGAATTCAAATTTGGCAAATGAAGACCAGCCTGGCCAATACCATAAAAAATACATTTTTTTGTACACCAACATATTATACAGAGATTCTTTCTTCCTTATATGTGCCTAACGAGGACCATGTCATGACCCTTCATACCTGGCTGAGATGAAGCTAACATGCCTTTTGTTTGACCCCAGGGCAGCACACAAATTTCAGAGCCTGCATGTCAATCTTTTCTTTCTAATCCCTACTCTATCTTTAAAATATATATATATATATATATAATGCTATACAAAACAGCAATAGAAACCATATATTAGCACTATTTAATTAATTTACATATTGACATTAAAGTGGCATAGAATACACTTTTGATTTACAGTATTACTTTATAACACTGCTACTTATTTATTCCTGTAGGGATTATCAGGGATATCTTTTAGGCAGCAGCTGGGGTAATATTGTTTTGGTCTATTCTACAAGAGTGCAGACATTTGATTATTTTCTCATGTTGACATGAAAGGATTCCTAATGAGAATCTCTATATTTCTATTTTTTACATGTTCATCTAAATCAAATCAGAAAAGCTCCTGCTCCCTGCTGATTACAAGATGTCTGGGCATTCATCCCTAGGCGCATGCTACCCTAAATGTCCATACAACTAAGTGCCCCATCCAGCCACCTCCAGTCATAGCAGCTGTCAGATTCTCATAGAAATTTGACAAGGTGCCGGCAGTGGGGTTGGAAGGGACAACTCTGCTCCCTGTCTGCAGCTAAACACTGGTATATACAATATCTCACAAAAGTGAGTACACCCCTCGTATTTTTGTTAATATTTTATTCTATCTTTTTATGTGAAAACACTGAACAAATGGCACTTTGCTACAATGTAAAGTAGTGAGTGTACAGTTTGTATAACCGTGTAAATTTGCTGTCCCCTCAAAATAACTCAACAGACAGCCATGTCTAAAGCAGTGGCAACAAAAGTGAGTACACTCCTAAGTGAAAATGTCCAAATTGGGCCCAAAGTGTCAATATTTTGTGCGGCCACCATTATTTTCCAGCACTGCCTTAACCCTCTTGGGCATAGAGTTCACAGAACTTCACAGGTTGCCACTGGAGTCATCTTCCACTCCTCCATGACGACATCATGGAGCTGGTGGATGTTAGAGACCTTGCGCTCCTCCACCTTCCATTTGAGGATGCCCCACAGATGCTCAATAGGGTTTAGGTCTGGAGACATGCTTGACCAATCCATCACCTTTACCCTCAGCTTCTTTAGAAAGGCAGTGGCCATCTTGGAGGTGTGTTTGAGGTCGTTATCATGTTGGAATACTGCCCTGCGCTCCAGTCTCCGAAGGTAGGGGACCATGCTCTGCTTCAGTATGTCACAGTAGTTTGTTGGCATTCATGGTTCCCTCAATGAACTGTAGCTCCCCAGTACCAGCAGCACTCATGCAGCCCCAGACCGTGACACTCCCACCACCATGCTTGACTGTAGGCAAGACACACTTGTCTTTGTACTCCACACCTGGTTGCCGCCACACACGCTTGACACCATCTGAACTAAATAAGTTTATCTTGGTCTCTTTAGACCACAGGACATGGTTCCAGTAATCCATGCCCTTGGTCTGCTTGTCTTCAGCAAACTGTTTGACGGCTTTCTTGTGCATCATCTTTAGAAGAGGCTTCCTTCTGGGAAGACAGCCATGCAGAGCAATTTGATGCAGTGTGCAGCGTATGGTCTGAGCACTGACAGGCTGTCCCGCCACCTCTTCAACCTCTGCAGCAATGCTGGCAGCACTCATATGTCTATTTCCCAAAGACAACCTCTGGATATGACGCTGAGCACGTGCACTCAACTTCTTTGGTCGACCGTGGCGAGGCCTGTTCTGTGTGGAACCTGTCCTGTTAAACCACTGTATGGTCTTGGCCACCATGCTGCAGCTCAGTTTCAGGGTCTTGGCAATCTTTTTATAGCCTAGGCCATCTTTATGTAGAGCAACAATTCTCAGGGAGTTCTTTGCCATGAGGTGCCATGTTGAGCTTCCAGTGACCAGTATGAGAGAGTGAGAGTGATAACACCAAATTTAACACACATGCTCCCCATTCACACCTGAGACCTTGTAACACTAATGAGTCACATGACACCGGGGAGGGAAAATGGCTAATTGGGCCCAGTTTGGACATTTTCACTTAGGGGTGTACTCATTTTGTTGCCAGCGGTTTAGACATTAATGGCTGTGTGTTGAGTTATTTTGAGGGGACCGCAAATTTACACTGTTATACAAGCTATACAAGCACTACTTTACATTGTAGCAAAGTGTCATTTCTTCAGGCACCATTCACACCTGAGCATTTTTCAGCTCTTAAACCGCTTATAAAATGCTCATCTCTGTAGCTCCAAAACGCCCAACAAGGAAAATCCCATTGATTTTAATGGCCCCGTTCACATTTGAGCGTTCTGTCGCCTAAAGAAAAACGCTCTTCGCTCAAAAAAGTACATGAGCTTCTTTTTAGGCAGATTACAGATATTTTACTGCATTTTACATTGGTGACCTTTTGACCTGTACACATTTGCAGTAAAAAGCACGATAAAAATCGCACAATTTTTTGCCTGAAACAAAACGCTCAGGTGTGAATGTAGCCTTAGAGTTGTCACATGAAAAGATATAATAAAATATTTACAAAAATGTGAGGGGTGTACTCACTTTTGTGAGATACTGTATATAATAATTTGTGGGTAAAGCATGGATCACCTGTTTGGTGTCCTTTACAAATCCTGCCAAGGTCATTATAGAATTTGTTACAAGTTGAAGTGTTGCAATAGCATATCATAAAGCTTGGCATAAATAGAGTAAATAGTTTTAATGCAAGTTCAAAGGCACACACTCTATATAGGCACAAGACCTGCCCTAATGTAAAAACATAACACCATTCAACAGAATCATTTCAAAAGAACTGCTACTTTATATAATGTAACATAAAAGAGGAGTTTGAACAACAAAGGTAAAGTATTGCAGTAAATTGACATTGAGCTCATCATAATAGCAGACATTAATTAAGCAAATATGTGGGAGTTTCAAAGCTTTAGATCATTTAATATTTCAAGTTATAGACAGACGGTTTTTGATGCTTTGCATTGGGGATAACCATTGCATATCTTTACACGCTTTTCTGCTGTTGTCTTTGCTTGCAAGCACTCTGCTCTCCATTGCTGCCATTTTGCTGCCCCTCTTTAGAATCAATTACTTTCATCCCAAAAAGACCCCGGTATGCCGTAGTGATGTCCTTCGTCCCGCACTGCCGTGTGAGCAAGGTCTGGAACGCAAGCTCCGGCTTAATGGGCACAGCGAGGCTGATTTGATGGACACAGTGAGGCTGCATTCATGGGCAGGGAGGCTGCATTGATGGGCACAGTGAGGCTGCATTGATGGGCACAGTGAGGCTGCATTTGCAGCGCCTCTCTACCCATTTCTTTAGCCGTGGTCCACAGGCCAGCACCTATGCCTCTGGACCCAGCTTAAAGACAAATAATGGCAACACCGGCTGCTTCCTCATACCAGCCGTGCTACGGTAGTATATGGACAGGCTGGGGTAGTATATAGACAGGCTAGAGTAGTATATGGACAGGCTGGGGTAGTATATGGACAGGCTAGAGTAGTATATGGACAGGCTGGGGTAGTATATGGACAGGCTGGGGTAGTATATGGACAGACTGGGGTAGTATATGGACAGGCTACGGTAGTATATGGACAGGCTAGGGTAGTATATGGACAGGCTGGGGTAGTATATGGACAGGCTAGGGTAGTATATGGACAGGCTGGGGTAGTATATGGACAGGGGCTTGGCGCCCTGGGTGGCAATGCGAGCTAGGCGGCCACCTATTCCGCCTAGTGGTAGAGTCGGCCCTGCACATCCTAATGCAATAGGCTGCACACTCCTATGAAATCACCTATACAGTGGAGCTCAGGCTGGGAAAAGGAGGGGAAGCACTAGTGGGAAGTCAGGTGTGCTGAAATGTTTTTGTGCGGATCTCAGGACAGGATAGAAAAACAAATTGAATATTTTGGCATGTAAAACAACTCCTATGTATGCATTTCAATCTGTACACGTGATGATAAATTTCATCTTTGCAGTTAAAGAGTTTCCAGCCTAGATTAAAAAAATCATGAAAGAAGGAGATGAGCTTTAAAATATGACTGTAGTGGAGATGAGCGGTAACTTGATAACAGCCTAAAAAATACATTTTGGACGTTGCTCAGTGATTTTGCATGCGCATTTTTTCGTAAATGTGGTATGTAAAATTATTTTGTAAATTCAGTTTTGTGCGAGTGTCTGGCATCTGTCCCTGTTTCATTGCCTGATGTTTCCCTTTTTGAAGGTTAATAAGATAGGCTTGTTGCCAATGCAATGATTTAACTGCTGATTTATGAACCTTTAACACATTTAACAGACCGCAGTCACAGAACACTTCCTAATCTCTGGCATTGATTAAGGTGGCAGCCTTCTTGCTCAAGTGGATTAAAAAACTGATTAAATAACTGTCTGTCATGATTTACATATTATACTAAAGACCAGCCTCTCTAGACCAGGGTTCTGTAGATTCTTGACCTTGAGGCTCCTCCAGAGGTTGTCAAGGTTCTTGAGAGGAAAGCAGTAGCAGACACCAGTGACGTGTGGTGAGGTCAGTGGCTGGTGAGGTCAGTGGCCAGTATCAGAGGCAGTTACACACAGGTTACATACGCCACAAACGTTAGAGCGAGAGCAATAATTCTAGCACTGCACCTCCTCTGTAACTCCAAATAGGTAACCTCTAAAATTTTTAAAGTGTTGTCTATGGAGATTCTTAAATACTGAAGTTTGGTGCCTTTCCACAAGTGTGCGCAATTTTAGAGCATGACATATTAGGTATCTATTTACTCGGCATAACATCATCTTTCACATTATATCATAAAATCAGGCTAACTTTACTGTTTTGTTTTTTTTTAATTCATGAAACAGTTTCTTTCCCAAAAAAAAGGTGTTTGAAAAATTGCTGCGCAAATACTGTTTAACGTGCACATTTTCAATTTTATTCCCTAGGGTGTCTGCTAAAACAATACATATAATGTTTGGGGGTTCTGGGTAATTTTCAAGCAAAAAAAAATGATGATTTTTACACGTAGGAGAAAAGTGTCAGAATTGGCCTGGGTGGCAAGGGGTTAATTACCATAAGTAAGTAATATACAAATAATTATTAGATATTATTTTAAAGGTAATTTACTATATTTTCAAAAACTGTACTCAAGCAGGTAGGTGTCTTAATGGACAAATTACTGAAGTTTGAAGTTATAATTTCAAACCAGTAATTTCACAGTAAATAGTCAAATAATTATCTTATAACATATAGCATATTAATATATAATTTAGCTTGATTAAAACAGTACTTTTTCAGCAGCAGAAGATTCTCCCTCTTAACTGTGTGAGAAAAACACAGGATTATGGGTAAATCTTATACACATAAACCATTTTTTTCCTTGTAGTTAAGAGGGCAGGGCTGGAAGGGAGTATTTGTTTTTTAGACACATGCCCCCTTCTATGACACTGCAGTGACAGGAGAGCCTCCACTGCAGCATTTTTATTGGACAGCTTGGGCCAATGGTGCTTTACCATTGGTCCAAGGCTCCAAGCTGTCCATTGAGCTCAGTGCCTCTGACAAGAAGTGAGGAGAGGCACTGTGAGCTCATCCTCTCAGTCTGCTGCAAACACAGTGTGTCAGCTGGTATTAAATCTGTATGTAGCTTCTGACCGGCTGCGCAAGGAGCCCCATATCTCCAGAGCCATAGATGATAGGAGCCCCATATTTTTACCAGTGGTGGGGTAGGACTTCAGCTACCTACCTACCCCAGGTTGCTGAGCTATGACCCTCAAAGTCAATCTTTTTTCTTTTTTTTTAATGTTCATGGCACTGCCTCACCTGCCTCCCCTGACTACACGTCCCTGGCAATTATTATTTGTTTAATTTCTTGGTTATTAATGTAGAGCTGCCCCCTTGAGGGTCGCTTGAGAAATCAATTACCTCTTGGTCTTTTCCACTAGTATCCTCCACTGCCCCTGACACACTGCTTTCACTCATTTTGGTGCAAGTTATCAAGTCGTAACTCTTTAATAATAATGGAGACCACAACAGGATTTACGTTAAAAAACAAAATTACTTATAAGAGCTAGTGCTCGTTCCTTAAAGCCACAGTAGACAACTGGTTTGATAAACAAAGAATATCAAATGGACAATTCTGATACACACTTTTATGAAGAACAGATGAACAAATATATTCACCACTCCTTATTAACCCTTTGATAACACATCAAATAAATATATATATATTCATTACAGACCAAAAGTTTGGACACACCTTCTCATTCAAAGAGTTTTCTTTATTTTCATGACTATGAAAATTGTACATTCACACTGAAGGCATCAAAACTATGAATTAACACATGTGGAATTATCTACATAACAAAAAAGTGTGAAACAACTGAAAATATGTCATATTCTAGGTTCTTCAAAGTAGCCACCTTTTGCTTTGATTACTGCTTTGCACAATTTTTGGCATTCTCTTGATGAGCTTCAAGAGGTAGTCACCTGAAATGGTCTTCCAACAGTCTTGAAGGAGTTCCCAGAGATGCTTAGCACTTGTTGGCCCTTTTGCCTTCACTCTGCGGTCCAGCTCACCCCAAACCATCTCAATTGGGTTCAGGTCCGGTGACTGTGGAGGCCAGGTCATCTGGCGCAGCACCCCATCACTCTCCTCCTTGGTCAAATAGCCCTTACACAGCCTGGAGGTGTGTTTGGGGTCATTGTCCTGTTGAAAAATAAATGATGGTCCAACTAAACGCAAGCCGGGTGGAATAGCATGCCGCTGCAAGATGCTGTGGTAGCCATGCTGATTCAGCATGCCTTCAATTTTGAATAAATCCCCAACATTTATAAGGCAAGAAATCACACGTATTAAACCTGACAGGGCACCTGTGAAGTGAAAACCATTTCAGGTGACTACCTCTTGAAGCTCATCAAGAGAATGCCAAGAGTGTGCAAAGCAGTAATCAAAGCAAAAGATGGCTACTTTGAAGAACCTAGAATATGACATATTTTCAGTTGTTTCACACTTTTTTGTTATGGATATAATTCCACATTTGTTAATTCAAAGTTTTGATGCCTTCAGTGTGAATCTACAATTGTCATAGTCATGAAAATAAAGAAAACTCTTTGAATGAGAAGGTGTGTCCAAACTTTTGGTCTGTCCAAACTTTTGGTCTGTACAGTATATCTGTATCTAATAAATCCTCCCATAGTGCTTAATCAGACATCTGGTGCTCAAAAGAATAATGTGACAAATATGATGTAGATGAATACAATGCATAAGGTCCAAGTAAAAGAACTCACTCTAGTACAGTGGTTCTCAACTCCGGTCCTCAGGACCCACCAACAGGCCAGATTTTAAGTATTACCTTGGGGAGATGCAGACTAGAACACTGCAATCACTGAGCAGCAAATTATATCACCTGTGATGTATTTGAGTTATCCTGCAAACATGGCCTGTTAGTGGGTCCTGAGGACAGGAGTTGAGAACCACTGCTCTAGTATAACATCAATTTAAGTGAATGACCCTCAGATATCGTGACAATGCTCAATGGGACTTAACCAAAGTTATTATAACTTTATAATATTTCACTGTATAACAACACAAGTATCATTAACCAACAACAATGGATTAACTGAATTCTCCTGCTCTAATTCAGAGAGTTCCTTTGAAGAATTTACTTTGAATCTGGTCAAGTGAGAAATGGTCACTGCAATAACAAGGATCCTGATGTTAAAGTTCAGTCTAATCTTCTGCCGGCTTTAGTTAATTCCAAAAGTTAGGTACCTGTATAACTGTCAAAAAAACAAATAGACGGGTGTGGCGCTGTCTGTGAATATATAAGAAATAAAAAAATATTTATAAATATTTGTGTGATTAGTGGTATTAGTGAGTTTGTTTTTTTTAAATTGTGTAAATAAGTCTTAAAATAAAATCAAAGTGGTCCAAAAAGTATTAACAAGTGTATATCAAGTTCAAGGTGGGTTGTGAAAAGTGAAATCAGCAATAATTAGTCATAAAAACGTTATTTGGTACAAAGTGAATGAAGATAAAAGATATAAAAAATCTGTAAAGTGGATATACAGTCACATAAAATCGTTCAGATATGTCACATATGATATATAAAAAATAGTCCAAAAAAGTAGTCCAAAAAAGTATCAATTATAAACAAACGGGTGCTGTGGATTCAAAGTCCATAAAAATTCAAAAAAATTCCCCAAAAGGTTAACCAAGTGGATATACAGCTGTCTATATACAGTATAGAACCATACATGCGATCATATCTATATGATTCCAAAATAGGAACAAGACTTTACACTGATAACGTCAATCCTTAAGTGGGTTAAAACGATAAACGAAAAGTGGATATACAGTCACAATGTGCATGTGGCAAATATTTTCCAATGTAACTTCACGTAGTGCCGTGTTGCTATGTGATCTTCCAGATTTCAATGTGGCTATTATGATAAACTTGTGCTCGCCCCCAATGTGCCCTCACTTACCAGATACTTCACACCCCTCCGGGGTCACTCGTGTGTGGTAAATGGGGTCTTTCAAGGTTTCCGGGGTTCAGCTCCTCCTTTAGATTCCAAGTAGAGTTGTGTTCCTCCTGTGTTCGTTCCCAGCTCCAATCCCTGCGGACAAATCACACTCCCAGCTTCCTCCAGCGACTAGTGATTCTCCCAGATATGGTTGTAGTAATATGTGGAAAAACAGATTGCTTTGATAGTGTAGTATTGTCTTTCAAAAAACGGATTTTATTCAAAAAAGATTATCCTCATATAAAGGTAAAAACACGGGGTTCCAAAGATAAAACAACAAATAAAAAGTAAAAACGGCGCAGGCTGACACCTGCTTGAGGAAGGTAAGATTGCCTTCCTTCCTTTCAGTTCAAATGCGCTCCAGGCAGCGGTGTGTATAAAACCGGAAATGACGTAACTGTGTGCGGCCACGCCTTACGCGTTTCGTCATTGGACGTCGTCTGAGGCAGTGGCCATCTTTGTACTCCCTTCAGTATATATACACCTTCCTAGAGGCGGAGAAAATGTTTTTGATTTTTCGATTGGTCACTTTCTGTAAAGGGGAGTACCTGTATAACTGTGTCCACTAATCCCAGGGATAAAGCACAGATAGGCAAGCTTGATTAAACTTTAGAAGAAAGCCTTGGTAGTGATTACTGACTCCAGGTAATACTATTTGTTAAAGGTGGGCCTGTGCACAGGTTATTGTATTCCACTAGGAAATTGAGTCTGTACTAACAGAAGAGCTATAGAAACAACTGAGTATACTCAGGGGGTAGGCTTCCACCTGCTCACCACGCCGATCGGTTGATCACAGAAAGTGGTCCGGCTGATCAGGCTGTGCTGATGACATTGGAACTGATGGTATCTGCTTGCTCTTTGCTTTGGGGAAACAGCTTCCACCGCTCTCCTTGCAGTTCTTTCCGGATCGACCGTCGCTCACTCTGCAGATGCCGCTGAATCTGGAACAAACTCAGGTGCTGGTACGATGGCTCCGCTGGTCACTCACTGGAACTAGGTAACACTGCAGCTCGCTGGGTTACTGTGTAAAGTCAGCCTGATGGTTTATTTGTCTTAGGCCACAGGCCACAATCCTGCTGGAAAATACACAGGTCTCCACTGGTCAATCACGCCGTCCAAAGAGACTGGAGCCGACTCCTACCCCCACTTAAATAGGTTCTCCCACAAAGCATCATTCCTTCAAAAGAGCTCTTCCTGTAGCACAGAATTCTGGGAAATTGAGTGCCTCCACTGCAGAATCCAATGGCAAATTTCCTCTGTAGCACTACAAGCCCAACAAGCAATACCTCTCACATGACCATTCTGTTCAGCAGTTTCAGCACCAGAGGGGAACCTCCACAATATTAATAAACATGAAATGTCCCCATGCTAAAGGAGCACTATATGACTCCTGGCTACATTAAGTTTAATTAAAACTCTTATAGCCTACTAATCACACTACATACCTGAGCTATTGACCAAATCATTTTAGTTGGGAATCTCTAAGACCTGAAAACGAATTCAGGGGTCCCTTTTGGTTATAGAGGTTGAGAAAAGCTTCTATAGATGTTACAAAATTCTTAGTACTTGTATACACACCCCTGTTGAAAGTGATTTTTCTCACACCTGTAACATAATGGTGTGGTCTGCTAATAGATGAAAACAAGCTTTTCACTTTGCTTCTGTCTCCCGTGGATCTGCATTTGAAAGGGGTGATGACCTGCCTATTTAATGTGCTGGCCTCTGAAAGGTCAGTAAAGAATCTCATGTCAGCGCTTTTTCTTATTTATTGCTCATAAAAGTTTAGTCATTCAGCAAGTTAGCCTATGTTCCTGTGGATGAGAAATACCAACTTTTGTGTTTGCGTGCAGAGAATAATAAAATTGTTCTTGTATTCTGGGGATTTTGTTTGAGTTATCTTACTATGGAAGACTTGACAACTACAGTACAGTAGCTGTTTAATAACAAAATTTGTTCAGATTTAGAGGCAATAAAATCAGCAGCAAAAATGAAGCTTACATGTGATATTGTGAAGGTTCTGTGTGTTAGACATACAATAAAAACATACATTGAACACATAGGGCTGCATTTATCAAAAATAAATGGTATTTTAACTCAGAAAGCCACTAATCAGATCAATTTATTTACTGAAGATATTTATATAGCGTAACAATTTATGCAGTAATTTACACACTGTACATTTTGGGTCCTTTTACATGGACATTCAGTTTTCTAGTTCAGTTCACTTTTTTTTTTTTGGTTAAAAAAAAAGGATCAAAAATGGATACTGATGTCAACTTTTACATCCGTTTTCATGTCCGCTGATATCCATATTTTATGAAAAAAAAGGCACTGAACTGAACTAAAAAA
>BLSH010400846.1:1874345-1885388 GCA_018402905.1 Glandirana rugosa
AGAAATCCGGCCCAGGTCTCCGTGTCCACACTCGGACACCTGGTGCCGATTTCTTTAATACATGCTTTATTACAGGTGTTTTCGGTCTGGTTAAGTGATGTTATACCCTTGTATTCCTTCTGCGGTGGGTGGATCCTAAAATTTGCAGAAAATATTGTAATGTAATGATCAGGGCTGTTGCAAGGATTTTTGACGCCCTAGGCGAAACCTCATTTTGCCGCCCCACTTTGGCTCCGCCCCTGATTCCACCCCCTTTGCCCTGCCCATGTATACGATGGAGGTGGCAGAGGTGGAGATTTTTGCAGCCCCTCTCTGCCTATTTCTTTAGCCGTGGTCCACAGGCTCACACCTGTGCCTCTGGACCCGGCCTAAAGAGAAATAATTGTGGCACCGGCTCGCTTCCTCATGCCAGCCATGGTCCGCAGGTATATGGACAGGTTAGGGTAGTATATAGACAGGCTGGTATAGTATATGGACAGGCTAGGGTAGTATATAGACAGGCTGGGGTAGTATATGGACAGGCTGGGGTAGTATATGGAGGGAGGGAGGGAAATTGCAACAAGCCCAGAACTACATGCAGGGCTTCCATCTCACCCACCCCAGCCGGTTCCATCATTAATGCAGCACTTCCGGGCTGGCCAGCTGCTCTTTGTCCCGGCTCTCTCTCCTCCTCTTCTTACTGCCACTGCTAGGGCGGCGCTGGCACTGCAGGCTAGGGATAGAGTGGTCCCGGAGAAAGCAGGCTGACAGAACGGGGGTGGAGAGGGCAAATTGTTTCTGTACAGAGCACAGGGCGGCGGGGATGTCTTGACTGTTCACAGCAGGTGCATTTTACCACCCTGGTGTGCTGCCAGCCGCGGCTCTCCAGTTACATGAGTGATCAATGCAGGGCAGTGATGGATCAACAGCAGCCGGGCGCCCTCGGTGGCAGTGCACCCTAGGCGGCCGCCTACTCCGCCTAGTGGTAGAGCCGGCCCTGGTAATGATGTGGTGCTGCTACTCTCTGCAGCATTTGCTTGTGAAGGGAAGAGATGGATATGTGACAGAGTCTTGACATCCTGGTCCCACAGGAAGTGGGTTGAATGATGCTGGGATTAAACCTGGTAGAGAGCTGGCTCTGGGTCCCTGAGTAGGGGGCTGTGCTGGAGAGTTGATGATTATAGTAGCTTGGAGGGTTTCTTGGTCTCCAGTCTTTTCTTTATTGCCCATAGTGGAATTAGACTTCAAGAATGAAAGCTAAGGGAACATTCTTCTTAAAGAAGACATGTTGTTAGTCTAAATAAAACATAATCAATAGCATTTCCTTGAAAATTGCACAGCTCTAATCAAGTAAGCAACAGCCTTTTAAATAATAATTAATTCTAATTGACCATATGATAGCAAAATTCATAAACAGAGGCAGTTAAAAAAATTATCAATAGATTTCCAGACATAAGTGACTAAAGGGAAAAAAAAAATGTAACGTTTCCTATACAAGTTTAGGTATATTTCATCCCATCATCTTCTGGGCATTCTCTATTAGGCCTTTAATATGATAGGCAGACATACAGTATCTCACAAAACTGAGAACACCCCTCACATTTTTGTAAATATTTTATTCTATCTTTTCATGTGACAACACTGAAGAAATGGCACTTTGCTACAATGTAAAGTAGTGAGTGTACAGCTTGTATAACAGTGTAAATTTACTGTCCCCTCAAAATAACTCAACGCACAGCCATTAATGTCTAGACTGCTAGCAACAAAAGTGAGTACACCCCTAAGTGAAAATGTCCAAATTGGGCCAAAAGTGTCAATATTTTGTGTGGCCACCATTATTTTCCAGCACTCCCTTAACCCTCTTGGGCTTGGAGTTCACCAGAGCTTCACAGGTTGCCACTGAAGTCCCCTTCCTCTCCTAAATGACGACATCACAGAGCTGATGGATGTTAGAGACCTTGCTCTCCTCCAGCTTCTGTTTGAGGATGCCCCACAGATGCTCAATAGGGTTTAGGTCTGGAGACATGCTTGGCCACTCCATCACCTTTACCATCAGCTTCTTTAGCAAGGCAGTGGTCATCTAGGAGGGGTGTTTGGGGTCATTATCATGTTGGAATACTGCCCTGCGGCCCAGTCTCCGAAGGGGAGGGGATCGTGCTCTGCTTCAGTATGTCACAGTACATGTTGGCATTCATGTCCTTGGTCTGCTTGTCTTCAGCAAACTGTTTGCGGGCTTTCTTGTGCATCATCTTTAGAAGAGGCTTCCTTCTGGGATGACAGCCATGCAGACCAGTTTGATGCAGTGTGCAGTGTATGGTCTGAGCACTGACAGGCTGACCCCCCACCCCTTCAACCTCTGCAGCAATGCTGGCAGCACTCATACATCTATTTCCCAAAGACAACCTCTGGATATGACGCTAAGCATGTGCACTCAACTTCTTTGCTCGACCATGGCAAGGCCTATTCTGAGTGGAACCTGTCCTGTTAAGCCGTTGTATGGTCTTGGCCTCCATGTTGCAGCTCAGTTTCAGGGTCTTGGCAACCTCCTTATAGCCTAGGCCATTTTTATGTAGAGCAACCAATCTTATTTTCTGATCCTCAGAGAGTTCTTTGCCATGAGGTGCCATGTTGAACTTCCAGTGACCAGTATGAGAGAGTGAGAGTGATAACACCAAATTTAACACATCTGCTCCCCATTCACACCTGAGACCTTTTAACACTAACGAGTCACATGACATCGGGGAGGGAAAATTGCTAATTGGGCCCAATTTGGACATTTTCACATAGGGGTGTACTCACTTTTTTTGCCAGCGGTTTAGACATTAATGGCTGTGTGTTGAGTTATTTTGAGGGGACAACACATTTACACTGTTATATAAGCTGTACACTCACTACTTTACATTGTAGCAAAGTGTCATTTCTTCAGTGTTGTCACATGAAAATATACAATAAAATATTTACAAAAATGTGAGGGGTGTACTCACTTTTGTTAGATACTGTACTAACCAATTTGCAATTTTGGAAGGTGGAGTCAAACACAAGTTTTAGGCTGTGTTCACACCTATGTGAATTGGACGTGGCTTACACCGCATCTAATACACATGGCACATGAAAGAGCATTGCTTTCTATTGTGCCTGTTTACAAATGTCCGGTACAGTCGGGGTGCGGATTCAGTGAGAATTGAAAAAGAGTCCTGTCGGTTTTCTGAGCAGTGCGGTCCTCCTCAGGTGTGAATTCAGGCACATTGACTTCTATGGGAACGCTTGTAAATCGCACATGTCATTCAGTTGTGAACAGAATAAAATCCTGAACTGATACTGATGTAAACCTATCCTGATCAAAAACTGACCTGAAACGCTGAACAACTACTTTGTCAATTAGCTGTGAAAACAGAGCTTCAATTTGCACCGCACATGTGTGAACCCAGCCAAATAGTAAAATTGAGATTTGCATACAAGTTAAGTGCCTTTGTCTCTGGATCTAATGAAAGTTTTAATACGTGGCTTTCACTAAAAATAACCTCTGCCTATTTATTTTTTCACCTTAAGGTATAGTTAAAGGCAAAACTTTTTTTTTTTGTTTTGGATAAAGTGGGGAGGGATTAGAATACATGTCCGTTTTTATTGCTGCCTGTGCCCCAGTTAAGGAGATTCACCCTCTCTATTTGTCCTGTTTATTGTTATCATTAAAAGTGAATCCCAAATTTTGGGTTGTCCCTAGAAAAGTAACAGAGGGGAAATCTTCCAATGGGGACACTAGTTCTGGTGACCTGGGGGTCCCAAAGGAATTCCCTTATTTTGCAGGGATTTCTTTTCACTTCCTGTTTGTCTGTGGGACAGGAAGTGAAGGGAAATCTCCACAATGGGACACAGATGGTGAAAAAAACTGACAGGGGTTATAACTTTACTCTATACAAAATGAAAAAAAAAATTTGCCTATAGTTCTACTTTTAGCATTATCTGAATTGCCCAAGTTTTCACAGGTTTTCTTTAAAACAACTTAAAAATAATTGACCTATACAATCAAATTATTATATTCCAAACACAATAAGGCCATGTGATGTTTTCTCACTCTCTATTGCTACTGGACTGTCCTACTGCTACCTTAACCGTATATATATCTCCGGTTGGTAGTTAACATTATATTTAGTAAATTATTAATGCTACCATCTAATGATCTAGAGTAATACTTGCTCATGATGTCAATTTTCTGTGTACAGTACCACAACACTGTACTTGATTTTTGTTTCTATTACAATAAAATGTTATAAAAAAAATAGCTTCTCAGGAGTACAGGAGGTCCAGGCTAAACTATGCTAAATATTTTAATCCCATGCTGCAGTGCAATTTGCATGTCAATCACTTCATTACAGCACATTGATTTCAAGGTATAGCAAATCAGCTGATTGCCAACAAGAGAATAATTTGTGCAGAAGCACAAAATTATTATTTACAACATTACAATAAATGACTCAAGGTGAAGATGACCCGGCAATCAATACATACTGTTGCATTTTCTCTAGCACAACAAAAGAAAGGTATATGAAGTAAGCCCTTTTATGTTTCCATTTATCAGTATCAGGAGGCTATCATATTTCCTTGAGTTAGTAAAGGAATGTTCTTAGTGATGGGTATATACAGCCCTAGGCATAGGTTTATGGTTTTCTATGACTATATAGTTACTAATCCATCTGATCTCACCACAATGAAGGTAGCAGAGTAGCACAGCGATGAATCTTCTTAAAGAACACTCAATACACACTGGACACCCATTGTATTGTATTGGACACCCGCTTGTCTATGCTAACAGAAAACAAAAAAAATCAAATCTTAAATAACCCATGCCATTCAAATAACTATATTTAGCCCAAGCTAAATAAAATAAGCAAAATAAAATAAAGTAGTTGTTCCAAGCTGCAGCTATCTTACACTTCAGTGTTATAAAATATGAATCATATATAATTAGCTACGCTAGGTAAAAAAACAATGATTATAAACAGAATATTAAACACTCAATAACTCATCTATTTAACACAACTGTGTTCTCAATGCTCAATGCATATAAAAATAATAGTGAAAAAATAAAAAAAAATAAAGCAAACAACAAACATTATGTGATATTTCATGCTTCATAAAGTCTTCTTTACTTTTCTCTGTGCAAATAAACACCCAAGAGCTGCCACCTTTGACACAGAACACCCACCAGATGACCATGACCTTATTCACAATGTAGGTCATATAGTGCTTTTCCCCTTTAAGGGAAGGGCGTCCCGGATCAGCAGCTCAATCTTTACCTCCTACAGTCTCCACTCAAGTCCAGATACAGCCAAAAAGAAAATTATATTCTGAAAACGTAAAAATGCTTACCCACATTCATTGGATAGCAGCGCTTAATCACACATAGCAGTAACTCTGCTGGTCCAAAAAGCAATCCACAGAGCGAGTCCAAAAGCGTTTCATTATGCTGATGTCTTTTTCTTCCTCTGTTGACCGTTGAATGCATTACAATCACAGGAGGTAGCCCTTTAAGATTTGGCCATGTCTGCTGGAGGTATAGGAGCTGGGATAGGGGTTGAAAACAGTGGAAGAAAAAGATTGCTATATATCATGGGAGAGAATTATGTCATGGGGTTAATAATTGTGCATATTAAGATGCGGGAGACACTGACCCTTCCTGTTACACCCCCTGAAGATGTCAGCATGACAAAACATCACGTTGGGTCAGGCTGGACAGGAAGAGACATTATCCCACTGATGTAAATTGTGGTGAGAGATACAGTTGTGCTCATAAGTTTACATACCCTGGCAGAATTTATGATTTCTTGGCCATTTTTCAGAGAACATGAATGAGAACACAAAAAGATTTCTTTCACTCATGGTTAGTGTTTGGCTGAAGCCATTTATTATCAGTCAACTGCGTTTACTCTTTTTAAATCATAGTGACAATAGAAACTACCCAAATGACCCTGATCAAAAGTTTATATACCCTGGTGATTTTGGCCTGATAACATGCACACAAGTTGACACAAAGGGGTTTGAATGGCTATTAAAGGTAACCATCCTCACCTGTGATCTGTTTGCTTGTAATTAGTGTTTGTGTGTATAAAGGGTCAATGAGTTTCTGGACTCTTGGCAGACCCTTGCACCTTTCATCCAGTGCTGCATTGACGTTTCTGGATTCTGAGTCATGGGGAAAGCAAAAGAACTGTCAAAGGATCTGTGGGAAAAGGTAGTTGAAGTGTATAAAACAGGAAAGGGATATAAAAAGATATCCAAGGAATTGGGAATGCCAATCAGCAGTGTTCAAACTCTAAGTGGAAAATGAGGGGTTCTGTTGAAACCAAACCACGGTCAGGTAGACCAACTAAAATTTCAGCCACAACCGCTAGGAAAATTGTTCGGAATGCAAAGAAAAACCCCAAAATAACTTCAGGATTCTCTGAAAATATGTGGTGTGGCTATTTCAAGATGCACAATAAGGAGACACTTAAAGAAAGATGGGCTGCATGGTCAAGTCGCCAGAAGAAAGCTATTACTACGCAAATGCCACAAAGTATCCCCCTTGCAATACGCCAAACAGCACAGAGACAAGCCTCAAACCTTCTGGCACAAAGTTATTTGGAATGATGTGACCAAAATTGAGCTTTTTGGCCACAACCATAAATGCTTCATTTGGAGAGGAGTCAACAAGGCCTGTGAAACACGGAAGTGGATCACTGATGTTTTGGGGATGTGTGAGCTACAAAGGCGCAGGAAATTTAATCAAAATTGATGGCAAGATGAATGCAGTATGCTAATAAAATATACTGGAGGAACATTTGCATTCATCAGCCAGGAAGCTGCGCATGGGATGTACTTGGACATTCCAACATCAAATTGATCCAAAGCACAAGGCCAAGTCAACCCATCTCTGGCTACAGCAGAATAAAGTGAAGATTCTGAAGTGGCCATCTCAGTCTCCTGACCTCAAAATCATTGAGCCACTCTAAGGGAAATCTCAAACGTGCAGTTCATGCAAGACAGCCCAATAATTTCCAGGAACTGGAGGCTTTTTGCCAAGAGGAATGGAGAGCTTTACCATCTGAGAAGATAAAGAGCTTCATCCACAAATACCACAAAAGACTTCAAGCTGTCATTGATGTTAAAGGGGGTAATACACGGTATTAAGAACTGGGGTATGTAAACTTTTGATCAGGGTCATTTGGGTAGTTTCTGTTGTCATTATGATTTAAAAAGAGTAAACACAGTTGATTGACAATAAAGGGCTTCAGCCAAACACTAACCATGAGTGTAAGAAATGTTTTTGTGTTCTCATTCATATTCTCTGAAAAATGGCCAAGAAATCATAAATTCTGCCAGGGTATGTAAACTTATGAGCACAACAGTATCTCTGTGAGAATAGCATCACTTGTACTGTAGATTGTTTTTTGGACCAGCGAAGTTACTGCTATGTGTGATTAGGTGCTGTTATCCTGGTGCAAGGCTATGCACCAATGAATGTGAGTGAGCATTTTTATGGTTTTAGAATACAATTTAAAATAAATTGAGGATATTACACCATGCAAGTTTATTTTCTTTTTGGCTGTATCTGGACTTGAGTGGAGATTGTAGGAGGTAAAGATTGAGCTGCTGATCCGGGACCCCGGTCCCCTAAAGGGGAAAAGCGATATATGACCCATATTGTGAATAGGGTCATGGTCCTCCTGTGAGTGTCCTGTGTCAAAAGTGGCAGCACTTGGGTGTTTGTTTGCATAGAGGAATATAAGGAAGGCTTTATGAAGCATGAAATATCACATAATATGATGAACACTTTATAGATTTTTGTTTATTAGTTTTTTTGTTTACTTAATCTTTATTTATTTTTTCACTTTTATTTTTAAATGCATTGAGCGCACAGTTGTACTAAATAGATGCACTGTCGAGTGTTTTATATTTGGTATATAATCACTGTTTATCTAGTGCAGCTATATATGTGTGATTCATAAATAAATAAAACTTGATTGAGAAATCAGACTTTACAAGTACAAAGAGAGACAGTGCACAATACCATAGAATAAAACAAATAAGATTTATTGACAACGTCAATAAAAAGGACATCTTCGGGTCAGAATAAAAGTGTGAAAACATATAACAAAAAAATATTTAAAAAATCACACAAATAACCATCAAAGTTGGAAAGGCTGTAAGCTCATATCAAATACATCTAAATCAATTGCTCTATATCAAATATTAGATGGCAGTGTCTCTTCCACATGTGTCAATGCGTTTCTCAGCAGAAAGCCGCTTCGTCAGGACAAGACAGGATAATATGAATACAGTGGCAGAGAGTTCTGGCGAGGACCTATGTTTTTCTCGGGTGGACAAAGAAGCCACAGAACCCACAATTAATATAGCCGCCAGCATAGGAACATCTGTACTTACATCTATATACGCGTGTATACTCTTCTAGCCAAGAGGTACCTAAAGAGGTTATGTAAGAGAACTATCTCAATGTGTTGTAGGTCCATTCACAATATTTGACTTGCAACATGCAAAGCTGACCATATAGATCTGCAAACGCAAGTTAGGAACTAAGCTGCAATATAACACATTTTTGACCTATCACCCTAAGATTAAGCCCAGGTGGGTGGGACAAAATGCATCAGGGTGTGTGGTTTGGTGGAGACATGTAGGCTGAGGCCCCCTTATTGTTTATTCACCTGGGCTGGTCGGGAGTAGTGGCGATCCTTTCCTCTTTACATAATACCATTTTGGTTTTGGGGTTAATACTGCTTCAAATGTGATAGCTGCATTATGTGCAAATTTATAAAAGTTGATACTAGAATTCAACTACCCAAGGAAGTGATTGTAATAAAAGATTATTGAAACTGGAAAGCAAGGGGATCTATTAATTAAAATCACATATTTCTTCCAAGCCATTTTACAAGATCTCAATGATTCAAGAAATACTTCCTGCTTTCTGTGAAGTTTTGAGAAGAAAAAATATTCCTTACCCTCTACCTTCAGATTTCATAGTTGGTAAGGTTGAATAAAGACAACAGTCCATCCAGTTCAACCTGTGTAGGTGTGTGTATGTAGAAAAATAATTTCCCATATACCCATATATTGTTTTCGCTAAGATGCAAGAGTCTTTTAAAACTATCCATACTACCTTCCGACACCACTGATTGTGGAAGAGAGTTCCACATCCTTACCTCCCTGACAGTGAAAAACCCCCTACGCAGCTTAAAGCGGAGTTCCACCCAGAATTTTTTTTTTACATCATTCAAGTCCTTTGCCTATATAGACTTACCTCTGAAGTAAAAAACATTTTTATACTCACCCTAAGTGGCTTGTTGCTAGGTGGTCTCTGTAATCTGCCCCTTTTAGGTCCTAGGCTCTTCTCCTCACTTCCTGCTTCGCCCAGCCTCCTGGGAGATGTGACTCATCATTTCCCAGGAGTCAGTGGGCTTCCCTGTACTGTAAAATCATGTTATTTCCAGACAGGAACTGATGCGATTTAAGGCGGACCGAGATCGAGGAGTGCATGATGTGGGTACCCAGGAAGAGATGCCAGGAGACTACGGATGGGCTCTAGATGCCCTCACCTAAAATGGAAAAGTCCAGTAGTGAGAGAAACAAAATTGTGAGTAAAACATGTAATTACTAGGCTGTTTGAAAGTAAGGAAACAAAAGGTTACATCTATTTAGTATTAAAAGAGTGGATGCCAAAAAAAAAAAAAAAGTTTCTGGGTGGAACTCCGCTTTAAGGTTAACCACTTGCCGACCGTCAACCGCAGGTTGACGGCGACAAGATGGCTCTGCTAGGCAAACCGCCGTCATACAATGGCGGCTGCCAGATCGAGCACTGTGAGCGCACGCGTGCCGCCGGAGGCGCGCTCACGCACTCACTGTGTTCCGGGGGGGCCAGGGAGCGGGTGCGGTGGACTCGATCGCCGCCGGCTACCCGCGATGCCCCCCCCGGAGTGAAAGAACGGAGGTCCGCATATGTAAACACGTATCTCCGTTCTGTGAGGGGGGAAGGACTGTGATCACAGCCTTCCTCTATATGGAAGCTGTCATCACTATCCTTCCCCTGCTAGGGCAGCCCACACACAGTTAGAACACGCCCAGGGAACACAGTTAACTCTTAGAGCGCCCCCTGCAGGTTAACCCCTTCACTGCCAATGGCATTTACACAGTAATCAGTGCATTTTTATAGCACTGATCGCTGTATAAATGCCAATGGTCCCAAAAAAGTGTCAAAATGGTCCGACATGGCCGCTGCAATATCGCAGTACTGCTAAAAATCGCAGATCGCCGCCATTACTAGTAAAAAATAAAAAAAATAAAAATCCCAGAAATTAATTCTCATCATCCGTAAACGCAGCGACTTTTGCGCAAACCAATCAATAAACGCCGATTGTGATTTTTTTGATCACAAATATGAGGAAGAATATAAATCGGCCAAAACCGTTGAAAAAAAATGTTTTTTTATATTTTTTTTTTTTTTTGATTTGTATTTTAGCAAAAAGTAAAAAATGTGGGTTTTTTTGCAAAATTGTCGCTCTTCTTTTGTTTATAGCGGCGATCATAAATGATGCAGCGGTGATCAAATACCACCAAAAGAAAGCTCTATTTGTGGGAAAAAATGTCGCACGACCGCACAATTGTCAGTTAAAGCGACGCAGTGCCGAATCACAAAAAGTGCTCCGGTCCTAAAGTGTGAAATCCTTCCGGGGCTGAAGTGGTTAAACAACTTCTTTTCCAGTCTCATCGTGTGGCCCCCGTGTCCTCTTACACTCCCTGAGACTGAAAAGTTTCATACTTATGCTGAGATCAATGTTGAGATCTTTGTATATTGCTATCATATCTCCTCTCAAGTGTCTCTTCTCCAAGGAGAATACATTTATCGTCTATAGTTGTTTCTCATTATTGGGGTCCTCCAGTCCCCATATTAATTTAGTTACCCTTCTCTGGATTCTCTCCAACTCCAGCACATCCCTTCCGAGGATTGATGACCAGGTCCTCCTGTAAAGTTTCTATATCCTGCTGTCTTGTTATTGCCCTACATATTTTTGTGTC
>BLSH010400846.1:1916757-1929044 GCA_018402905.1 Glandirana rugosa
TGTTTCAGACCCAAGCCCAGGCCTGACTTGGGCTTGAAACAGGGCCTGGGGCTTGGGGTAACTTTAGTTACCCCTGGGCTTGAAAATCCGTGTTTTTACCGACATTTTTTCAGGACCTTTCAGGATCTCCAGACGTTTTCCTTCCTTTACCCCCATTCCCACCCTGTTCACGGGATGTTTCTTTATCCCTGTCCCTTTATTGATTTTCGTAAATTTTTTTTATTTTTGTATTTTTTTAGTTTTTACCTCCACCTACACCTGGTAGAAGTTTGACCCAGACTTTTCATAATTAATTCCCAGATTTTAGAACAGTTATATGGCTTCTACCCTTAATTAATACTTTTCAGACCCAGTTTGAAGATGGTCCACATCCACCTCCATTTTTGATTTTTTTATGTTTTTATTTTTTTTAAATGCTTTTAGTTATTTCCCTGTCCCTATTTCTTTGTAGGGCACTTGTCCCACCCTTACCCCCATTTCCTTCCTTTTGCAGACCTCTAGGACTTTCCAGGACTTTTTTACAGCCATTTTTGTGCCTAAAAGTTCGGGTCCCCATTGATTTCAATGGGGTTCGGGGTCCGGGACAAAGTTCGGGTTCAGTCCGGACCCGAACCCAGACTTTGTCCCGAAGTTCGGCCGAACCAGCAGAACCCGGACTTCCAGAAGTTCGCTCAACTCTACTCTTTACTTTGGACTGCACATGCATCTATGAAGGGAGGAAGTACAGACAAATAAACAGGACATTTTCAAAAATACCACCAGCTTCAGCGGGAGCGGAGATGAATCGGCAGGTAGTAATAAACAAAGAAGGCATAATAATGAATCAAAAACCTGCATAGAGTCCTAACTAGTCACATGGGGAATGTTCTCAGTTAGGTTGTGTGTTTTGCTTGGAATTGTACTGCAGGATTAATGTCGCTTTAAGTGCATTTTTTTATTCATCTAGTGTAAGTACCTGAATATGACTTGGTATCAGCCTCTTGTTATTCCTTATACACTCAGACAGGGGAGGGAGGGGCAGGGCCTAGTGCCAATCATATGTGCTGCATATAGATGTGCTAACTTGGAACAAGCTGATAAGAGGAGAGTGTAGTGTAAGCAATGGGACAACCTTTGTCAGTCTGCTGCTACTCTTTACCTGTCCAGTCAGAAAACTGGGGATGAATAGGGAACACTAGGGGGAATGCAGATCCTAGTAGTAGGTGGGCAGAAATATAAATCCCTTAGCAAGTTAGCCAAGTCCCAATGTATTTCATTGGTGTATTTAACTGTTTCCCTGGGGTTCAGCTTTAATATGAAAAAGTCTGGGACCTCCTTCATAAAATGATAAAAATAAGTGTGCATAATATTAGCCAACCCATAGTTGATATTTCTGTTATGTGAGTCAAGCCAACTAATGGCTTCTTATGTCTGTAAAGCAACTTTCACAGCTTTGAGTTTTTTGTCTAGTGTGGTAGAAATTTCCGTTTGCTGCACCATTAGTGCAGTTTCCAGCAAAGGTTACCTTTCATTGGTATGAATGGTAGTGCATTTAGTACTTATTCAGGGCCCATTCACACTGCCTGCATGCTAAATTGCTCAGTTTTTGTGTACAGGCTGCTGTCCATTTTGCTGGCCAATGAGGGGGGAAGTATGAAGCATTTTTTCAGTGCATTACACTGTCTACATTTTTGTATCACTTTAATTGGAAATGTATAACGTGTATTCATTTCTTTGTCCACACAGCAGTATGCGCTGTGCTGATGTGAAGTGGTGCCATCCAGTGCACTGCGGAAAAATGATGAATGTCTGTATTTTTATGCACTGCACATCATACCAGCAGTGGTGCCCTTTGGGTCCTTGCCGTTGATCCAGTGTGGAAAAATGCTAGTCACTGCAGATAGTGTGAATGGGTCCTTAAACACATTTGGGGGAATTCTCTAAAACTGGAGCAGACAAAATTTGGAGAGGCCGTGCATAGTAACCAATCATCTTCTAACTCCAGCTTTATCAGATGAGCTTTGAAAAACAAAATCTAGAAGTTGATTGATTGTAATGCTGCTCCAAATTCTGTCTGCTTCAACCTTAGGCATCCCATAGATGGTGTGAATTTCTTTCCTGTAACCATGGGTTGCAGGAAAGAAATTTGCATGATTCCCCCATCAACACAGATAATGTTGATAGGGGAATCCCTTCTGCTCAGCAATTGTCTTCCTCACCGGGAGAAGACAGTGATTATCCCTAGCGGCTATAGCAGCCGATTGCAATAATCTGAAGCGAATCTGGCAGGCTGGTTGTACCCAAATTGATCAATCAATCAACTTGGTACATTCAGCCTGCTCAATAATGGTTCGAATTTTGGCCGGTTCCTGCTGAAACAGCCGAGTTTCAAACTGTGTATGGCCATTCTTAGTAAATTCTCCCAATTATATTACATTATAAATGCAGATTAGTGCATTTAGCCTAACAAACTCTGTTGGTGAGATGCTTGTGTCTGATTTCACAGGTCTGCACACCTGCTATGACTATTATGAGGGGTCCAACTCTCCTTGCCATCTATTATGTAGAATGCAGCAAGAAAAGTTGGAACATCTCAAGGTGGGTAAGAAAGCTCGAAAATCCAAGCTGTGCAAAATCAGAGCCAGGAAGTATCGTGGGAAGATCTAGCCATTGCTCTCCACAAACCCTATAGTTGAAGTGGGTGACTTGGTCCGTTAGACTCCACATAGAAATATACTTTTTGGGTGGACTGCTTTTTCAGTAGTATTACTTCTTCTATTACATTTTAGGGATACTAGGTAAATACAATTATACATTTTGTCCAATGATGCACTGTAGTTAAAGCTAAACATATATAATTAAATTTGATTTGGCCTACTTCATTCCAGTTTTCATCTTTTATATCTTACTTTTACAAGAGTTACCAGCATAGTTACCTCCTGAAAAGCCAGGCATTTCATCTTACAAAATCCAGGGACTGTGTCCCTCATTCCATCACCACTATCTACCAGTCTCCCATACTTTCAGACACAAGAGCACAAGAGGAGGTTTGCACAATACTGGGTCTTATGACAAGGGGCTGCAGCACCAGATGCTGTTTGATGTATCTGGACTACAATATTTGAACTCTGATTAAAGGAAAACTGGTTGGACTTTAGCACAAATATTGCTCAATACCGCTCAAATATTGCTTTATATAAATGATACACCTCCGGAGATCCAGTCTCTGTAGATAGGATTGCAGTTTACTAATCCAGAAACAGTGTCAACTCACAAAGAAGACTTAAAAATAGAATTGTATACAGTAGTTCATTCAAGTTCCCACAGGTAAAAATACAATCTGATCTAAAAACTTAAGGCTGGCCATACATTGTACAATTTTCCTTAGATTTACCAAAACTATAAAATATGAGGTCAGACCTTTCTATTTGTATGCAATCGGGCAGGCCCTTGCACTGCCTGAAGGTAAATAAAAGGAAATTGAATAGGAAAACTGTTTAACCACCGGAAGGATTTCACACTTTAGGACCAGAGCCCTTTTTGCGATTCGGTGCTGCGTCGCTTTAACTGACAATTGCGCGGTCGTGCAGCGTTGTACCCACGTTGTACCCAAACGAAATTTGCGTCCTTTTTTTCCCACAAATAGAGCTTTCTTTTGGTGGTATTTGATCATCGCTGTGTCTTTTCTGATCGCCGCTATAAACAAAACAAGAGCGACAATTTAGCAAAAAAACCCAAATTTCTTACTTTTTGCTAAAATACAAATCCAAAAAAAAAATACAAAAAAACATTTTTTTTCATCAGTTTTGGCTGATTTATATTCTTCCTCATATTTGCAATAAAAAAAATCGCAATCTGCGTTTATTGATTGGTTTGCGCAAAAGTGGTCGCGTTTACGGATGATGAGAATTCATTTTTGGGGTTTTTATTTATTTTTATTTTTTACAAGTAATGGCGGTGATCTGCGATTTTTAGCGGTACTGCGATATTGGGGCAGACATGTCGGACCATTTTGACACTTTTTTGGGACCATTGGCATTTATACAGCGATCAGTGCTATAAAAATGCACTGATTACTGTGTAAATGCCATTGGCAGTGAAGGGGTTAACCTGCAGAGGGCGCTCTAAGGGTTAACTGTGTTCCCTGGGCGTGTTCTAACTGTGTGTGGGCTGCCCTAGCAGGGGAAGGGAAGTGATCACAGCTTCCATGTAGAGGAAGGCTGTGATCACAGCCCTTCCCCCTCTCACAGAACGGAGGTCCGTGTTTACTTACACGGACCTCCGTTCTTTCAGTGCGGGGGGGCCATCGCGGGTAGCCGGTGGAGATCGAGTCCGCGGCACCCGCTCCCTGGCCCTCCCCGCTCACAGTGCGCTATCTCGCAGCCGCCGTTGTATGACAGCGTTTTGCGATATCGAACCACTTTGTCGCCATCAACCTGCAGTTGGCGGTCGGCAAGTGGTTAATATAGTTTTAAAACCTTGAACATATCAAAAAATTAAGTGGTAAATCAATGTTGCGAAAGTTAAAAAGTAACATATATAAAAATGAAATCTCTTGCAGTCTGTCATTCATTGGTTCCTTTCGTCACACAAGACTTGTGCGCGATCTCGGGAGAATTCAATTGCTCTAATTATATTACACTATAATAATAGAGACCGTTCAATTCCAAGTTTCAGCATTGATTGAAATCAAATTAAAAAAGAGAAAAAGACTTCCTAAAACCGAGGATTAAATGCGCGCTTGTTTGTCGACTTTGGAGCCTCGCTTTAATCTGATTTGCTCTCGAAAGCAGGCACATCCTTCACATTAAATTTAAAATGAAATATATATGTAAAATAAGTAAGTTCCTCACCACAAAAATTGTTAAATCTTTTCAGGTGTGCCGTGAAAATTTGTAGATCTTTTTGGTGTGCCGCAAGACAAAAAAAGTTTGAGAAACACTGCACTAGATCATACTAAATGCAATAGGTGAATTAAAACAAACACACTGCTGTGGCAGCACATCACATTTGCAGAAGGTTTTAGATTTTCATGCATTGTAGAAATGTGATTTATATCTAGCAACACATGATAGTCAATTATTATGGCCTTTACCGGCCAGCAATTGTAAATAACTACAAGTCATTATATTCCATAGACTGTAAATATATTTAAAGAGAAGTACATTAATCAGCTGCTTAGAATGTTGCTTTTATAAAATGTGCCATTGACTTTCACACATACCAAGAAGATGAATCTTCCAGGGCTGGATTTATGGAGGAGTTGGCAGGGCCACAGTTTAAGACACAGTGCTTGAGGGGCAGCAAAAGGGCTGTTTCAACTTGTACACCTGTAGTATGTGGAGTAAAACTGAAAAAGTATGTTAAAAATGCATATATATATATATATATATATATATATATATATACAGTATCTCACAAAAGTGAGTACACTCCTCACATTTTTGTAAATATTTTATTATATCTTTTCATGTGACAACACTGACGAAATGACACTTTGCTACAATGTGAAGTAGTGAGTGTACAGCTTGTATAACAGTGTAAATTTGCTGTCCCCTCAAAATAACTCAACACACAGCCATTAATGTCTAAACCGGGGGCAACAAAAGTGAGTACACCCCTAAGTGAAAATGTCCAAATTGGGCCCAATTAGCCATTTTCTCTAACCGGTGTCATGTAACTCGTTAGTGTTACAAGGTCTCAGGTGTGAATGGGGAGCAGGTGTGTTAAATTTGGTGTTATTGCTCTCACTCTCTCATACTGGTCACTGGAAGTTCAACATGGCACCTCATAGCAAAGAACTCTCTGAGGATCTGGAAAAAAAAATATGTTGCTCTACATAAAGATGGCCTAGGCTATAAGAATATTGCCAAGACCCTGCAACTGAGCTGCAGCAAGTGGCCAAGACCATACAGAGATTCAAGAGGACAGGTTCCACTCAGAATAGGCCATGATCGACCAAAGAAGTTGAGTGCACATGCTCAGTGTCATATCCATCGGTTGTCTTTGGGAAATAGACCTATGAGTGCTGCCAGCATTGCTGCAGAGGTTTAAGGGGTGGGGGGTCAGCCTGTCAGTGCTCTGACCATAAGCTGCACACTGAATCAAGCTGGTCTGCATGGCTGTTGTCCCAGAAAGAAGCCTCTTCTAAAGATGATGTACAAGAAAGCCCGCACACAGTTTGCTGAAGACAAGCAGACTAAGGAAATGGATTACTGGAACCATGTCCTGTGGTCTGATGAGAACAAGATAAATCTATTTGGTTCAGATGGTGCCAAGCGTGAGTGGTGGCAACCAGGTGAGGAGTACAAAGACAAGTGTGCCTTGCCTACTGTCAAGCATGGTGATGGGAGTGTCATGGTCTGGGCCTGCATGAGTGCTGCCGGCACTGGGGATCTACAGTTCATTGAGGGAATTGTTAAATGCCAACATGAACTGTGACATACTGAAGCAGAGCATCACCCCCTCCCTTCGGAGACTGGGCGGCAGGGCATTATTCCAGCATGATAACGACCCCAAACGCACCTCCAAGACAACCACTGCTTTGCTAAAGAAACTGAGGGTAAAGGTGATGGACTGGCCAAACATGTCTCCAGACCTAAACCCTATTGAGCATCTGTGGGGCATCCTCAAATGGAATGTGGAGGAGCGCAAGGTCTCTAACATCCACAAGCTCTGTGATGTCGTCATGGAGGAGTGGAAGAGAACTCCAGTGGCAGCCTGTGAAGCTCTGGTGAACTCCATGCCCAAGAGGGTTAAGGCAGTGCTGGAAAATAATGGTGGCCACACAAAATATTGACACTTTGGGCCCAATTTAGACATTTTCACTTAGGTGTGTACTCACTTTTGTTGCCAGCAGTTTAGACATTAATGGCTGTGTGTTGAGTTTTTTTGAGGGGACAGCAAATTTACATTGTTATACAAGCTGTACATTCACTACTTTACATTGTAACAAAGTGTAATTTCTTCAGTGATGTCACATGAAATGATAGAATAAAATATTTACAAAAATGTGAAGGGTGTACTCACTTTTGTGAGATACTGTATATCATAATTTTATAAATTGGGAAATTAATTATTTTTTAACTTCACCAACAGCACCAACTTATTCAGAAACCACTGGCTCTTACACACATGAGACGTAAAAAGTAAAATGAAAGACTGCACATAAAGGAGATGATGGGAGATCATTAAAAATAAAGGGCAGAAAAAGAAGTGCAGAAGGAGAGACAAGTAAGAATTGTCCTCCAAAAGCCCAAGGAACTTTTGCTAAGAAACGCCAAAACAATCAATCATAAAATATAAATTGTTTATTACAAAAGTGAATAAAACAATTACAAGTTAAAAACAAATATGTGAATTTACAGGTATACATAGAAGAATATTCACAGTAACCTATTAGATAGTCACAGTCAGTAAATTGGCTGGGCTATATCACTGATGTATTCGTAGCAAACATAACCCCTCACTCATTAGTATCCATGTCACCAGTGAGATGTGTCCTCCATTACACAGATATTACTGCCCAGGATCCCTGCCACCAGTAACATCTGCACCCCACTGAGCGCACATCCCTGCCTATTAATGGTGTCATCATTGAGATTTGCACTCCATCACATACACATCACTTCCCAGTATCCATGTTACCAGAGAGATTTACACCTGTTTTAAATTCTGTATATAGCCCTACAGAACAGATAGTCAGTGCACAGTCCACATGGGCTATGCTGTTTAACTGCAGACAGGAAACAGTAACTTTATTATTCAAGGAATGTATGGAGATGGCAAGCACTGTGCAGGTGATTGAGTGAACAGGTGCCACAGTGATAGTTAGTGGGGAGGGGGGAAAGGGGGGAAGAGAGACCAGATGGGGAGAGTTACTCCCCCCCCCACATCAGTGTCATGTCCCTTCCCCTCTGTTCACCAGGGGTGTGTCACATGACCAGCCTAGTCACATGATCAACAGTTATCCCAAGACGGTCATGGATGCTGCAGGTAGAGGCAGGGGCGTGGCTGGCATGCTAAGTTCATGATCCGCCGGCCCCTACTTAGCCACATCACAGATGATCGGAAGGGAGGCCTGAGGAAGGAGCATGCATGCTCCGAATACACGCCCACACGACCACGCCCCCTGGAGGACCCTCCATGTACAGGTGACACAAGATACCCCTGCTGTCTACTGCCCCGGAAACCACCGGCACCGCTGGGCACAGGATGACACTGCTGACCTGAGCTCCCAGCCTGGATGGACCTGTATGATGTGGCACTAACTACATGCTGATCTAAAACCTACTCTCTGTGAGTGCAATCTAATAAAGTGCTACTGTTTTTACTTCATACTACACTCAGATTGGTGCTGCTTGTTTTTGTACTTTATTATTCAAGGAAAAGACATAGAGCATACAGTACCATAGAGGCAGCTACAAACTTATAAACACTGTCATCTACTGACTGAAGAATATATATGTAGTTGTTGTACAAAAATACATGAACAAGGTATTTCAACAGAATCCCATCACATACACATCACTCCCCAGTGTCCATACCATACCAGTATCCATACCACCAATGAGCTATGGCATAGCACATATAGAAGCCTATCCTATCCTCTTCACCCTACATAAACCAATACTTGTGTAAAGAGGAAGAGATGTTAATATGATGTATTTTTTTGCTCTTTTGTCTAGTAGGTGAAACCACAGAGCGCAATGGGGGGGACACCTGACATGCCTAAAAAAATTCTTGGTAGCTTTTCTTTGAAACAAAACAAAGTTTCCACTATTGGATGCCTGAATGGGTATGTTTAAGTTCTCTTTCTTTAAAGGAGTTTTTTTTTTGGATTTTTTCTTAAAGACGTGGTCATTTAAACAAGGCAATTGTAGTATTATAAAGAAAGAAAATCTATCATTCCCAACCTTCCAGAATGACATGATAAAATTTGATTATAGCATATTAAAGCTTTTCAACATATGCAGCCAGTGTTTCATACAACCTCATGTAATTTCTATGAATACAATCAATCTTGTATAGGCATGAAAAAAGACTTTCATGGCAGATTCATTAGTTATTTAGTTAAGGTGTCAGGAAACCAAAAGTCTAAATTTCATAATTTATCAAAGAAATGCAGCACTTATGAGAGATGTAAACTGATTAATAATATAAAAAATATTTTTTCAACTTCAACTCCAATATCTCCAGATAAATGATACCAGAAGGATGTTAAATGCGGAATAGAAGAAGTGGCCACTCACCAGATCCCAATGCTTCCTCAGTTAAGAGGACAGCAAATGCGGTTTGGTATCCACAAATTCGGCAGCTCCCCGAGATAACATCTCCTCGTCAAATCCACAGGTGTTTCCAAGGAAGGGGATAAAAACACAACATAGTGCAGTATGCCAATACTCATAAAGAAAAAAAAAATGTGTTCACCTGTGACAAGTAAACAAATGTGATGAGTCCAAGTCGCATATTACCATTACCGCATGCAATGTAAACTCAGCAGATGATGCATGTACAAAGCACCAAATGCTCCAGCCAGCATGAGTAATCCAATTCCCTCACAACACGTTATTCCAAGAAAAGGGCCTCCGGGTGGTCATGCAAGGGATTGTCAGCCATAATTGTACCACCACAATTACCCAATAGATAAAAAAACAGGGTAACATAGCGTAATATGTCTTTATTGTTAAAAATAGCAATCTAATTGGTAGTATAGGCTTCTAAAATATGATAAAAATGTGAAATGTTCACATGATACAAAATAACGCTAGTCACATCAAACACAGCGTTGTAAGGAGGACACAAAAAATATAAATATAACGTAACCTGGCGCATTTCAAGCTACAGCTCATTCTCAAAGTGTTACTAGGGTTACTATTTGTCTTTTTAGGAGCATTGGCATACTGCACTATGTTGTGTTTTTATCCCCTTCCTTGGAAACACCTGTGGATTTGTACCCCCTTGACTTGCACACACATATATCCTGAGCACTCAGGCCATTGCTTCAGGGGCTGTTAGGCTGTTGGAGACATCCTTTATACTTGATGGACTTGTCCAATGCTCAGTCATTTCTGGAACGGTCTTTACACTTTTTTTAATCGGTAAAGGGTCTTTACATTTTTGAACAAAATATTTAACACTCATATCTCTAAAGACACATGGTTAGCTTTACTACATCTCAAACCTCAAACTCTCATGACAACCCTATTTAAATTTGCCCGCTTTGTATTATTGGCCTCTAAATTGACAATACCTCAGATATCGTAAAAACAATTCACATTTTTTACAAAGTCGGAAATCGCATTGAAGCCTTCTTTGTCAATGAAAAAATGACTAGTATCCTCACAAACACACATGCAAGTTTCTCAAGGAATGTAACCCATGGGTTAAATATTGCCATCTGATGTTCTCCACAGAGTCTGACGGCTCTTTTGGGAACCATCACAAGAATCAGGAACCCCCCGCGCCATGCTTCTCTTTACCTTCTTCTTTATTCCCCACCCATTTACTGATTCCTTACTGCTTGCTTACTTTTGCTTCCTTTTAATACCCTGCTATCTTTATATCTGCATACCCACTATAGGCTCCAACAACATTTCCCACTTCCTACTTTCTTCCCATACTTACCTTGAATGCGCTCCAGCCTGGGAATGAAAAGCCTAACGACAAAACGAAATCCTCACCCCTCCCAGTCCCTTCTCTCCTTCCCTCTTCTTCCCCAAACCTTCCTTTTTCCTTGTTTATTCCTTCCCATTTCTCTGTTCTCCAACTGAACCTGGAAATACTGGGCATGTTTTCTTGCTTATTGACTCTTTGTATCGTCAAAACTGGTTGCAAAATGTATCTAAGCAAAAGTTGGAATTTTCTGTTAAAAATATAATTTAAAAAAAAATGATTCCAAATAAATTTCTATAAAAAAGATAATGGAAGAAATGCTTATATACATTGACAATGTGTATGTAGAACACACAATATTCATTATAATCATTTGAATGCTTGGGGCAGTGTTTAAGTTGACTAATAGCGAGGCAGAGTCTATGTGCATGTCCTGTCCTCCTCTAGCCTTTATGTGCAGGATAGGTCAATACACATAAACTCCTCTATATTTCCTATGCATGAGGATGCAAGACTTTCTGTATTTGCCATAAAATATCTTTTTTGCCAATTTAAGCACCTGCCACCAAATCATGTACCTGGTACGTCATTTGACTTCAAGTGGTTATACCATTTTTAAGAGCTGATGGTTGTCACTGGGAGAACCGAGCTACTAGCTGGCACATCCGCTGACTAGTTGGAGACCCGAAGAAAGTCAGGATCAGCTTTGATGGGGTCGCCACTATGGTAACCTGGATAACATCATTTCCGGTTTACCGGCATCTTAACAGTGCCATTTTTTGAAAATCGAAAGTTGAAAGTATTCAAAAACGCTGATCTTGGCATTTTGAATGCTTTCAAGTGCAAAGGAGGGATTTCAGATCTTATAAGGCCTCTACTTTAAAAAAAAATATATAGTGTCTGAGGGTTCTAACTAATTGTCTAGCCATAAAAAAACAGATCTTCACATGTAAACAAAAAGTGCCAGAAAATGCCCAGTCTTCACGTGGTTAAAGAAGACATGTATTAATATTCTCTCAGCACAAATTCCAACACAATGTTTACTCCAATTTTTATTTTATAAGACTGAACTACTTGAACTTTCCCTAAAATTATGCAATCTTTATTGCAAAATCTCTGTAATGGCTACTAGATGCTTATTTTATAGGATTAGCCTACACAAAATAATATTCTCTTCTTGCCCACCTGCAGGTTTTTGGTGCTCCAGCCCCACCTTTTCCATTTTCCATAATATAACATGGATACAATTCCAACAGAGAGCATATCTAAGCCTTACCCCCCCCCCCCCCTTCCCCTTCCCATATTGGCCAGAGCAAGTGTACAGACCTGGAAACTAAAGAGATCTCACTATGTTAGTCCCTAACCAATATAACAAAGTGTAAGATGATTTAAATTTCCTGCAACTACCAAAAACTGACATTTCAGTTTTAGGTAGGCTGATCTTTTAAGAGATCTTTACATTATCTGAATGAGCAAGCAAGGGTAATGCCAGAAAGTATAATGCCAGGCTGTCAATTAAAGCCACATGTTAAAGTGTTTGTTACCACAACACTTCATATTTCTGATATGTGCCTGCTGTACCATGTACTTGTATGAGAAAGTACCCTGTTCTCTTGGTATTGCTTCCTTTGTGTGAAATCCCTGATGATCCTATTAGTCCCCTTGCTTTCCTATTAAAAACTGACCACACTAAA
>BLSH010400846.1:1940822-1955979 GCA_018402905.1 Glandirana rugosa
ATAAATGATTAATCCACTAAAGACTTCCGTTAACCATGGTGATCTAAAATCAATCCCCATAGTCTCATTTCCCCTGACTTATGTTTACGTGCGGTGTGAAATGTCTATAAATAAACATTTAGTAAAAGGAAGGTGAAGTGTTAATACCCGGTGAAACACAACCAGATAGTGTATTTTAGGGTTATTTTATGTAAATGCAAAAACCGACATTGTACTGTTTTACACATTTTAGAACTTTGCTACTGGTCTGTAGAACACGGGAGAGGGTGTCCATTGACTAGACTAGATAGCTGGATGCCTGATATCAATATGCTTGTTTGATCTCTGTCATAGGGATCAATTTTATTTGATAAGAGGCCATTGTTACCTGTGGGAGAGGGCACAAGATGTCTGGTCATCGTTTCAAGATTTTACACATTTTGTCATGTTACAGCCAAAAACGTAAATGTATTTTATTGGGATTTTATGTGATAGACCAACACAAAGTGGCCCATAATTGTGAAGTGGAAGGAAAATGATTTACAAATAAATATCTGTAAAGTGTGGCGTGCATTTGTATTCAGTCCCCTTTACTCTGATACCCCTAACTAAAATCTAGTGGTACCAATTGCCTTCAGAAATCACCTAATTAGTAAATAGAGTCCACGTGTGTATAATTTAATCTCAGTTTAAATACAGCTGTTCTGTGAAGCCTTCAGAGGTTTGTTAGAGAACCTTAATGAACAAACAGCATCATGAAGGCCAAGGTACTCACCAGACAGGTCAGGGATAAGGTTGTGGAGAAGTTTAATGAAGGGTTAGGTTATAAAAAAAATATCCCAAGCTTTGAACATCTCACAGAGTTCAATCCATCATCCAAAAATGGAAAGAGTATGACATAACTGCAAACCTACCAAGATATGTCTGTCCACCTAAACTGACAGGTCGGCAAGGAGAGCATTAATCAGAAAAGGAGCCAAGAGGCCCATGGTAACTCTGGAGGAGCTGCAGAGATCCACAGCTCAGGTGGGAGAATATGTCCACAGGACAACTATTAGTCATGCACTCCACAAATCTGGCCTTTATGGAAGAGTGGCAAGAAGAAAGCCATTGTTGAAAGAAGTCCTGTTTCAGTTTGCGAGTAGACATGTAGAGTTCACAGCAAACATGTGGAAGAAGATGCTTTGGTCAGATGAGACAAAAATAGAGCTTTTTGGCCAAAAAGCAAAATGCTATGTGTGGCGGAAAACTAACACTGCACATCACCCTATACACTGTGAAACATGGTGGTGGCAGCATTATGTTGTGGGGATGCTTTTCTTCAGCAGGGACAGGGAAGCTGGTCAGAGTTGATGGGAAGATGGATGGACCCAAATACAGGGCAATCTTAGAAGAAAACCTGTTAGAATCTGCAAAAAACTTGAGACTGGGGTGGAAGTTCACCTTCCAGCAGGACAACGACCCTAAACCTACAGCCAGAGCTACAATGGAATGGTTTAGATCAAAGCATATTCATGTGTTAGAAGGGCCTATTCAGAGTCCAGACCTAAATCCAATTGAGAATCTGTGGCAAGACTTGAAAATTGCTGTTCACAGATGCTCTCCATCCAATCTGACAGAGCTTGAGCTATTTTGCAAAGGAGAATGGGCAAAAATTTCCTCTCTAGATGTGCAAAGCTGGCAGAGACATCCCCAAAAAGACTTGCAGCTGTAATTGCAGTGAAAGGTGGTCCTACAAAGTATTGACCCGGGGGGCTGAATACAAATGCACGCCACGCTTTTCACATATTTATTTGTAAATAAAAATGAAAACTACTTATCATTTTCCTTCCACTTCACAATTTTGTGCCACTTTGTGTTGATCTATCACATAAAATACCAAACCAAATACATTTATGTTTTTGGTTGTAACATGACAAAATGTGGAAGATTTCAAGGGGTATGAATACTTTTTCAAGGCACTGTACATATAACAGTGCTGTCTTACCTACAAATGATTTTATTTCTGTTCATCCTGTCCTAAGATTTACACATCCCTGCCAGATAGTAGAGCCCAGTTACCTGACTCTCTGCTGCAGTTATGCAGCACAATCACTTCCCTATCCCCAGCCCAGCAATAGACAATGACAAACTAATAAGGTTTTATCTTTTTAAAACCCACTCCAATATTTTAATGTGTATACAGTATAACAGCATTTTCATTTTTCTTTGTCTGGGTTGTAGCTTTAAAATGCAGAAGAGCCAAAATAACACTGAAAAATATATTACAGTACATATAAAAGTACAATTCCCAGAGGTACTGAGAAATTAAAATATTTGCCCTAATTTTTGTACTTTTCTACATACCCCATTGTTTGTAACAATTTTAATTAGAGTGTTTATTATTTATTATACGTTTGGTTGAACAGTAAAAAAAAAACAAAAAAACCTTGACAATAAAATACAATATACAGACAGTTAACCACTGTCAGAATACTGGGATTATACAGAGATGAGAAAATGAAATGCATAACCTTAAACCAAGAAATGGAAAAGTCCAATTTTTGAGAAATAGCAACTCATGAGGCCATCCATTTTTATGGACATGGTTCAGAAACAGTCGCTGGTGCAAAGGAAACAACTGCTTCCTTATTCTTTATCAAGATATTTAACATGTTTTCATTCCTTATCTGGGATACACAGCATCCTTTATATATTTATTAATACTTTTATCTTTCCCTCAGACCAAACTTGGCTTTCAGACCGGTACAGAGGTCCCCTAACAATTCAACTTAGATTTCAAGTTCAGGCAAAAGACTAATAATTGGTGTGAACCAACAGATATCTGTCAGAATCATGTTGTTACATGTCAGATAAAAAGCCCCTAAAATTCAAGAGTTCAGTTAAGTTTATGGAGAATGACAGACTAGTCTTTGTTGCAAAGCTTAAAGGCTAAATCCATCTTTTGCAAAATAAATAAATAAATACTACTGCTACTACTACTACTACTACTACTAATAATAATAATAATAAATGCACTAATATTGTAGATAAACATTTCAAGCATTAAAGTGGTAGTAAACCCTCCTATCATTTTTAGCCAAGGAAGCTGCCATCTTGGCCTCTGTTTAACCTACAACTGCCATGATGCTGCACATGTGATCAGCTATGACACCAGCCATTGGATGGTTTGAAAGTTTGGTTTATGACTAAAATAAAACCCCCTTGTTTGTGGGACTTTAAAGGTAAAGTATAGTTAGACCCCATACACACTATCCAACTTTTGTCGTCTGATTTCCTTCAGATTTACCAAAACCATGTAGTGCAAAAGCCTGCCTAATTACATACAAATTGAAACTCCTAAGATTTGACCTCATATTATAGGGTTTTGGTAAATCTGAAGGAAATCAGACGACAAAAGTTGGATAGTGTGTATCCAGCTTTAGTCTGAAAAAGGCATATTTATTGCACATGAATCCATTAATAAAATTGCATACAAAAAGAGAAAAAGACATATGTATATATCACCGTATCATCTGTTAAAAACACAAAGATGGTAACAACTTGTTTAGCACCAGCCATTAGCTATATCTGTATAGAAAAAGGTCACATTCCACACTCCTACACAAAGGGAAAGAGACCGACGCGTTTCAGGTTCAAGCCTTTCGTCAGGGACTTATTTGTAGAATGTGTTTAATCAAAATGATCTGCTTATGTCTCAAACAGTTCTTTGACAGGATGATGTGCAAAAGAAGAGGAGGATTATGAGTGAGAGAAGGGGGGTTTTGTTGAATGGACACCTTCTATGTTGATATAGTGGAATCTTCCAAACACTGGGTTTCTTTTTCATTTGCTTTTTCACCATCCAGAGGAGGGAGAGGTATTTCCTCCACTTGTGATTGGCAGCACCACCACTGGTTCAGCTCCAAAATGCATAGGAAGGGGGGGAGGGGGAGAGGGGGGTATGACCCCAACAAGCACCCCAATAACACCCACAATCAGTGATCCAAGTAGTCCCCAAACGGGGAGAGCTGTGGCTTGGTCCTAATGGGTCCGTATAAGGCTCCCAGAGGACCCTGGGGACAGCGGGATCGACCTGGTATGGAAGAACGCTCCTGCCTGCACACGTGGCTGACACCGGCCTGCCGGTTTGGTTTAGAGCACAACCAATGGGAGTGTTACATTTCCGGCACGTGCCGGAAATGTAACTGGTTTTTAAACTGTTAAATGGATGGGTTTAATACCGCTGTAAAGCATTGCAACTGTGGTCAAGTGCAATGCTCTGGCTCCTGTAGACTATCTCTCCCCCCGTACCTACTGAACTTCTCTTATGGGGCTGAAGAAAGTATCATTGGACTACAAGTCAAATTAGATATTTGACAAAAATTAGTAGCTACTTTTTTAACTCAAACCTCTTTCCATTGACCACCAATGGCAATATTTAAATAAACGGCATGAAACAACTATATTACAGAAAGGTCAGAGGTGTCTGATGTGCTGTGCATGGTGTAAATGATGGCCTGAATGTGCCTTCTGTATGTAAAGCAAGACGCAAGATGGCAGCGTCCAACAGGGCAATAACTGGGGCACTTTAAACAAGTTATAGAGACTTTTCCTATTTAGGGCAAAATGACCTTGCCTTTGCACCCTGCCTGATCCACCAATGCTCACCTTGCCAATGCTCTTCCACCAATTCTTCCCCCAATGTAGCCAAATTCCCCCCTGTTAGATGTCAGTGACATCACACCTCTTTGTAATGTGACAGTGCTCAGACTTGAGCATCGTCACCTGGTAGGAGGTCACATGGTCCCTATTCCTGGAAGCACTGGGTATTGTTACCAGCTGCAATGGAGAAAGGAGTGGCGGGTAGCATTGGCCAGCTGAGTATCAATGGGTTGGGGGGGGGGGGGGGGGATTTGCATAGACACTGTCACACAGTGTCTCTTTATAAGGGTTGCCTGAAAAAAGTGAAAGGTTTGGTACTCCCCCAACATCTACCTAGACCTAAATTAAGCCACTTTCACGTCATTGTTTCACATTTCATCACTTCCATTACAAACCCAACAAATAATCTGTATTTTTTATTTAAAGTGGGAGTAAGGCTCACCTATAGGTACATTAAATATATCCTAAGCATTTACCGTTTAGGAGAAATGTACTTTAGAAGCAGCTGGTGACATCACCGACATCCCCGTGCCGTTCCTTCAGAGCCCTGTGCCGTAAACAGTGACTCATGCACGGGAATGACATCAGCTCGGCCATTCATACAACCGAAGCCCGCTAACCTGGAAGGAAGAATGGATGACCATGGAAGTGCCTACAATGGTGACAGCGCTACTGAAGGGCTTTCTTTTTCAGGTAAGCCTGTCATAATGTATAATACTAGCACATTATGACTTAAACTGATTGGGGCAGTTTTTTTTTTTTTTTACTGTGATTTACTACTGCTTTAAAAGGAAACATTACTAAGTAAAATATACACACCACTATTGCTGACTTATATTTACTGCCTGGCTGTGTTTGGTATCAATACTTTCTGAGGAACATAACCTGAAACAAATTTGCAGCTAAAAAGTCAAAAGTAAAGTCAAAATGCTAAACCTCATGTTTTTTATAGATCCGTGAATAAAATTTGAAGCCATTGGATCAGCATGACAGCTAGCATTTCCAGGAGGTGGGGGTCAGCAATGACAACCTGCATATGTTTATAAGAATAGGATTCCTTTAAGCACAGGAGGCAGAGCTTAGAACTGATTTGGTTATGTGTCTGCGACTAATTATCATAATCACTAATTTATGGCACAGTCATGGTCTGAAATATGGAAGCATTTGTTCAATTAGATTATGGCTGTTTGAGACTTGTTAGTATGTTTGTTCCAGATGCACAGATAGCTACTGCTGCACAAAATAATGATGTGCATGGCCCTATCCATTATCCTTGTAGGAAGAATGATGTATCAAGCATACGCCCTTAAATATTTTATTCCTTATGTCCTTGGTTTTGTTATGTGTAACTATCTGAAATTCTGCCAATTTTCTGAGATGGGACAGTGGGACATTTAAACAAAAACATCATTATTCCTCACCCTTGAAAATGAGGAATTAAAGTGCAAAAGCCACTTAGGTCCATTGTAGATTACAGGAGGGTTAGTGTTAGTTTTAGGGGCACAGAAAGGTTAGTGTTAGAGTTACAGGGAGGGTTAGTGTTAGTTTCAGGGATACCAGAGAGTTAATGTTAGGGTTACAGGGAGTGTTAGTGTTAGTTTTAGGGTTACCAGAGAGTTAATGTTAGGGTTACAGGGAGGGTTAGTGTTAGTTTCAGGGATACCAGAGAGTTAATGTTAGGGTTACAGGGAGTGTTAGTGTTAGTTTCAGGGTTACCAGAGAGTTAATGTTAGGGTTACAGGGAGGGTTAGTGTTATCGCTAGTTTAGCAGACTCAAGGCAGAGCCATTAATTGTTAATGGCACTTCCATGCACCTGCAAATGTGTGTGTTTTTGTGCACCCCAAGCTGCATAGTGCTGCAGCACCATGTGGTTCGGTGTGGCATGATTTTGGAAAAGAGTCATGGGCTTCTTTTCCCCGAATTTCATTGAAATGAATGGGCTGTCCTACACACAAGGCTTGGAATAGGGTTGCCACCTTTTGTTCAAGTCAAACCCAAACACTTTACCGGGGCACAGCAATTTTTTTTTCATAGTGTAAACTATACATATATTTTGCAATTAAATAACATTTCTAATCATGTGAAGTTATTCACAAGAGTTCCCCTTTTACATCTGAATCAGCAGATTTCCCCTTTTAGTCAGTACTGCTTGGACCTTGAAGAAGGGGAGAAAGCTTGTCCTGAAAAATTTTATGTTAGTGCAAATAAAAAAAGTATCACGGGCAGTACTCAATTTTCTCTGGCCCTTTTACATCTGAACTCGCAGAGTTCCCTTACATTGTAAAGGGAGACTCAGCAGATTCTGATGTAAGGGAGGACTCTGGGGACTCTAACATAAGGGATGCTCTGGGAGCCATGATTCACTAATCACGTTCACCTGAACTTCCTCTATATACGCTTGTAACACATCACTACGTTCGGCTTTATTGAAGCCTTGTTGAATGATTACTTGACTCATGTGAGTACGCTAGACACAACAGCCGATTTTGGGCAAAAGTTGATCGTGCGGTCGTACAACCATTGCACCATGTGTATAAGGCTTTAGTTTGAACCAAGCCTTAAAGCAGAACTCCGGGAAAAACATTTTTCCATGTCCTTGTTGCATCTTCCGCTGAGCTCTGTAGTTTCTCTGCAATAGCCTGCCGAAAAAACAGTATTGCGCAGTGATTTCCTGTTTGTAAGACCGCTGGCTGATATTTATCCTGTACCCCCAGACAGCAGTCTTGTAGTTTCCAATCTGTATGCCAGTGAGCAGGCATTTCTATTTCCACCCTGCTCACTGTAGTGGGCGTAGGGGGTCTCACAGCCCCCGTTCTGTGCCGCCCATAAATGTGATTTCCTCCTCCCTCCTCCTCCTCTGCCAGGACCGCCCCACGCACCATCTCTCATCATTGATAGAGCGGAGATCTCAGCTGTGACAGGTATTCCTGGTATGCCTGCTATGTGAAACACCGCTCGCTGTAACTGCCCTCTTCCTCCCAGATCCGCATTGGAACAGTGCGCTCTGCACTGTCTATCACAATGCTGGTCTGGGGAGCAGGGGAGTTACAGCGAGCAGTGTATCACAAAGCAGGCATACCTGTCATAGCCAAGATCTCCGCTCTCTCATTGATGAGAGATGGCGAGCGGTGGGGGGGGGGAGGAGGTTGATCTGTCAGTGATGCCCACTCTGCACTGGTGGGCACTGGTGAGACCGCACTGATGGGCACTGATAAGCTGTACTGTTGGGCACTGGTGAGACTGCACTGATGGACACTGATAAGCTGCACTGGTGTGCACTGGTCGGACAGCACTGATGGGCCCTGATAAGCTGCACTGGTTGGTGAGAACGCACTAATGGGTACTGATAAGTTGCACTGGTGGGCACTGGAGTGACCACACTGATGGGCACTGATAAGCGGCACTGGTGAGCATTGGTGTGACTACACTGATGGGCACTGATAAGCCGCATTCATGGGCACATATAAGCCAAACTGATGGGAACTGATAAGCTCCACTGATGAGCACTGATAAGCCGCACTGATGGGCACAGATAAGCCACACTGATAGGCACTGATAAGCTGCACTGGTGGGCACAGATGAAAACGTACTTATGGGCACTGATAAACTGCACTGAGGCGGCACTGATGAGGCTGCTATCAGAGAATACAGCCTGAAGTTTCAAGCAGTATGCCCCTTCCTGTGCACAGGCGCGCGCACATGGCAGCTGCATGCGCGGGTGTGCACCATCACTGGCACTAAACGGACAATGCCTTGTAACAGGTGCTGTCCGTTCTACAGCGTTTCCTGTGATCCTGAGTTATCTGTTCCTGTGCTTCCTGTTACCTGTGACCCGGCTATACCCAGACCTTGCATGAACTCTACCTGCACTGACCCCAGCTTGCCTACAACTATCCTTTTGTCTGACCCCTGTGTACCTCTTCTGCTCGCCTGTTGAGAACCTGCCTGTACCCGACCATCCGCTTGCCTGCTCCTCCTGTACCGCATTGCCCGTCTGCTGCTGACCCGACCTGCACCACTACTCTTCAGTCCTGCACAAGCTCTTCAACGGACCTTCACACCACCATCAGTGAACCGTCCAGCCCTCGTGCCATTCTGCAATCCCGAACCACCTGTCTATTCTATCAGGGGTTCCCGAATCAGGGTAGTAAGAGAGGTTACCCGCTGCATAAGCCAGACTCCACCACCAGGCACGGGACAGCAACGGACAGCCATGTCTGAGTCTGCGCAGGGGCCCTCTCCTATGGAGAGCCACATAGCCGTTCCCTCAGTATACCATGACTTTTTGTACGTGTTCAGCAAGAAGGGGGCAGGTAAACTACCACCACACAGGCCCTATGGCTGTCCTATTGAACTGTTGCCAGGTGCTGAGGTACCATTCGGCAGAATATACCTGCTCTCTGAGGTGGAACTGTCCCTTAAGTCCCTTAAGGCCTATCTGGATGACAATTTAAAACAAGGATTTATCCGGACTTCCGCATCTCTCGCAGGGGCCCGAAATATTCTTTGTAGAAAAAAAGGACCATTCTCTTAGACCCTGCATCGACTACAGAGATCTCAATAAAATTACAGTCTACCCTTTACCCTTGGTTCCTGAACTATTTCAAAGACTAGGCTCAGCTACCATCTTCACCAAACTGGATCTCCGCGGTGCATAAAACCTCATTCGCATCCGGGAGGGTGACGAATGGAAGACGGCCTTCTGGACACGGTTCAGCCACTATGAATACTTGGTTATGCCCTTTGGGTTCTGCAATGCTCTGGCCACCTTCCAACACTTTGTGAATTATGTTTTCAGGGACTATCTTGACCAATTCGTCATAATTAGATAGCTTAACTTAGACAACATCCTTGTCTTCTCTCCAACCCTGGAGGAGCTCCGTAGGCACGTCAAGTGCGTTCTACAACGTCTTTGGCAACATGGACTTTATGCAAAAGCCGAAAAGTGTGCATTTGAACGCTCCAGCATCCCTTTCCTGGGCCTTATCATTTCTGTCACAAGGGTCACTATGGATCCACGTAAAGTCTCGGCCATCCTGGATTGGCCAGCACCAGTGGTCAGAAAAGGGGTCCAACGTTTTGTAGGCTTCGCAAACTTCTATAGAAAGTTTATCAAGGGGTTTTCCGCTGTCATTTCACCTATCATCCAGCTCACTAAGCAGAACTCTCGCTTTCACTGGTTCTCCGAGGCCCAAATGGCCTTTCTGAAGCTCAAAAAATTATTCACCTCCTGTCCTGAAGCACCCGGATCCAGCCTTGCCATACATCCTGGAAGTGGACGCCTCAGAAAGAGCAGTGGGAGCTGTCCTTTCCCAGAGACGAGGCCCAAAGGCCTCTCTCCACCCCATTGCTTTTTTCTCCCGTAAACTCACATTGCCTGAGAAAAATTATGACGTTGGGGACCAAGAACTCCTGGCCATCAAGTCCTCCCTGGAGGAATGGCAATACCTGCTGGAGGGAGCCTTACATCCTATCTTGGTCTTCACCGAGCATAAGGCCTCATACACACGGACGTTTTTTGACGCCGGCGTTTTCTGGCGTTTTTTGCAGCTCTCCATGTTAGTCAATGGCCCCATAAAAACGTCGGCGTTTCTGAGCTGTAGGTGGCGTCGGCGTTAGTGAGCAGAAAGTAGAACCCATGGCCATCGCGTTCTGAGGCTGTAACATTTTGACGTTTTTTGACGCCGACGCCACAATATGCCAAGAAACGCCAACATATGCCACCATATGCCACCTATTATTATACCGGCGTTTTCCGGCGTTTTTTGACGCCGACGTTTTTAGGTTGAAAAATAGCAGAGGGATGATTTTGTTTTAAAAACGCCTATTGACGCCTATTGACGCCGACGCTCACTAACGCCGAAAAACGTCAATACATAACGCCGAAAAACGTCGCCTTTTTTTCCTTGACGTCGGGCCCGACGTTTTGTTTATTTTTTTATATACGCCCGTGTGTATGAGGCCTAAAAATCTGGAATACCTGTGAACAGCTAAGAGATTAAAACCTCGTCAGGCACGTTGTGCACTCTTCTTCTCCAGATTCCAGTTGCACATCACATACAGGCCCGGGTCAAAGAATGTAAAGCCAGATGCCTTGTCCAGGATGTTCTATGAACCAGGAGTCGCTTCACCACCGGATACTATTCTCCCTTCCAGAAACTTGTTGCTGACCCAGGAGGATCTGCTGTCTCAGATCAGACGATCCATGGCCGGATCCACCTTGCCACCTGTCCCCAGGCTGGTGATGAAAGACGGGCTATGGTGGTACAATACCAGGGTCTTTATTCCAGAAGGACAGCGCTTGACAGTGTTGAAACTTTGTCATGACAACAAGTTGGCTGGACACTTTGGTGGCTGCAAAACTGCGGAACTGCTGTTGCGCTCCTTTTGGTGGCCTTTAGCTGACAAGGACTAAAGAACTTACGTCAGCGCCTTCCCAGTCTGTGCTCGAAACAAGACCAGCAGGGCCATAGCCTGCGGCCTATTGAACCCACATCCTATCCCAGAGCACCCATTGTCCCATATATCCATGGACTTAATAGTTGAGTTACCCCCTTCTGCTGGGTTCAATAGCATCTTTGTCATTGTGGACCACCTCACCAAAATGGCACACTTCATTCCCATGAAGGGCAGTCCCTCGGTAGCTGAGACTTTTATCAAAGAAGTAGTCTGCCTCCACGGGATCCCCACCAATATAGTATCTGATCGTGGGGTGCAGTTTACATCCCAAGTCTGGAAGGCCTTATGCTCGGCTTTGGAGATTAAACTGGCGTTCTCGTCTGCATACCATCCGCAGACAAACGGCCAGACAGAGAGGACTAACCAGACCCTTGAGCAGTACCTCCACTGCTATTCTTCATTTTCCCAAGATGATTGGGTCTCACTACTGCTGGTAGCCAAATTCACCTACAACACTCAGCCACTAAGCAATTCCCATTCTGGGCGAATTTCAGCTACCACCCCACGTTTATACCCAGTCTGATAGCAGAAAGTGCAGTGTCTGCTGTACAGGAGACCACAGAGTTTCTGGAAAGGAATAATAAACTCCTGCAGGAGACTCTATCTTGGACGCAAGAGTGTAGGAAATGGGCTTTAGAATTGGACATGCATCGGGGCGACTGAGTTTGGCTGGCAACCAAGAACTTGCGACTATCTTGCCTCTCAAAGAAATCAGGGCCAGGGTTCATTGGACCTTTCCCTGTGAAGAGAAAAATCAATAGGGTGGCATACAAACTGGACCTTCCTCCTTCCCATGTGTGTCCACCCAGTATTTCATGTCACTCTGCTAAAACCCTTAACCCAGGATCCCTTCCCAGGGCGGAAAACGGCACCACCAGCACCAGTTCTTGTGGATGTAGAAGAGGAGTTTGAGGTAGAAGCCATCCTAGACTGAAGGAAGAGCAGTGGCGCTACCCAATTCCTGGTCAAGTGGAAAGGGTACGGTCCGAAGAAAACTTCTGGGAGCCTGAAGACAATATTCACGCAGACTCGCAGAGGAACTTGTCAAATCATTCTGGAGGAGCCACCCAGCTTTGATGGCCCGTTTGGGCATCTGGAGGGGGGCAATGTCAGAAAATATAGCCTGAAGTTTCAAGCAGTATGCCCGTCTCTCCGTGGTAGCGCGCGCACGCAGCAGGTGCACGCCGTCATTGGCGCCAAAAGGCCTATTTAAATGGACAATGCCTTGTAACAGGTGCTGTCCATTCTGCAGCGTTTCCTGTGATCCTGAGCTATCTGTTCCTGAGCTTCCTGTTACCTGTGACCCAGCTATACCCAGACCTTGCATGAACTCTTCCTGCACTGACCCCGGCATGCCTATGACTATCCTTTTGTCTGACCCCTGTGTACCTCTGCTGCCCACCTGTTGATGAACCTGCCTGTACCCGACCATCCGCTTGCCTGCTCCTCCTGTACCACGTTGCCTGTCTGTTGCTGACCCCGCCTGCACCACTACACTTCAGTCCTGCACGAATTCTTCAGAGGACCTTCACACCATCATCAGTGAACCGTCCAGCCCTCGTGCCATCCTGCATTCCCGAACCACCTGCCTACTCTATCAGGGGTTCCCGAATCAGGGTCGTAAGAGAGGTTGCCTGCTGCATAAGCCAGACTCCACCCGCAGGCACGTGACAGCTGTGCTGATAAACTGCACTAATGGGCACTAAGGCTGCACTTATGGGCACTGATATGCTGCACTGATAGGCACTGATGGAGCTACACATATATGCAATAATTAGGCTGCTCTGATAAGCTGCACCGATGAGGCTGCACTGATAAGTAGTGGACACCATAAAGAGAGAGAAGAGGATATGATGTAATCACTATTCTAACAGAGCCCCCCTGGCAGAATACATGATGCATTTTTTGACCTGCAGAGCTGACTTCCTGAAAATTCAATTCATATTTTCTCTTCAATCATAAGTCATTTCACATATGTAATAACTGTTTAGTGTGGGAGGGTGTACTAATAGGGGATTTTTTGCAGATCCTGGAGTTCTGCATTAATGTTACAATTACTGGGAGTGTTAGTGTAAAGGTTACATGTAGGGTTAGTCTAAGTGTTAGGGTTACAGCGAGGGTTAGTATTTAGTCTAAAAGAAAGGTTGGTGACCTGGACTCTTAATAGAAACAATGGGCAGTCCAAATTTGTTACTTGTTGCCTTATGCGTACCAATGATGCTGTGTATGTGATATTAACAAACTACAATTGTTGCTATATTTTGTATTTTTTCTTATATCTTAGAAAGAAAAAGCTTGAAATGATTGAAAAAAAGGTTTGTGCTACAGTTACAAGGAGGGTTTGATTAAGGCTTAGCGTTATGTTTACAGTGTGGGTTAAGTATGGCCACAAGAAAGCTTATTGTAAGGGTTATGGTTAAAGCTCCGGAACAAGCAAACATTGTATAAATATAAGAGGTATGTGTATTCTTACTTGAAACTTGTGTTTTCTCCAGGTCTGTGCAATAATCCACTGTATTATTTTGCCTCTTTTCAGGAGCTTCTTTTAATAAAGACCAGTCACTGCTGATCTATGTCCTTCTGCAGGGAGACTGGTCTTGCCTCCGCCCACTCCTGTAGATTTCTGCAGGCAGACTGTAGTGGGTGGAACCTGCTGGGCCCCTCCCACAGCTCTGTTCTCTGCACAGGTTATGCATAGCACATTGATGTCACTGCTACATTTATAAGATAACATGTGGATTGTCATAGGCATTCGGTGCACAAAATGTGGATTTATATGCTTTGTGGCTATTGAGGATTATATTCATAAGAACATTTTTGTGCTTGGAGTTCAGCTTTAAAATGATAGAAAAGCTTAGTCAGAAGGGAGCCTTCAGGGTAGGGAATCACTGCACAGAAAACTACCAGAGCCAATTTCTTGGCACTGAAAACAAATGTATTGAAGGCACCCATGTACATGGAATGGTGTGATCTGCCCGCCACACATATTTCATTTTATTTTTTACTGTGTGAAACAATTTTATTTTTATGTTGGTAAGACAAGAATTCCATACTGTTCCATTCTTCTCCAAGTCAAAGATGCTTTTCATAGCTGGAACAGTCCATTATTCCTTTATATTTATGTTTTAAATGTATCAGCAAAATGAAACGAGACTGGCAGCATCAGTTCTGCACAGACCTCTATTGTGTGCAAAGTCTAACTCCTCCGCAACTTTTTAATTGAAGATAATGGACTGCATGAGTTTGTGAGGCTGGACTGTCATGACATAGAATAAAGCTTTTATATAATCTACCATCTAAGAGAAATGAAGAGGAAAATTAATTTAATCACTAATTCGCAGAAGAAAGTAATGTCCTAGTAGATAGATATCAGAGCTGAAATGAGACAGGATGACTCATCTGCATGTTGTCACATTAGGAAAGAACCTGGTTCAGAAAATACACAGAGTTGAAAATGATATATCTGCAGCTACCTTAGGGACATTATTGATGTTATTATGTACTGTATATAAAATGAGGCCGGGTCAAACCTAACCTTCTGAAGGTCCTGATGACTTCCTTCCCCTCCCCCCAGCAGAACACACTGATGATTGGATGCCGATTGGCAGATCTTTTTTGGTCATGCCCCTTTGACCAGGCTGGACCAGGCTGCCGTACACACGGGCTGAATGTCTGCCGGTTTACATTGAACTGGCCGATGCCCCTCCTGATATTCGGCCCATGTGTATCACCCTTAACAATGACCCTTTAGTGCAGAGGGTAGTGAGAGAATAGCAGCCAGTAACCGCTCTATCAGCTCAATGTTTTATAATGGGAAACCCTGGGAAAGTTACAGAAGTAGGGATAATGTATTAGATATTCTATTATTTTCAAGGAGTCAGAGAGAGCAGTAAAGCACAACCAGTTTGCAGCAATGCAATGCAGAAAGCAGGCCTTGCATAAATTGGCAAAAAGTGGAGATAAATGGGCTTGCACAAATAGAACAATTAAGAGGTAAGTTAGCAACCTGCAGCCACACCAGCACAAAATGAACTCTGACAGCTATATACAGTCAGGTCCATGAATATTGGGACA
>BLSH010400846.1:1956790-1979048 GCA_018402905.1 Glandirana rugosa
CGTAAAAGGGAAGTCAAAACAGAAGTCGTTCACTTTACGTACGAGTTAGCCTAAGTCCAGTCCACTAACTGAACCGGTAACGTATTGTAAGGTGAAGAAAAGGAATTTTTTGAGAAACCAACGAAAGCGTCATACGAAGTCATGTAACAGGTAGACGTGACACTGTGCGGCAGGTTACTCAAGACTTCGTAAACCGACTTATACTCGTCTATTATAACGGGCTTTGTGAAGTCTTAAGTAGGACGACGAAAACAGTCATCAGTGTAGTAGTTATTTATGTTCAACTTGTACCAGAGTGATGGGAAAAGAAGAGTATGGAGAAGGAGAGGAACTGCTCATGATCCAAAGCATTCCACTTCATCAGTGAAGCATGGTGGTGGTAGTGTCATGGCATGGGCATGTATGGATGCCAATGGAACTGGTTCTCTTGTATTTATTGATGATGTGACTACTGACAAAAGCAGCAGGATGAATTCTGAAGTGTTTCGGGCAATATTATCTGCTCATATTCAGCCAAATGCTTCAGAACTCATTGGACGGCGTGTCACAGTGCAGATGGACAATGTACTGAAGCATACTGCGAAAGCAACCAAAGAGTTTTTTAAGGAAAAGAAGTGGAATGTTATGCAATGGCCAAGTCAATCACCTGACCTGAATCCGATTGAGCATGCATTTCACTTGCTGAAGACAAAACTGAAGGGAAAATGCCCCAAGAACAAGCAGGAAGTGAAGACAGTTGCAGTAGAGGCCTGGCAGAGCATCACCAGGGATGAAACCCAGTGTCTGGTGATGTCTATACATTCCAGACTTCAGGCTGTAATTTGACTGCAAAGGATTTGCAACCAAGTATTAAAAAGTGAAAGTTTGATTTATGATTGTTAATCTGTCCCATTACTTTTGGTCCCTTAAAAAGTGGGAGGCACATATACAAACTGTTGTAATTCCTACACCATTCACCTGGTTTGGGTGTTAATACCCTCAAATTAAAGCTGAAAGTCTGCAGTTAAAGCACATCTTGTTCGTTTCATTTCAAATCCATTGTGGTGGTGTATAGAGCCAAAAAGATTAGAACTGTGTCGATGTCCCAATGTTTATGGACCTGACTGTATCTGGCAGTTATCATTTTCTGCCTGTACTGTTGTAGCCAGGTGCTTGGCTAAGAATGGAGAGTGAGAGAAACACTGGCTGCAGCTGCTCTCTGTAGCTGCTGCCCTACAGTGCTGAACTCGTTAACAGCCATAGGTGTGCACAGCCTATTGCATTAGGGTGTGCACCCTAAAGCCCAAACACACATCCTTGTGTGTGTGTGTGTGTGTGTGTGTGTGTATAATACAGCTTACTATACTTCAGATATGTATGAACACAGTGAGTGATCATTACTGATCACTCACTATTTTCATTCACAAAAGGAAGGGACCTGTAAATGGCATAGTGGCCCAGGCAGCAAGGGGAATCTGTGGCACATGGGGTGTTTAGGGTGTGCCCAGGCACACCCTGTGCACAAGGCTATGTTAACAGCTATATCAGTAAGAGGAAGATTCTGCTGAGTGGGAAGAGCTCAATAGACTGAGTCAGGCAGCACTGCATTGCGGGAACTGTAGATTAAGTGTTACTAAACCCACAACAGTAAAATCTGTCTGTATATGCAGAATAGCATGCTTGCTATACTCACTGTGGAACTTAATGGGTTAATCCTCTGCATTGTGTAAAAAGGCCCTTTGATCCTGTATGCACAGATCCTCCCCCTCCTGCAGGGTCTCTCTTGGCAAGGTCAGATAATACACAGTGAGGGCAATAAAGCTGCACATGCTCAGTCTGGTCTCTATTGCTGGAGATAATATTTCCTGTTTGATTAGAGCTAGCCACACTTGTGGGTGTGTATAGAGATCCTAAATGACAGCCCAGTCCCTCCCTCCCTCCTCCATGCCCAGTAACTAAAAAAGAACACAATGGGTGGGATGTTACATCTTGATTCATGAATGATCCGCCTCCCATAGAGGACACAGGCTATAGTGGAAATCTCCTCCTAGCTGAACACTCATGACCGTGGTATACAGATCAGCCAAAAGGTATATAGTAGCAGTATTTTAATGTAAAAAGAAGATTTATAAACTGTGGGTGGGGGGGTGGCAGATGAACTATTTTTAGATTACTGGGTTTAGTAACACTTTAAGAGGAGAGCAACTCTGCTTTAATCAAGAGCCTTTGAACTGCATTTCCCAGAGAGAGATTGCCAGGAGGAGGGGGGGGAGCTGCATTTTCTCAGGCTGTACAGGACACGGCTTCCTCTCGCTGTCCAGTATGCATCACTACTTCTGCATATCAGAGGCCTGAGCTGGATCCCAGAATGCTGCGTCCAGATTTGCTGACAGCCAGGGTCACCTGGGTGCAGAGCAGAGAGTGGACCAATCGCTGTGTGTGGCCGGATGGTGAGCTGCAATATCATTGGGAATGGTGAGCCGCTGCCATGGGGATTTACTGTATGCTACTAGAGAGACTGAGCCCTTTTAGGAATTGACCATACAGCCATTTAGTAGCTTTATTGCTGCCTGCAGGCCTGACTGGGGCTATTTTCACATGCACCATATATATAGAGAAAGTGAAACTATTTGAGAAAAAAATATAAATTCTAACCAAAAATGAGAATTAAAAGCATCCAGGTGGGAGAGAGGTAGGCCAATATAGAATTATAAGTGGTGGGTCTAAAAATAAATAATTAAAAAAGGTATTCATCCAAATTGTAACTAATTAAAAAAAAAAAAAAAATTACAACAACACAACAACATATCTTCTTGCTGATGGTAGCAATACTCAACCCAAATGGCCAAGTAGACAGCATGTCTCTCTTAGCGACTAATCAAAACTAATGGTCAACCATTGTGGGGGGAGGCAACCCCTGACCATCCCAGCGGGCCCCGCTGCCTAGTGGCAACATGTTATACACACAGGGCTGGTGCAAGGATTTTTGACACCCTAGGCGAAACCTAATTTTGCCGCCCCTATTGGCTCCACCCCTGACTCCACCCCATTTGCCCTGCCCATGTGACACAAGCAGGAAGCATCGGTTTTGCCTCCTCTATCGCTGGCTCCAGTGTTGCACCTCTAATTACACTACCGGTTGGACGGAGCAGCTGCCTGAGACTGAGTTAGTTACATGCTGCAGTCAGCAGAGCACGCAGACGCTGAGGGGAACCAGCGCCCGGGCGCCCCTAGGCAGCAGTGCACCCTAGAAGGCTGTCTAGTTTGCCTAGTGGTAGTACTGGCCATGTATACGCAAAAAAAGAAAATTTTGAAAAAAAAAAAACAATATTTTTTTACCTTCTGCTATAAAACATACACAATAACAAAATGTAAAAAAATCAAATTTCTTCATCAATTTAGGCTATGTATTCTGCTACATATTTTTGGTAAAAAAAATCCCAATAAGCATATATTCATTGGTTTGCGCAAAAGTTATAGCGTCTACAAACTATGGGATATTTTCTCTCTTTTTTTTTTTACTAGTAATGGCGGCAATAATTGATTTTTAGCAGGACTGCGATATTGCGGCGGTCAAATCGGACAACTAACTGATACTTTTGACAATTTTTTGGGACCAGTGATATTATTACAGTGATCAGTGCTATAAAATATGCACTTTTACTGTACTAATGACACTGGCAGGGAAGGGGTTAACACCAGGGTGATGTGTTCCCTGGGAGTGCTTTCTAACTGTGGGTGAGGTGCTTTGACTCGGGGAAGACAGAGATATGTGTTAGCAGAAATACAAGATCTCAATCTTTCCCTCTCACAGAATGGCAATTTGCCTTGTTTACATAAGCAGACCACCGTTCTGCCTCTCTCAAGAACGATCGCGGAGTCCCGGCGAACATTGGGTCCAGACCCGGTGATTGGCTCTCACTCTGTCCAATCACAGTGGGAGCGGGGCACCAGCGGCGCGTGTGTGCGCTCCAGACCCGGAACTAGAAATCACGTACAGGTATGAGATTTTGCCCAGGAGGGCTGCCCTTCCGCAGTATATATGCGTGGGGCGGTCCAGAAGAGGTTAAAAAGTCAATGTGTTTTGGGGGTTAAAAAGCCCTCCCCCCTTCATCAGGGCTTGATATTGTTGAACAAAGAGAGTTTGTGAATTGATTTAACTGGAGGGATCATGAGGGGTAATAAGTATGATTGCTCCTGATGCTAAACTATATCCAACGTGTATAATCTGCACAGAATTTTGCAGAATCAGACCATCAATAACAGGTGAAATGGGTTATGGGTTACTGTGAAAGAAATGATTTTACAATACTGCTTTGCTGCCAGTTGCCATATAATTGGATGCCGGAAGACATGACTTTCCTATGATTTTTCATGATTAATGCTAATAAAAAAATTGATGACTGTGTGCTGGTTAACTAACTAGCCTTTGGAAATGCTTGGCTGCCAGGTGTGGCTCTATCAGTACAGCATGTGCCTGTTGCCAGCACTACCTTTCTTACAACAGCACAACATCCACTATGAACTACTTAGGGCTATGTCTTTACAAGTAGAGACAAACCACAAAAAATCTGGGTGTTGGCTCGCATCAGTCACGGAGAGAATTTTTCCTTCGAGTCAACTACTTGTGTCATCCTTGAGCCCATCGGTTTAAACAAGTATTAAAGCGTTTATACGACATCTTCCATGTGAATAGCTGTTTTGTAAAGGAACATAATTGTGTACAATGGAACTCCAACGCTGGTTTAATTCACTCATGCAAGCATCACAGATGTTCTCTTTGTGGAATAACTCGTCTTTTTCTTGTACTATGGTATTATAGGGATGCAATTACTAACAAATTAGTCTACAGGTCATACTTACAAAAAAGGAGGCAGATCGGTACTTATTGGCACTGGCAATTGCTGATTTTGGTGCAGAGTTGTGTGGATTTGGCATAGTTGCTCCCTGTGCAAGATGGCATGAGTATAAAGAACAAGGGGTTCATTTAAGGCTCCATTCACACTTGGCATTTTAAGATTGCGGCAGAATGCACTACAATCACAAAACACAGGTTCAGGTGCCATTATTTTCAAGGACACCTAAAACACAGTGTGGTTTTGTAGTGATTGTTTGGCAATTTATTCCTCGGTAATCACAGCAAATTGCATTGTGTGAAGCTTGTCTACCAAAAGAAGCTCCTGATCCTTTTTGGGTGATTCTGCCGCAAAGCCCAAAATGCCAAGTGTGAATGGAGCCTTAGTGATAGGATAAGTTTAGTGGTTATGATAAGATAGTGTTATGGTCAGGGATTAGGGGATTTAGCAAAAAGATGAACCCCAGGCAAGTAGCTAAATACAGATTTGAAGAACATGCACAGGAGCGGTTTTACCTGCAAAAGGATTTATACTTAAGTCCTCCCAATCTTGACATTTACACAGACCCACCAGACAGCAGAGGTAATCTGGTGACCTGCCTTTTCTCTGCTGTAGTTAAAGTGGATGCAAACCCTCACATATACCCAGTGAAGGGAACAGCCTCAGATGATACGCAGAGATTAAACAAATCTCCCTATATAAGTTTTACATGTATATCTGCTGTCTTCAGTTTTATATATTCTTTAGAAAGTTTAGCTATGTTAGAGATGTTCCCTTCCTGTTCAGCACTGGAATTAAAGTCTGGGCACACAGCCAAGACAGCTGATTGGAGGAAAGGCACACACCCTCACTCCACATAGGCAGAGACTCTCAGAGCTGTCCTGTGAATAGTTTAGCTCTCTGCTAATTTATTTATAGCAAGCTCCCCGACACAAAATTCAGCCTGGTATTTGTCAGTTGACAGAGAACTTGTCAGAAGTAATCATGCTGAACAGGGGTGCACTCCTAAAATTTGAGAAAGTTGGGGGGGGGTGGATGGCCTCATCTCTTACAGTGATGGATTAATTAATGCAGCTCCACAGACTTTCCTTTCTCTCAAAAGGTAGATTGAGGTAACCTGTATGGATCCTGTAGGAAAAGCTAAGCTGTTATGGGTTATAAATGTATCCGGGTGACCTTAAAAATATAGTTGGTGGGAGGTTATTAGCACCGTAATCTCTGCTGACGCACACATGTGTAAGGGTATGATGCATTGTGATAGGAGGTAAACATGGGTCTAGATGACGGGGTACATGGGCAATGTTCATCAGGTTTTTTCTTTTTGATGCAATTTGCACTGCATGTTTCTGTTTATGTTTTTTGTGTGTTTTTCTTTCCAGGCTGACCCACTGGACTGTGGTGGGCAACCTGGTAAGTTTGCACTTTAAATTATTTGTAAAACAACAATAAAAATAATTTTCAAAAAAAAAGACGTAATCATGCTGATAACAGAAGAATGGATCAGGAGAAAGCCACTGGACTCAGGACTTTGGAGAGAGATAAGAAAACACTGCAGATATACAGTTAGGTCCATATATATTTGTACACAGGCACAATTTTCATACTTTTGACTCTATGCCACCAGAATAAAATTAAAATGAAACAATCAAAATTAATTTGAAGGGCAGACTTTCAGCTTTAATTCAAGGGGTTGAACATAAATATCAAGAGGATATTTCGGAACTGCAACCTTAGTTTCATCCATCCAAGAATGCTTTTCCAGAACTGTTCTGGCTTTTTTAGATGTTTTTAGTCAAAGTCTAATCTATCTTTTCTATTCTTCAGGCTTATGAATGGTTTGCACCTTGTGGTGAACCTCCTGGAGAATGTCCTCTACTTGTCTGGATGTTGTGAATGGGTTTTTCTTTACCATAGAGAGGATCCAGCGATCATCCACCACTGTTATCTTCTGTGGAAGTCCAGGCCTTTTTTATGTTGCTGAGCTCACCAGTGCGTTCTTTCCACAGAATGTACCAAACTGTTGATCTGGTCACTCCTAATGTTGCTGCTATCTCTCTGATGGATTTGTTTTGTTTTTGAAGACTTACAATCGCCTGTTTCACTTCCATGAACAGCTCCTTTGAACGCATGATGTAGGTTCACAGCAATAGATTCCAAATGCAAATACCACACTTAGGCCTCATACACACGTGCGTTTTTTAACGCCACATTTTTGGGCCTTTTTTACAGCTCTCCATGTTATTCAAGGGCCCTCTAAAAACGCCGCCGGTTTTGAGCAGTAGAGGGCATCAGCGTTAGTGAGCTGTAACCAGAACGCGGGACCAGTGCGTTCTGAAGCTGCAGCGTCATGGCATTTTTGACACCGAGCCGGCCAAACACTCAATAACATGGCTTAACGTTGTATATACAGCGCGACTTGTGTGCTAGGGATCTTGAAGGGGAACCCCCGCAAAAAATTTGTGTGGGGCTCACCCCCAAGAGCATATCAGGCTCTTCGATCTGGCATGGATTTTAAGAGGAACCCTCACGCCGAAAGAAATGGCGTAGGGTCCAACCCAAAATCCATACCAGACCCTTATCCGAGCACGCAGCCTGGTAGGCCAGGAAAGGGGGTGGGGACGAACGAGCGCCCCCCCCCCGGACCGTACCAGGCCGCATGCCCTCAACATGGGTACTTTGGGGCAGGGGGGCTCCTCCTCCTCCCCCCCCCCCCCCGAGCTTCTTGTAGCTGTAAGCTCAAAGCTCCAAAGTGCTCAAGTGTAGGGCAACAAGGTGAGCTCCACAAAAGAAAAAAAAAATAGACCTAAGCTGTGGGAACAGAAAAACCTTGCCACTGGGCATTTTTTGTTCATTGAAGGGATAGTCAATTCCAGCGCTCCAGTGGACGTCACTGCACGTAAAAGTATTTTAATACATATTCTGAGCTAATTTGCAATATTAAAATGCAAGTAGTTGCCAGCAGGCCTTTCTATAATTTGATTATTGTCTTTCAAAATTGTAATTACACTCTCTAATGGTCATCTGTATAGCAGCAAATGTATTTAATCCCTGCTTAAAGGGAACATATAGTGTATTTTCAGGGAGCACTCTTTCACTGGACGGCGCTCTCTTTAGCTCAGTGCAACTACTCCATCTCCTTCTCTCTTAGTCACTGATATCAGTCATATATTGTAGGTAGTTGATTGTTTTCAATGCATTCGCTCACTCATAGGTTTTGTGACATGGGGTAGTTAGCTCTTGTGGTAGATGCATTTATACAGGTAGACAGGAACTATTTTTAGGGCCTGGTAGCCCACTTTTATTTAAACAGCAGAAAGTATGACAGTCCAACATAAAGTTTACCATGCAGGGGATCTTCTCCAGCTTCAGCAGAATACAAACACCTTGCTCATAAGCTCACTCAGCTTCAACTGCAGTACCATGCTGTACCTCTTACCAGTCTCTCAGACTCTGTTGTCCAGCTCTCTTGGATGCTTGGCTCTCTAGCCTTTAATCACAGCGCCCTGGCCTATGGATTGGAGTTCTCCTGACACCCCTATAGGAGCTGACCTGACTCCCTTTGTTTCTTGGCTTCTGGCTGGGCCCTCTGACCCCTCGATGAAACCTTCCATCTCCCCTACTGGGAATAGTCTCCAAGCTGGGAGCTCTGAGCTATCCTAAGACCTAAGTATATAATGACCCTGCATACCTGTGTACTCAACCAGGATGCAAGTGTCAAGCAAAACCCAGACACAGTATTGAATGTTCTGATCCAGAACTACAGGATCCAGAGAAAGTTGAACACACATCTTTCTCTTCCCAGAAGCAATGGTCAAGAACATTGCATTTACCCTAAGGCCTCATACACAGGGACGTTTTTTGACGCCGGCGTTTTCTGGCGTTTTTTGCAGCTCTCCATGTTAGTCAATGGCCCCATAAAAACTATGACGTTTTTGAGCTGTAGATGGCGTCGGCATTAGTGAGCTGAAACTAGAACCCATGGCCAGCGCGTTCTGAGGCTGTAACGTTTTGGCGTTTTTTGACGCCGACGCCGCAAATGCTCACTAACGCCAATTAACGGCAATTAACACTGTACCGCCTATTGACGCCGACGCTCACTAACGCTCACTAACGCTGATGCATAACGCAGAAAAAAGCAGATTTTTTTTCCTTGACGTTTTGTTTATTTTTTAAGAAATGTCCGTGTGTATGAGGCCTTAATGTGAATCCTGTGTCACATTTTCCTATATCCTCACAGTGGCAGGGCTTTGTACTGTCACGGTGTTGATTTACTAAATAGAGAATTGACACTTTGTTCATGAAAATACTATCATGTTCCTATTAGGAGTGCTGAGATCAGTTAGCATTAGTCCTCATGCACACAAGGCATTTTTTGACTGTTTTACAGCAGCTGTTTTTAGCTGTAGACGTTTTTTCTACAGTCAATAAACCCTCCATCGTGTTATCCTATGTGTTCATGCACACACAGGCTGTTATCAACTGTTTTTAGCAGTGGCGTTATTGAGCTGTAAAAAAAACCCAAGACCAGTGGGTTCTGAGAGACGTTTTTCAGCTGTAAAAAAGCTCAAACGCTTAAAAACGCGCAAAAACGCATCTAAACGCCGATCCCCAATGTTTTTGGACGTTTTAGATCAATTGAGGACAAAAAAAATGCTGGCCCTTTAAAAATGCAAAAAACGTGAAAAAACCCGCAAAAACGCATGTAATATAACGCTAATAACAGCTGAAAAAAATCACTGATAAGCTACTGATGTTTTTAGGACATTTTTTTAACGTCCTGTGTGCATGAAGCCTTATAGTAAAACTGTTTTCAATCAGGCCAGTGCTGACCTATACATTTTCAAATGAGTGGAGCAGAGAAGCACAGACAATTGTGTAGCACTACATATTTAAAGTAGAATTCTGGGCTAAAACTAACTAAGCTTCTAACTCATACTCTATGCTGTAGAAGGAAGATGCTTATACTTACCTATTCTCAAGGGTTCTCTGATCCGGTCATGTGATCCCCCCAGCAGCAGCTTTAGGGGAGAGGAGAGAGCGCTGACAACGGATGGAATGCCTGGGCGCTGATATCACCCATAGGCTTACTATGAAACATTCGTTGTCGGCTGTCCCTCCTGTCCCCTGAAGTCGCCACTGCGGAGATCATGTGACCGGATTGAAGGCCCGGAGAATGGGTAAGTATAAGCATCCTCCTTCTACAGGGTAGTTAGTAGTTAGTCTAGATACAGTATAACTAAAAACTATAAGGGCTCTTAAAAAGGTCAGTTAAGCCCATTCAACGTAACTCCTAGTTTATTTCCTTCTGCCTTGGCAGGCCATTGACATGAATGGTTGTATGCCGCTGTACTTGTGTATACAACAGTGCTAACCTAAATACAGCATACGAACGTATGCAAAAAAATTGATAATTTGGACTGACAGGCACTGACACTGTCAGGAAAGTTTCACCAGTCACAGCATGAGGAATTTTTTTCTCTTTTAAATAGGGAAACATACAACACCGTATTATCCTCTACTACTTCTATGCATTGAGGTACTAAAGCTTCTGGGTGCAGCTCTCCCCCCCAACCCCCCCCCCTTATACTTACCTGAGTCCCATCTCGATCCAGCAATGTGCATGAGAGCAGCTGCTCTCTTAGGTCTCTCTCTCCTCATTGGCTCACACAGCAGCACGAGCCATTAGCTCCTGCTGCTGTCAATCCCAGCCAGTGAGCCAATGAGGAGAAAGCAGGGGCAGGGGCAAGCTGCGCTCTGTGTGTGTGGACAATGTCTATTCACATGAGCACAGCTCAGGAGTGATTCTGCTTGAGTGCCCCTATAGCAAAAGCCTTGCTATCGGGGGCATTCAGCAGGGGGTAGAGCCAGGACTGCCGACGGGGGACCCAAAAAGAAGAGGATGGAACCATTGCACAGAGCAGGTAATTATTACATGTTTGTTTATTTTTTTTTTAAACTGCAACTTTTAGAATTACTTAGAAAAGTAAGGTCCAGTGACAGGGTCTCTTTAAAAGTAAGGCTCAATGGGGTTTTATGGTTTTATCTATACAACTAATCATTTTTTACTTCTTGCCAACCACATAATGAATATATGCGGTGGCAAGAAAGTTGGGCTTTAATGCCCAGCTGCTGCACATACCGAAAATAAGCCCGGGTCTTATATTAATTTATTAATTTTGGCTACAAAAAAGACACTTGGGCTTATTTTCCGGGGATGTCTTATTTATTTATGGTATGTACAATGAAGTGGTTATAAAAAATCCTGTTCTTTTAAAACATGATAGATTGCAAGTGCTTGTGCTGTGTCATTTATCCCTCTCCTGTGTCCCCCCCCCCCCCTTTCCCCCCCGTCAGATCAGAAGTCAGTATTTTGACATAAAAACATCTTAAAATCCTTCTAAAATTATGTAATCCGTTTTATAAAAATTATACCGGTATAAGGTGCAGCTTGACTCCCTTTGTAATTGTTTTATGGAAAATACCTTTGTTACAGCTTTTTTTACGGCTCCCCTGGGCATCACATGATCTGCCTGAGCTCTTCTTCTCCACTCCGAGATCCCCGCTGACATCAGCCCGCTCCGTGCACTGAAGAGGGAGGGGCTGCAGCAGGGAGGAGAGGAGAAGACCTCTGGTGGGTCTGTAAATAAAGTGTTTTACATAATACAGTTACAAAGAGAGACACACACCTTATAGCGGTATAATCATTCTGGAAAATGGATTACATTTTTTAAAAATGAACTTTACTAGGGCTTATTTTCTGGGTAGGGCTTATATTGCAGTCCTCCCCGATAATCGAGTTAGGTCTTTTTTTTTGGGGTAGGTCTTATTTTCGAGGAAGCATGGTATGTGTCCACTCTCAGCACATATGTGCCAAGAGTGCGCTCCTTGCCTATTCTGAGCACAGTGACTGAGCTTTCACCGTCAGCCCTGGTCAAGGATTCTGATCAGGAGCGAGCGGGATGGGCTCCTGATCATGTGACTGCCATGAGAGCCAATCACAGCAAGCCCACAGTCTCCCAGGAATTAAATCCCACTTATAGGGTTGCTGGGAGGCGCTGTTAAGGGGATAAAGTTGAACTCCAGCCATACCTTTGATCACAGTTGCACAGGCTTCTCTGATGCACTGAAAATTCTTACTCTGATTTTGCTGCACACTGTGAGCTTCTGGGGAAAAAAATTCAGCCACTGAATCTAAAGACTGGTAGACTGCAACATATTATATTTTTGGTTTTGGGTTTAGCTACACTTTAACTGATTGATGAACAGTCTAGTCGTGGCATGACCTCAACACTTTGCTCTTTTGTTGCCATTTGTCCCTGAACTGTAACATTCCATAACAATGTATGGTATGAATAACTTAAATATGTCAAGAAGTGCAGTGACAGGCGGCTGTGTATTCTCCCTTCCACTGAACAATGAGCGATTCTGGCTTCAGCGGGGAGATCCCACACACTTTCTAATCTCTAGGGTCTCAGAAAAGAATTTGAATTTCATTATTTAAAATGTAGAAACTATGAATAACGTACATTTACATATATAAAGTCATTTACACTGACCAAACAACAGGAACATTTATAATACACATGAGGGTGGAGGGTCTTTGGAGATGTGAAGCATTTCTTTTTATGGGAAATGTTATTTGCATAACTTCTCAGAGGAAATGGCCTTATATTTTGGGCCCAAATAGTTTTTGATATTGATGAGACTGTTATCATTGTGTCCTGGTGGTGGTTATAGGGTCAGGCATACATTTTTGGATTTTGTTGAGTTTAAAGTAGAGGTTCACCCTAACACTAACATCTCTACAAGTATCCACAATCTAAGACTAACCTATCTAGCCCTGTAAAGGAGAAATTGCTATACATACCTTTTTTGAAGCCGCTCCAGTCTCCAGCGGCAGAAGCTCTGCAGATGACACAGCCGACATCGGCTGGGAATGAATGGGAAGTGATGCCATCCATAGAGTTACTATGGGGCTTCCATTGCCGTCTGCCTCCTCTGCACCCACTTCCACAGCGAAGCCGCCACTGACAGCTCAGCATGGGCCCTAACTGGAGCGGCTTCAAAAAAAGCATGTATAGCAATTTCTTCTTTACAGGGCTTGTAGATTTACAGATTTTAGTGTTAGGGTGGACTTCTACTTTAAAGGTTATGGTGAAGAATAGCTTTATAGGTTAGAGCCCAATTCCAGGCAAAATGTGTTACTTTGTTTTGGATAGACAGATAGACAGATTATTCTCATCTGTGTTAGGTGTCCGTTTATAAAGCAATGGAAAAAATCCACTGCACAGTTCTCCGGCATTCACAGAGGAGATCGTTCTCCTCTGGATGCCTGTTTATTAAGCGGTGTAGATCAATTCACCATTTCTGAAGTGAAGTGATCAACAAATGCTTCAAACAGTGGAGAACACCCTAATCTCATAAGACATTACGAAATTACAGTGCCAGAAATTCATGGAAACACAGAGATGTTGGTTTATTAACCACTTCCTTACTGGGCACTTAAACCCCCCTCATGCCCGGACCAATTTTCAGTTTTCAGCGCTGTCGCTCTTTGAATGGCAATTACGCAGTCGTGCGGCGTTGTACCCAAACAAAATTGGCGTCCTTTTTTTCCCACAAATAGAGCTTTCTTTTGGTGGTATTTGATCACCTCTGCATCATTTCTGATCGCTGCTATAAACAAACAAAGAGCGACCATTTTGAAAAAAAAAAAACAATATTTTTTACTTTTTGCTATAATAAATATGCAAAAATAAAAAAACAAATTTATTCATCAGTTTTGGCCGATATATATTCTTCTACATATTTTTGGTAAAAAAAAAATCGCAATCGGCGTTTATTGATTCGGTTGCGCAAAAGTTATAGCGCCTACAAACTATGGACATTGATTTATGGCGTTTTTATTATTTTTTTTTTTTACTGGTAATGGCGGCGATCTGCGATTTTTATCGGCACTGCGATATCGGGGCGGACATGTCGGACATTTTTGACACTTTTTTGGGACCAATGACATTTATACAGCGATCAGAAATGTAAATATCCACTGATTACTATATAAATGTTATTGGCAGTGAAGGGGTTAACCTTCAGGGGGCAGTGAAGGGGTTAAATATGTTCCCTGGGTGTGTTCTAACTGTGGGGGGGGGGCGGGGTTGACAGGGGCATGACAGATCTACTGATCCCAGTGACAGGGATCAGTAGATCTGTCATGCCCCCCCTCACAGAACGTGGAACCAGCATGTTTACATTGGTGGTTCCCCGTTCCGGCTCTCTGGAAGGAGATCGCGGGTCTCCGGCGGACATCGGGTCCGCCCGACCCGCGCGCCCAGCACGAGCCAAATGGGAGGACGTCTATAGACGTCCTCCTGGCATTTTAGAGCCACGCTGTAGCCGTCATTCGGCTATGGCGTGGATGCGAGGTGGTTAAGCAGTGATATTCTCGGAGGAGACCGCCCACCGCGTTAATAAAATTATTAGTCCCCCTACCCTATATATAAACACATACACACATTATATATACATATGTATACACATACATTATATATACGTGTAAATATATACACACACGTCATATATATGTATATACATATACACACATATACATGACAGGGGGACATGGTTACTGTGTTGGGGGTCTGACCGAGGAAGAAGGAAGTCAGTAATCTTTCTGCTTCCCCGGGATTCCCTCTTCACCCCCCGCCCCCCAATTCTCCACCTCTGAGCTGGTGAATCAGGGAGGGTGAATTCATAAACTGACCGTTGTCACTCAGTTACAGCTTCTCTGTGTGTGGAGATAATCGGAGGTGAACATGTTCTCCCCCGATTATCTCTGCTTTATAAACCGAAAATGAATTGTGATGAGTGGTGATCCTTAGGGTCACCGCTGATCACAGTTTTATAAAAGGACACCTTTCTGTTGGGGATATTTCTCTTGACTTCCTACAATGACAGGAAGTGATGAGAAATCTCTTCAACAAAGTCACAGACAAAAACACCTTTTTGAAGGAAGGGTTAGGACTTCTGACAGTGTTTTCCCACACTAATCAAAACATAGTGGGAGCTTTTTAGCAACAGAAGCAGTGCTATCAATCCAGAACACTGTGGGCAGGACTAGGTGTGGCCAGCTACTGTTTAATAAACCACAGGCTTGTGAATCAGAAGTGACAATACTGATGGCCATGCCCCCAGCAACATTTTTACCCCACTGTAGTGCAAGCAGGCACAACCTACAAGAGTGCGACAACTCTGCTTTGAATTCAGGAGCAGTGCAGCATTGTTGTCACACCATCACAGAAAACTGCATTAGATGGACTTCACTGGAAGGCTCAACAGTTTTTTAATTTTAGTGACTAGAGAAATATGCTGATCTAGGTTCTGCTCAATGCTATACTGAATTAATATGTGTTAAATTCAAAGTAGTTGTAAAAGCTGAAGGACCCTGAGAAGGATCCGAGAACAGGACGATTGGGGCGGCTCTGTGCAAAACCATTACACAGAGCAGGTAAGTATAAGGTGTTTAAAAATTTAATTTAAAGAAGGTTTAATATCACTTTGGTTACATGATCTCTTCTAAATTAATGGCTGATTCACGCCAGCAGCTGCACTAAACACATCGCTGCTAGTGTGCACTGGGAGGACACAGTGCTGAAGTGCTGATCCTGGCACATTGCACCGTTTTCTCTCTTTTTTTGTTAGAACTTTATAGCAAATGTCACAAGTGCCATTTGTTAGGATGCAGAGGTTTCCACTACAGCCTGTGCTGAACAATGTAGTGCATGCACTACTTTTTTCAGTACACATCACCACAATCACAATCACCACAAGTGTTGTGAAATGACTCCATAGGAAACAAGGCAAATTGCCCTAAATTTGTGTTGAAAATGCCATGGGTGTTGCCCACCGCATCCCAGAAATCATATAACCAAGCCCAAAAAAAGGCACATTTTTTAAATGACCTTCTTCAGCTCTGTGTATACAAAGGAGCACGGGGGATCCATAATGTGGATGGTATTGACATAGCCCCAAATGATCCACAATATTTAGATAGAATAAAGGTGAATAAAGAACCTGGACCAGATGCCATACCACGTGTCATAAAAGAGTTGAGATCCAATCATTCAAAGCCATTGTTTCTACATTGGATTGGCAATGTGGTGCTTATATTTAAAGCAGTAGTAAACCCACCGCAATTTTTTATTTTTTTTGTCATTTCAACATAGGTCCACTTTAAGAGTTAGGTGTTATTTGAGTTCAGTTTGAAAGGATAGGTTATGGGGTGAAGGTCATTTTAGAATCATGTGTAGCGATTTTGTTGGAGTTTATGATTAGGAATTTCATTAAAATCTGAGGTTTTCAAGTGCAATAAATTATTATTGTTTGATATTATCAGTTAGTTTATGAGGTATGATAAATTATTTTCAGGTTTGAAATATTTGTTTTTAAGCTATTTTGAATTGGTTGTCCAAGAAAAAACACACCAATAACAACTGCAGTGATTCAGAGTTTGTAGAAATGTTATCTGAACCCCCATGGGAGTGATTGATAATTGTATTCTCATTTTCATAAAAGAAGATGGGTTTATACGTTGTGTCTAACACCCTGCAACAACACAGTATGTCTGAATTCTGTAGGGATATATAGAACAGAAAGGGAAAAAAACATTTACTGGGTGTGCGATTCATAATAAACCTCTTGGTTAACTTATTATTGTAATTTGTTGCTATTTTTAGAAGATGTTTCTGTAATGTACTTACTGTGGTCAGATGAATTGGTAATTAGATGTGTACCTAGGGTCACTGATGCCATGGGCTAATTCAATTGCTTCTGTTCAGTGTATACATTACTGCAAAGGCTAATCTTCAACAGTAATGATCATATTGTATTACTGAAATGGTTTATAATCTTTATACTGTGGTTTAAAGAGAAGCTCCAGGCAAATGTGATGTGAACCATCAATGAGGCTTAAAGTGGTTGTAAACCTCTGGCATGAAATATGAACAAACATATCCCTCTATAGCACAGGTGTCAAACTGGCGGCCCTCCAGCTGTTGCAGAACTACAAATCCCATGGGGCTTTGCAAGGTTGACAGTTACAAGCATGACTCCCACAGGCAGAGGCATGATGGGACTTGTAGTTCTGCAACAGCTGGAGGGCTGCCAGTTTGACACCCCTGCTCTAGTGTGCACTTGAGTCAATTCAGAACACTAAGTGTAATTTCTCTCTGCTACCTCATTCGTCCGCTATCTGCATGAGCTCTGACAAGTTTTCCTGACACCAAGAGATACATAGCTGAGGGAGTGCCAGCACACAGCCTGTGATTGACAACTTCAGCTCTGTTCCTGTGTACTGTACATGGGGGGGGTGTCCCTTCCCTCCAATCAGCTCTCCTCACTGAGCTCTGAAGAGTGCAACTTCAGCTCTCTGCCCCCTGCTTTCTGAAAGCTCAGACAAGCTATATTAATTCTGGACTTTGAATGGGTGTGGAGAAGAGAAGACTGCAGATAAACAGGTACAACTTGTGTAGGAAGAATATGTTTCATCTCAGGGTATCACCTGAGGCCAGTCACTGAGTACCCAAGTACCTGTCACCAGCCCATCAGCATACCCGAGTACCTGTCACCTGCCTACCTGAGTACCCGAGTACCTGTCACCTGCCCACCTGAGTACCCGAGTACCTGTCACCTGCCCTTCAGATTACCCAAGTACCTGTCACCAACCCATCTGAGTAACCGAGCACCTATCTGCAGCCCAAGTACCTTTTACCAATCCATCAGATTACCTGAGTACCTGTCTCCAGCCCATCAAAGTACCCAAGTACCTATCTGCAACCCATCAGAATACCTGAGTACCTATCTGCAGCCCATTAGAGTACCCGAGTACCTATCTGCAGCCCATGCCTCATAGAATATACCTCGGGTGTTTGCTTTCCAAAATGGGGTCATTTTGGGGGTAATTCCACTGTCCTGGTGCCCCGGGGCCTTCAAAAGTGTGATAGGTATGAATGAAATTTTATGTGTAATTTATGCTCCTAGAACGCCTGACGGTGCTCCCTACATGTTCGGCTTTTGTATGTGGCCAGGGTGTGAAAAAGTTTCACACATGTGGTATCGCCATACTCGGGATGAGTAGCAGAATATATTTTGGGGGGTAATTTTTGCTATGTGCATGCTATGTGTTAGAAATATCTTATAAATTGACCACTTTGTGTAAAAATAAAAGCGTTTTCATTTTCTTTCCACGTTTTTTGAAGACTCGTGAAAAAAAATGAAGCATTCAAAAGACTCATAATGCCTCATAGATTATACGTTGGCTCGTTTGCTTTCCAAAATGGGGTAATTTTGTGGGTAATTCCATTGTCCTGGTGCTCCAAGGCCTTCAAAAGTGTAATAGGTCGTTAGGAAATTAGATGTGAAAATTCTGCTCCTAGAATGCATGACGGTGCTCCCTGCATGTTGGACCTCTCTATGTGGCCAGGCTGTGAAAAAGTCTCACACATGTGGTATCGCCATACTCAGGGAAAGTAGCAGAATGTATTTTGGGGTGTAATTGGAAGTATGCATATGCTGTGTGTGAGAAATAACTTGTTATGACAATTTTGTGCAAAAAAAATAATAATAATTTCTTAATTTTTCCAAGAATTGTGGGAAAAAAGTACAACTTCAAAAAACTTGCTATGCCTCTTACTAAATACCTTGGAATGTCTTCTTTTCAAAATGGGGTCATTTGGGGGGTATTTGTACTTTCCTGACATTTCAGGGCCTCAAGAAATGAGATAGGCCATCAGTGCATCAGGTGTGATCAATTTTCAATGATTTGCACCATAGCTTGTAGACTCTATAACTTTCACAGAGACCAAATAATATACACTTATTTGGGTTATTATTTACCAAAGATAGGTAGCAGTATAGGTTTTGGCCCAAATTTATGAACAAAAATTACTTATTTGCAAAATTTTATCACAGAAACTAAAAAAAAGTGTTTTTTTTTCAAAATCTTTGCACTTTTTTCAATTATGTCGCAAAAAACCCAGAGGTTCTTAAATACCACCAAAAGAAAGCTCTATTTGTGTGAAAAAAATGATAAAAATTGTGTTTAGTTACAGTGTAGCATGAGAGAGTAATTGTCATTCAAAGTGTTAGAGCGCTGAAAGCTGAAAATTGGTCTGGGCAGAAAGGGGGTATAAACGTCCGGTATTGAAGTGGTTAAGCACAGAACATATGTGTGAAATGCGTCTACGAACGTAATTGTATTGCTGGTGTCTGTAGTGTCACTGTGGTGATCCATTAACGCATTGGAAAAGTCCTCGGATGTGCTGCCATTTCTTACATTTCTTCTAACATAGCGGAGGCTAGCCATGGCAAGCACTCTGGGGTTCACCTGATACCAGCAATCATTAGCACCTGGAGCGGCGGGTTGTCTTGTGTTTGGACAATCTCCTATGACCTTTTAAAGGCCAAACTAATGTGGATCATGATCAATGAAAGCATGCCAGCTATTCTCAGGGATACGCTGACCTATTTTGAGAAGACATGGGATCCATGGATAAAGTACCTGTCGTGCTCCTCCTGAACTAGTCAGAGGGAACATTTTATACAATAAGTAGCGGATGCATGCCTTGTACCTAGTCCTTTGCTTTACTAGACTTTTCTTTCCCTCTTTTCTTCTCGCTTTCTCTCTCTTCTTTTCAGACATTAGTGGTACTTCTAAGTAATTGTTGGTCTGGTGCAACCTCTCCACTAGATAAATGGTGAGGGGATTTTGAGGGGGCCTACTTAGTCAAATAGGCTGATGTTTATATTGAGTTGATATATACAGTATCTCACAAAAGTGGGTACACCCCTCACATTTTTGTAAATATTTTATTATATCTTTTCATGTGACAACATGAAGAAATTACACTTTGTTACAATGTAAAGTAGTGAATGTACAGCTTGTATAACAATGTAAATATGCTGTTCCCTCAAAATAAATGAACACACAGCCATTAATGTCTAAGCCGCTGGCAACAAAAGTGAGTACACCCCTAAGTGAAACTGTCCAAATTGGGCCCAGTTAGCCCTTTTCCCTCCCCAGTGTCATGTGCCTCATTAGTGTTACAAGGTCTCAGGTGTGAATGGGGAGCAGGTGTGTTAAATTCGGTGTTATCACTCTCATACTGGTCACTGGAAGTTCAACATGGCACCTCATGGCAAAGAACTCTCTGAGGATCTGAAAAAAAAGAATTGTTGCTCTACATAAAGATGGCCTAGGCCAGTGTTCCTCAACCGGGGTACCCCAGAATTATGGCGGATATATACTGCCAATCTTATCCTTAAATGTCATCCTTAATGCGCGCTGAGTAGCTGACACTCAGCGCGCATGGATACCCGATGGTATCTCTGTAGTTCCGGCTTACGGGGCGGAGCAGGGGAGGAGTGCAGAGAGCAGGAAGGAGCCGGGGGAGGTGTTCTATGGCAGCACGCACCAGGAAGGAACACATGAAGCTCAATCCGAAGCTCAGCGGCTCTGTGCCTCCCCCCTGCACTGTGCAATGTGCTCCGATGGCTCTCTGTTTCCCATGCACTCTGCATTACCACAGCTATAAGAGTCTTATAACTGTGGCAATCTAGAGTGCAGGAGGGACAGAGAGCCATCAGAGCACATTGCTGAGTGGGACAACTGCTGTTAAGGGGGCTCTAAAGGGGACACCTGCTGTTAAGGGGCTCTAAAGGGGACACCTGCTGGGAAGGGGGCTCTAAAGGAGACACCTGCTGGGAAGTGGTCTCTAAAGGGGACTGTTAGGAAGAGTCCCTCCAGCGGGTGGCACTGTGGCTCCTGGATCCATGGGCTGTAGTTCCAGTGTCCACCAGCGGATGTCTCCCAGTAATCAGAGGCTCATGAGTCACCACCTAATGCTTGTTACAGGAAGGATATTTAAACCCTGTTTACCATATGCTTAGTGCCTTGGTGTTTGTCCTCCATGTGCCTCTGTATCCCGAATCCTGAACCCTGTATCTGTAATCCTGAATGCTGTTTCTGGAATCCTGAATCCGGTATCTGCCATCCTGAATGCTGTATCTGGAATTCCGAATCCTGTATCTGGAATCCTGAACCCTGTATCCTGTCTGCAGTCTGATCCTATCTCACCGGCTTTCCCGTCATCTGTTCCTGGTTTCTGCCTTATCTTGCTCCCTGCCCCCTCTGATTCATCTCCCGTGCATGACCCTGGCCTGGCTACATTTACGGTTTGGACATTTCCCTATACCTGTTTTAGCAATTTTCACTATTTCTGTTGCTGTGGTTGTTTATTATATTAGATGTGCGTTTGGATCACTATTTACTTATATCCTTAATAAATCACTATATTCACTTTATGTTGTGTCTGGTATTCTCTGTGCAGTTCACACATTTCTGGTCACACCAGTTCCTGACATAAAACCAAGGCCAGTCCTGACCAGAAGTGACTGCACAGGGAAGCCATCTTGGTTTTGGTGGCAACATGCATCCGGAGGAGGTTGTTTATTTTTCTCTGCTGGTGACAGAGGATCATGATTATTGCCGCCAAACGTTGAAGGAGTGGACTAGGGATCAGCTTTTGGAATGTATATGCCTGGCTCATGTCCTAGTTGATCAGGGCAGTATTTTGTTCAGTGATGTTCAGTCTTTGATTCAAGTGTGTGCAGAGTTGGCTTTGTCCAGCATTCCTAAGGGCAGTGATGACTTTTCCCCTCCCTTCAGCCAGGCTCAGTTAGAATCGCTGTTATGGTTACTCGAAGATGACTCAGCTTATTTCTTTGAGCATTATTCAGCACGCCCTCGACAGGTGTTAATAGAGTGCATAAATGCAGTGCAGGCTCTTGTCAGACAGGCCGCATGTACACCGAATTTTGTTCAACCTATACTACAGGCATGGTCAGATATATTGCATTCTGCCCCGTCAGCTTGCACCAACCAGTTCCTGCCACTAGAAACCTACCTGCTCAAAGTTCCTTCTTTCCTTCAACTACAGCAACCACAGTCCAATATACTCTGCTACCTACCAAATATCAGTGCCCCGTTTCCACCTGCTTCACCTACCCTGCCTTTAACCCACCTACCTCTTCTCCGCTTCCTGCAACAATTCCACAAAATTCCCCCTTATTGGCCACTCTCTCCTTACCATACGCCAGCCATACTCTTCCATCAGCTACACCCCCTATTTACAGCCCTGCAGTTACTTACAGAGCTCCAGTGGTAAAACCTAAGAAGGAACTGAAGTTTTTCCCAACCTGCACTATCCAGCCTGTATCCAATACTGCCTCCACACCAGCCAATGTACCCCAGTCTGTCTCCACACCGACCAATCTGCTCCAATCTGCCTCCACACCAGCTGATCTGTTCCAGCCTGTCTCCACACCAGCCAATCTGCCCCTGTCTACCTTCACAATTGCTGATAAGGTTT
>BLSH010400846.1:1979058-2003679 GCA_018402905.1 Glandirana rugosa
GTCCTGTCACCTTAATGGGGGTTTTACTGGGGTAAAACCTTTCGTTTGTGGGCTCCATATAAGATACTCCGTACCCGACGTCTATCCATGAGCCCATGAGACTTCCCGACGGCTATCCATGAGACCATGAGACTACCCGACGTCTATCCATGAGTCCATAAGACTACCCGACGTATATCCATGTGCCCACGAAACTACCCGACTTCTGTCCATGAGCCCATTCGACTACCTGACCATTTTCCATGAACCCATGAGACTACCCGACGTCTATCCACGAGCCAATGAGTCTACGTACCTGTCACCTGCCCACCTGAGTACCCGAGTACCTGTCACCTGCCCTTCAGATTACCCAAGTACCTGTCACCAACCCATCTGAGTAACCGAGCACCTATCTGCAGCCCATCAGAGTACCCAAGTACCTTTTACCAGTCCATCAGCTTACCCGAGTACCTGTCTTCAGCCCATCAAAGCACCCGTGTACCTATATGCAGCCCATCAGAATACCTGAGTACCTATCTGCAGCCCATCAGAGTACCAGAGTACCTATCGGCAGCCCTTCAGAGTACCCGAGTACCTATCTGCAGCCCATGCCTCATAGAATATACCTCGGGTGTTTGCTTTCCAAAATGGGGTCATTTTGGGGGTAATTCCACTGTCCTGGTGCTCCAGGGCCTTCAAAAGTGTGATAGGTATGAATGAAATTTTATGTGTAATTTATGCTCCTAGAACGCCTGACAGTGCTCTCTGCATGTTCGGCCTCTGTATGTGGCCAGGGTGTGAAAAAGGCTCACACATGTGGTATCGCCATACTCAGGATGAGTAGCAGAATATATTTTGGGGGTTAATTTATGCTATGTGTTAGATATATCACCAGAAATGTACCACTTTGTGTAAAAATAAAAGCGTTTTTATTTTCTTTCCACGTTTTTCGAAGACTTGTGAAAAAAATGAACCATTCAAAAGACTCATACTGCCTCATAGAATATACGTTGGGGTGTTTGCTTTCCAAAATGGGGTCATTTTGTGGGTAATTCCATTGTCCTGGTGCTCCAGGGCCTTCAAAAGTGTAATAGGTGGTTAGGAAATTAGATGTGAAATTTCTGCTCCTAGAATGCCTGACGGTGCTCCCTGCATGTTGGACCTCTCTATGTGGACAGGCTGTGTAAAGGTTTCACACATGTGGTATCGCCATACTCGGGAGGAGTAGCAGAATATATTTTGGGGGGTAATTTTTGCTATGTACATGCTATGTGTTAGAAATATCTTATAAATTGACTACTTTGTGTACAAATAAAAGCATTTTAATTTTCTTTCCATGTTTTTCGAAGACTTGTGGAAAAAAATGAACCGTTCAAAAGACTCATAATGCCTCATAGATTATACGTTGGAGTGTTTGCTTTCCAAAATGGGGTCATTTTGTGGGTAATTCCATTGTCCTGGTGCTCCAGGGCCTTCAAAAGTGTAATAGGTCGTTAGGAAATTAGATGTGAAAATTCTGCTCCTAGAATGCATGACGGTGCTCCCTGCATGTTGGACCTCTCTATGTGGCCAGGCTGTGAAAAAGTCTCACACATGTGGTATCGCCATACTCGGAGTGAATAGCAGAATGTATTTTGGGGTATAATTGGAAGTATGCATATGCTGTGTGTGAGAAATAACTTGTTGTTATTACAATTTTGTGCAAAAAAATTAAAAATAAAATAATTTCTTAATTTTCCCAAGAAGTTGGGAAAAAAGTACAACTTCAAAAAATTTGCCATGCCTCTTACTAAATACCTTGGAATGTCTACTTTTCAAAAGGGGGTAATTTGGGGGGGTTTGTACATTCCTGACATTTCAGGGCCTCAAGAAATGAAATAGGCCATCAGTACATCAGGTGTGATCAGTTTTCAATGATTGGCACCATAGCTTATAGACTCTATAACGTTCACACAGACCAAATAATATACACTTATTTGGTTTATTTTTTTACCAAAGATAGGTAGCAGTTCAGGGTTTGGCCCAAATTTATGAACAAAAATGACTTATTTGCAACATTTTATCACAGAAACTAAAAAAAAAAGTGTTTTCTTTTTCAAAATTTTTGCACTTTTTTCACTTATGTCACAAAAAATAAAAAACCCAGAGGTTATTAAATACCACTAAAAGAAAGCTCTATTTGTGTGAAAAAAAATTATAAAAAATGTTTTGGGGTACAGTGTAGCATGAGAGAGTAATTGTCATTCAAAGTGTGAGAGCGCTGAAAGCTGAAAATTGGTCTGGGCAGGAAGGGGGTATAAACGTCCTGTATAGAAGTGGTTAATATGTGTCTTTTATATGTGCCTGCAGTTCAGCTTTAAAGTCGATTTAAATCCAATCACTAAAATTTCATATTAGGCTTAATACAATATTAAAATTTGTTTTCAAATGTTTTAAATCTGCAGCTTTCATTAAAATGACAATTGGTGATCATGCCACAAACATCCTTTTTGTTCAGGCATTTTTTTGTTATGGGGTGAAAACAGTGTCCCAGTTGTGCTCTTTCATTGTTACCCTCTCATATGAATACTTGATGGAGTCTGCACACATTACACTAGCATGGTCCACCATTGGCATTATTAGTAGACTGGGTCAGAGCAATGATATGGAGCTGGAGCATGTGTATGTAGACAGAAAAGGACAGCACCAAAAAATGTGAAAACAGAATCTTGTAGGGACAAACATGACATTTATACAGTACCCCTTCCTGCCCAGCCCTGGCACCCTATTCATAGGGTCTGTATGCCCAGGAAGGGGGGGGGGGGGGGGAGAAGCATCGACCAATCATATGACCTCTGTCACACAATCAGGAGCCTGTCCCGCTGACTCCTGATCATTATGGAATGAGAGGTGTCTTTGACAGCTTGGTTACTGTGCTGGGAGTGTGCAGTGAGTTGCCTATGTGCTGCATATGTGCGACGAATGGGTGTTAAAGCCCACCTTCTTTGCCACCACACATAGCCAGTACATGGCCCTCAAGAGATTATAATTATTTTAGTAAAAGCTGCAAAAAAAGGGTTTTTGTAGCACCCCCCAGCCGCAAGTCTAAACAAGCGATGTGTGTGGACAGCTTTACTAGCTAACAGGCCAAAATCTGTAATCAGATTTATTTCAGAACAGAATACCCCTCTAACTTTTTTGGAAGCTTCATTGGTCTTTGATTATAAAATAATTTATTAAAAAAAACGGTTGTTCCTCAGTAGTTAAACACTGGCGCAAATATGTAATCAAAAACATCATTAGATGTGCCACACATAAGGAAGGTGTTGGCAAGTTTAGGATTTCAAGTACTTGGGAGGAAAAACTAAACAGAGAAAGGTCTGCTAAATTTTCCCCGTTCTATGTTATATCACATCAATGTGTCATTCACTTTTCACATTCCTGTAACTAACAGCAACCAAACAGAGGTTTTAGCAAAAGTAAACTTTGTTTTAGGTGCGAGTACTAAGCTTCCTTTAATACCACACAAGTGTCAGTGTTGAAAGCCATGTACATACACCTCTTAATATAATTAGCCTATTCTCAATACATGGCTGACCTCATCCCAGCAATGACATTTCTGTATAATTACCACCATTCAGAGGCTGCCTGCCTGCTTTATGACTTTAGAAAGATATTAATGATTCTACTGTAGCTTGCCGTTCTACTCAGAGGTTAGCAAAGGTTAACAAAAGCATAAAAGGCAGCATTAAGAAATGCAGAATTTACCATTTAAAGTGGAATGTGCCCAAAACAGTAAGAGCCTGAAGTACGTACAAAGCGAAGGTAATGTTCCCTTGGAGACTGGAAGTTAAAAAAATTACTTATAGGTAAGATAAATATATTATCCTATCAAATTAATGTTCAATGCTTGATGGAATTTATAACTGTTTAAGAGTTATTTAGAAAATTTAGAAATTGTGAAAAAAGTGAATTGTTGCCCAAATTGAATTCATTTTTTATTGTATGGAAGATTAAACAAAAAATCGGATTTGTCACCATGGGTGACAACTTAAATTAGGAAATGTATACCTATGCATATCACATAACAAAGTCCGACAATTAAAGCATACCTATCAGTTAAGCCTCATTCACATTGGCACTATCAAAGCTATGTGTATATGAATTCAGTGGACATTTCTAAACGTATAAGTGCATGTAATGATTTTTCAATGGTGCCTTTCACACTGAGCATTTTACCTTTAGGTGCAGTCAGTTTAGCTGTGTGCTTAGAGGAAAAAAAATTCTGTGCGCCTAAAGCAGGAACATCTAAACACAGGAAATACCTGTAATAAATAAATGAGTGATCTGATAAGCATAAATGTTGCTAAGGTCCCTTTCACACAGGGCTGTCTAGCTGTAGTGCAACCCTCCCAGAAAAGTACAGGACTTGGGATAAATTTTTTTTCAACCTGCAGTGGGTGCTCAAAAACAAAATACAGGTAAGTGAACCAAAAAAAACAACACGTGAACACACACAAAAAAGTGCACTTAGTACCTAGTTTGAACCTGTGGTGGTGGGCAAAAAAAGACACCTGTAAGTGAACAAAAAAGTGCACGTGAAAAACACACACCAAGCGGTGCACTTAAGATTGTCTGTCTAGTCAGAAGACGTAGGACCATGCCCTGATCCCCCCCCTGACAGAGGCAAGGCACACTCTTGGTCCATCTATCCAAAAGGCCTGGGCTACCCCTCTCCTTATGATCAGCTGAAACAGACCACCCATTTCAGGGGAGGAAGGAACCTGATGGTCCCACATCCTGCCCCTAGACTTCAGGGTAGGATCCACACCCTCCATCCTGAGTGAAAAGAAACACAGACAAAAGTGCATAGTGACAAACATGTGGAGAGGAAAACAATTCAAATAAATAAATGCCAGCCATTGTGGGTGCATTGGCTAGGTCTTACGGCCTAGCCCAGTGATAGCGAGCCTTGGCACCCCAGATGTTTTGGAATTACATTTCCCATGGTGCTCAACTACACTGCAAAGTGCATGAGCATCATGAGAAATGTAGTTCCAAAACATCTGGGGTGTCAAGGTTGGCCATCACTGGCCTAGCCTAACAAAAATTGCCCCAAATGTAGCTAAAAGGCCTAGCTCAATGGACGCTGTGCAAAAAAGCAACAAGTGACATGGCCATGTGCTCGTTCTCACTGTGGGATTCCTGCACCTAAGTGATACTAAGAGCACCCCTGGGGCAACCAACTGCCAAGGGGGCCTGACAACACGGGCTCTCTGCCTTCCCAGCCTATGACCAGACCTGGGAGCACCATTCAAATCAGGAGCCACTGGGCCCCTCCAGTTCATCACAGTAGAATTATTCCCATTCCCCACCTTACCGAGTGAATGCCTTCAGAGCCATCATCATACCAGCAGGCTGACTATACAGTCAGCTATACCTACCAAATAGCCAGAATGATGTCGGAGCTTCCCTATTTGATAAGAACAAATACTAAACTTGATCTTAGCCAAAAGGCCAAGATGTGGTCTAAGTATTTAGTATTTGGGATAATAATGTCATCAATGCAGGCGCAAGGAAGCATTTTCTTACTTGGACTGTGCATTGTAGGTTTCTGGCAAGTCACAAAGAGTGAAATAGCTTCACTGCAAGGCAGATGCAACAGGGCTGCCTATGTAGGGAAGTCAACCTGCACCTGCTTACATGCAAAAGTTACTCATAGATGCATTTAGCATACATGGCCATATTAGGTCAATGATGTCACCAGAATCACCGGCCCCTTTGTTATAAGTGGCTGCGGGGCAGAGAACTCCAATGTCACAGAGGATTGCAGCCTGCTATGATGAGACAGCTTCCTGCGGGTTCTCAGCCTGAGTTCATCACTAATCAGAAGTCACCTGACATCTTAGAGTGGCGAACTATGACGTGAGACTATATCATTATATCCATTATCTCCTGACAGCTCAGCATTGTACTAGGAAATATTGTTTTGTATTACTCTTTTATTTGAAAATTAATAAAAGCAATTGAAACAGAAATCTTAGAGTGGCTGTCCTAAAAGTGCTTCATCTATACACTAGGGATGCTTTAGTAAAATAATATATTTTTTTTATTTATGCTAGTATATCTGTGTGCACTTCAGTCATCCTATCATGTGCAGAGGAAATTCCTAATGTATATTATTATTTTAATTCTTTTATAAGTAATCCCGAACAATTCTAATAATTTAAGAGTAAATATATGTATTTGTGCATACCCAGAGAGACAGGTTGTCTGTAAAATTGCATCCAAATATACCGTTCCCATCTCCTTGCTGATACCTTTCCAGCCTCCCTGCATCCTCCCACTGCTGTTTGAAAGTATTTTTACATGCTTCACCCGCCTTGTGGAATTTTGTAATACGGTTCATTAAACTCCTCTCTGTCTCCAATCTTGGTTCTAGTAAAAATGCACCGCTCTAGGAAAGTACAATACTGAACCACATTAGATGTTGTACATGCATTATTGAATCATACGTTTGAACAGCAGGAAATCATAGATACAATAGCTGGGGAACAGATTGTTGTTAGTACCAATGCTCATTCAATGCTGAACAGGCAGATGGTGAGATGGTGGTGCCACAGCTATTTGTGGTAAGCCATACGCAATCCAATATTGGCCACTTTGCCAGAGATACATTTTAGTTCAGGAGTTAATAGGTGAGCAATAACAAGTTTGTGCAAGTGTCTGCAACCACTAAAAGGTGAACCCATCCTTCACTCCGTATATCTGAGAGCATTACTAAGGGCAGACATCACAATCTGCCTTCTATTATTTCTCCTGTCTAGAAACGCCTTAGTAGCGTCAATTACTTTCACTTTGCTATGAAGAACTTGGTTTCTCAATCTGAGGCATAACCTTGTGAACCTATGGCACTAAGTTTAGGCCAACCAGCAGTCCCCTATCCAGTGAGTGTGCTCTATGGATAAGAAATTCAGTGACTGAGCGTTTTAAGCAGTTTTAAGCAGTGGTTGTCAACTTACATGGTATAAAGGGGCCTCAACTATGACCCCTCATATCCCTAAAGGGCTTTACATAATTTTCAGGATATGTAATAACAGAGAGGACTGCCAGAGACTGCCAACATGCTAGAGAAAATGATGGTCAGAGCTTGTGGACATAGAGATCACTGTTAACTTTGACAAATTAATGCTCCTACACCAGATACATGATGAGGGCCTCAAAACAAACACCAAAGGAACACATGTGGACTTTGGGCCACAGCTTGGGCACCAGGGTGAGAATGCCTCCATAGCAAAGTAAAAGCAATCTCAGATGAAGATAAGATGAAGCTTTGCTGGATCTAAGAGGTGACAGCAGGCAGCTTGTGTGTCTGCTCTTAGTCAGCTATTTTTAAGAGAGTAGGGCAGACACAATCCAGCCACCCTCAGACAGATGAAAGAGTAAATTTAACTATGTAGAAGGGACCAAATGCTATGGCACTAGCCTAATTTCAAAGGAACATAGAAATCTATTGTTTTTTCAATCAGTACAATCAGATTATATCCTTTCAAAGCAGCAGATAGACTATAGGTAGAGGGTGGGTGTAGTGTACACCCCTCACATTTTTGTAAATATTTTATTCTATCTTTTCATGTGACAACACTGAAGAAATTACACTTTGCTACAAAGTAGTGAGTGTACAGCTTGTATAACAGTGTAAATTTGCTGTCCCCTCAAAATAACTCAAGACACAGCCATTAATGTCTAAACCGCTGGCAACAAAAGTGAGTACACCCCTAAGTGAAAATGTACCAATTGGGCCCAAAGTGTCAATATTTTTTGTGGTCAACATTATTTTCCAGAACTGCCTTAACCCTCTTGGGCATGGAGTTCACCAGAGCTTCACAGGTTGCCACTGGAGCCCTCTTCCACTCCTCCATGATGACATCACGGAGCTTGTGGATGTTAGAGACGTTGCGCTCCTCCACCTTTGGTTTGAGGATGCCCAACAGATGCTCAGTAGATTTTAGGTCTGGAGACATTCTTGGCCAGTCCACTGCCTTTGCCCTCAGCTTCTTTAGCAAGGCAGTGGTTGCCTTCGAGGTGTGTTTGGGGTCATTACCATGTTGGAATACTGTCCTGCAGTCCAGTCTCCGAAGGGAGGGGATCGCGTTCTGCTTCTGTATGTCACAGTACATGTTGGCATTCATGGTTCCCTCAATGAAATGTAGCTCCCCAGTGCCGGCAGCACTCATGCAGCCACAGACCATGACACTTCCACCACCATGCTTGATTGTAGGCAAGACACACCTGTCTTTGTACTCCTCCCCAGATTGCCGCTGCACACCATTGACACCATCTGAACCAAATAAGTTTATCTTGATCTCATCAGACCACAGGACATGATTCCAGTAATCCATGTCCTTAGTCTACTTGTCTTCAGCAAACTGTTTATGGGCTTTCTTGTGCAGCATCTTTAGAAGAGGCTTTCTTCTGGAATGACAGCCATGAAGACCAATTTGATGCAGTGTGTGGTGTATGGTCTGAGCACTGACAGGCTGACCCCCCACCCCTTCAACCTCTGCAGCAATGCTGGCAACACTCGTACGTTTATTTCCCAAAGACAACCTCTGGATATGACGATGAGCACGTGCACTCAACTTCTTTGGTCGACCATGGAGAGGCCTGTTCTGAGTGGGACCTGTCCTGTTAAATCACTGTATGGTCTTGGCCACTGTGCTGCAGCTCAGTTTCAGGGTCTTGGCAATCTTCTTATAGTCTAGGCCATCTTTATGTAGAGCACCAATTCTTTTTTTCAGATCCTCAGAGTTCTTTGCCATGAGGTGCCATGTTGAACTTCCAGTGACCAGTATGAGAGAGTGAGAGTGATAACACCAAATTTAACACATCTGCTCCCCATTCACACCTGAAACCTTGTAACATTGAGTCACATAACACTGGGGAGGGAAAATGGCTAATTGGACCCAATTTGGACATTTTCACTTAAAGGTGTACTCACTTTTGTTGCCGGCGGTTTAGACATTAATGGCTGTGTGTTGAGTTATTTTGAGGGGACAGCAAATTTATACTGTTATACAAGCTGTACACTCACTACTTTGCATTGTAGCAAAGTGTAATTTTATCAGTGTGTTCACATGAAAAGTGAGAGCTATAACACCAAATTTAACACACCTGCTTCCCTTTGACACCTGAGACCTTGTAACACTAACGAGTCACATGATACCAGGGCAATTTGGACATTTTCACTTAGGGGTGTACTCACTTTTGTTGCCAGCGGTTCAGTTATACAAGCTGTACACTCACTACTTTACATTGTAGCAAAGTGCCATTTCTTCAGTGTTGTCACATGAAAAGATATAATAAAATATTTACAAAAATGTGAGGGGTGTACTGACTTTTCTGAGATACTTTAAATGGTTAAATTTGCATGAAGTGCATGAAAGAACCCCTTAGGACTTTGGAGGCAGATGAAGGATAGTACACATGTATGTAAAATGTAAATATTTTATTAAACAACTGGAAATTAAAAGGGAAAGCGATCCCTATAAAATGTCATAGTGTAACACATACTGTAGAAAAGACACGTATACAATTATACATGTTTGAATAACTAAATATACAGAAATGCCCTTGTCCCATCTAAACCATCCATATGCTGCAGCATGTAGCTAGGGTCAGTTAGGGTCAGTATTAGTGGTCAATCCAGCATGTTTTGGACGTATAGTCCTTCCTCAGGGCATGGGGTATATTTATTTCTGAAAGTAAATATATAACAATCAATTAAATTGTGTACAAGTGAATGAATCAAACCAATATATACATAGTTGTATGGTGTGTGTAATTTCTACATAGAATAAGGTTACAACAAAAAATATAGACAAAAGGATATAGCTGAGACATGTGTGTTCCCGTGTGAAGAGAAACTGCAGGGTACGGCCAAAGGAGGGAAGAGGAGGGAGAAGGCCCTGTCAGTGTAACTCCAAAAACACTCACGGCTGCATATACAGGGAACCCATAGGGATTCCCTTTTTATTTCCAATAAAATAGCAGATGGGTTTATATTTGTGGAAAGCAGTGCAATAAAACTAATATGTGTAACATAAAGGTATCATCCCGGTATAGTAATTTAGAGCAAAAAAACATTGGATTTGGGGCTTTGAGTATATATATATATTTATTTCCAGTTACATGTTACATACATGTGTACCGTCCTTCATCTGCCTCCAAAGTCCTAAGGGGTTCTTTCATGCACATGCAAAATTAACCATATATGTTCAAAGCAGTAGCAGTCTGGGGATACCACAGACCGAGATATTGGTTGCTTGATGGTTGCTTCCATCATTGTCCATGGTTGCTCTACAGCAAAAATAGAACTGTGTGGCTCAGAGTGTCCTTTTGTGTATTTGAATTTTCAGATTTTTAAGAAAAGTTATGATTCAGTAAAAGTTTAGCGTTTTCATACTCAGTCTGGAATTTGCCCTTGAAGAAGGCTTAATGCATTTGTGCTTAAGGTTATCTTGGCATCTTTAATATAAAAGGGGAACATCACTAAAGATATTAAGACATTATATGAATGTCCACAGTTACAAATGATGTGACCTGTTTCTGTACAACTGCAACAGACGTAAATGGGAGCATTATCAAGAATCAATAGGACAGGTCAGATTCGTTGGACCTCTGCCTGAATGTATCACAAGCGTATCTTAGCTTACGCAATAACAGACATTCTCTCATGAAAAAACTGATGTGCAGAAAAATTATGACATGTATAAATGAATGAAATTCCTAGTATTTCTAAGCATGGGGGAGCATTTGAGCTTTTCCTCGTATTTCCAAAATGCATGGCCAAATGCTGTGGCAAAACACTGGTGAAGGGGGAAATTAAGTTATACCTGTGTTAACTCATTGACGATAAGCTTACACAGGGTTAAGGCGTGAGGAAGATGAGAATCCCGAGGAAGGGGTGGTCTTCTATCAAGAGAACATGTCCAATAGCCCTAAAGGACAAAGTGACAGATTTTCCTTTGATACGGTAAACAACAACTTCTGCCCACTGTGTACAATTGCCAATGTTTATTTAGAAGAGAAGAATTGCAAACTAATGGTACAGTTTAGAAAATAGAGAGATTAGCACACCTATAGAGGCCTGACATAGTAAATTGTACCAAGACCCAGCATCTTCAAAGAAACACAGGCTTTTAGGACAGTTGCCCCATCTGAACTCCCCAAAACATGTTACATATTACGTGTTTCACAAGCAACACATCATCAATTACAGGAAACATTCATTTCTGTTATTTTGGAACACCTTAGCTTGATGGAGATTGCTGTAGCATATTAGACCAGTGTTTCCCAACCCAATCCTCAAGGCACACCAACAGGTCATGTTTTCAGGATTTCCCTCAGATGAAACAGCTGTGGTAATTACTAAGGCAGTGAAACTGATCAAATCACCTGTGCAAAATAATGGAAACCCTGAAGACATGACCTGTTGGTGTGCCTTGAGGACTGGGTTGGGAAACACTGTATTAGACTACTGTCTTGCTACAGACTGCACAACAAGACCTTCCAAGGACATTATATTAACAATATCTTTCTGCAAACAAAAGACATTTCAGAGAATTCCAGGGAGAGCACCGAGTATTGTCATCTAATCATTAATCAAGCATTTAATAATTGTATTTCCTTTTCTTTTTAGATATGGAATCCTTCTAAATGGCATACGAATAATGAGATTTATATGGCATTTAAACTGTTACTAAACCCACAACAGTAAAATCAGTGTGTATATGCAGTAAAACATGCTTGTTATACTCACTGTGGAACCTAAGGGATTACTCCTCCGCATTGTGTAAAAAGGCTGTTTGATCCTGTCTTCTCTGATCCTCCCATTCTTGCACTGTCCCCAATCCTTCTCCTGGTAGTACAGAGCCTTTGGAGGCTCTCTGCACATGCTCAGTTTGGTGTGTATTGCTAGGGAGTTTTTTTTTTTCTTGCGAGGGTGCATGCTTTTAGCACAGGGCCAATCAGCACTGTCCGGACAGAGGGTTAGGGGTCCTGCAGACTCATAGGATAGTCAGAGTAGAATGAAAACTCCTCCTACAAGCTTTAATCAAACACTGATATAAGTCATAAGATTGCTGTATACTGCTGATGAGAAAAGGTATTAGTAGATTATATTTACTAAAATAATTACATTACCTTGTTCTGTGTACTGTAGGAGACCAGATATAATGAATGTAGGGTCCTGGGTTTAGTAACACTTTAATAAGTAACACAAATATATTTTTGGAGCTCTTTTTTATATTAGATTTATTATACAGGCAACCTGTTGTATTGCGCTCAGTATTTACTGGTATATTGATCATTTATCACATAAAATACTTAGATCACACCTTCAGTTTCATCCTCCTGCTCCCAACAAGAGAACATTACAGGGCTGCTGTAAAACCAGAAAAAAAACAGCCTCGCTTATTAATTCTAATCCGTTGCACTTATCATAGCTCAGAAATGTACAAAATATCCACTGTAAAGCATCTATTACTCTCTTATTAGATGTGATGTGAAAAAAAACTCTTCATTGCATCAACATATTTTAAACTTTAATTATCTTTCCATTTCTCCTTATGTGCACACACAGGCATGAGTGCCAGCGTTCTCTGTCTATTAAACAACCGTGGCATTCTGGCTATCTGCCTAGTGATAATATTGGGGTGTGTCGGAGAATTCAGAGGATGACATGAAACATTTCAATAAGTTTCCAGGAAATGCATATCAGGAGCTGCTATTTCATTCCACTGTGAAAAGAATTCCAAATAAGTTGGATATAAAACAGCATGGGGCTAATGATCTAAATGTATGTCTTAGTAAAGTAAAAAAACAAATACCACTGTCATTTATGATAGTTATATGTCAGCGTGTAGCTTGAAAGTGAGATTTATGTTATACAGGATGTGAGTAATGCCCAGCGATTATTATTATTATTATCAACTGGATTGTTCCCAGAGCAACACTGTACAAATACATTGTGGACATGAATAGAGGTTTAAGAATAGGTCATGTTGGAGAAAGTTACATATATTTAAATCTATTGTCACCAGAATTCAGGCAACTGCACTGCAGTACAGAAGATAAACAGGATTACCCCTTCATTGCCTTTCTTCTCTTTGTCTGAGCATGATTGTCATGCAAATGTCTTGTTATAAGTGAATGTGGAATCAGCTAGTGACAGTGCTGGATTATTAGGCAGTCTAGTAAACTTATTCACATTTATTGGCCTGCGAATATTAATCACTGCATTATATTATAAATATTTTTGTTGCATGTTATAAATTTCATAGTGAACTATTACAGGTTAGTTGCAAATTTTTGGTAGATATGTGGATCAAAAATATATACAACATCTATTAAAGGGTATGTAAACCTTAACAATTAACTTTTATTTTAGGGTGACCAGATGTTTCCGGTTCCTGGAAATATTCCCCAAAAATTAATCTGATTTTGATCCGATTTCTTGCCAGGTTTAATAATGGCACCCCCGGACTAGGCAGCTGCAAGGTAATCCATATTAGCAATCTTTCTTTGTTAGGTCTGGAGAAAGTTGGGAGGGAAGGGGTGTGTCTGCTACCAGCTGTGTCCAGGGTTATTGATGATGTCACATGCCGATATTTTGAGGTTTTCCCTGTTCCTTCCCTCTTGGCTTGTGCAGACGTTGTTGGTAAGGAAAGGATGCCCAGATAGCAAGCAATTGTGCTGCAAGTTTGAAAATGACTTGCTAAGCTATTGCTAGACTTGCCAGGCTTCACAAGTTTGTTGCACAATTGCAGCAAGTCCACATTGTATATTCCAGATCAACTTTCTTTGCAAACATTTTGCAAGTCTTCTGCAAGTTCTGATTCAGGTATGTTGTGCAATAGTCATCCCACCACAGGGGTCACTGTGCCTGAATTGTCATGCTTTATACTTGCAGAGCTCTTGCTGTAGACTCACCATTGCGACTTTGCTATTGCTAGAGACTTGCCACACAAATTTGCTTCAAATTGGAGAAGTGTCAACTAGAAATTGTGCTTCAAGTGCTCTGCAAGTGTACAACTTGCAATTGAAAATGTGCAGCAACTTAAAATACTTACAATTCAACACTGCCACAAATTTGGGGCAAGTTATCCTTGCTATCTGGGTATGGATTGTTTGCTGCCTTGCCCTTGCTTGTGATAGTGACCTGTAGTAGGGATGGGCTGAACACCCGCCGGTTCGGTTTGCACCAGAACATGCAAACAGGCAAAAGGTTCAGGGCGAACATCCAAACACCATTAAAGTCTATGGGACCCGAACATGAAAATTGTGCTAATTTTAAAGGCTTATATGGAATGCTATTGCCCTAAAAAGTGTATGGAGACCCGGGTCCTGCCCTAGGGGACATGTATCAATGAAAAAAAAAGTTTTTAAATCAATCATTTTTTCAATAGCAGTGATTTTAATAATGCTTAAAGTGAAAAAAAAATATGAAAAATTCCTTTAAATATTGTGCCTGGGGGTGTCCTCAGTCTGTGTGTAAAAGGGTGCATCTCTGTAAGGTGTAGAAGATAGCCAGAGCAAAATTATATTTCCATAGGAAAAATTGTCATTTAAAATCGCGGCTGTAATGTATTGCCGGTTCCCCGCAATATACAAAAAATTGCTGAAAAAAAGTGCGTGGGGTTCCCCCCCCCCCCCCCAGTCCAAACCGGGCTCTTCGGGTCTGGTTTGGATATTAAGGGGAACCCTACGTGAAATTTAAAAAAAAATTGATGCAGGGTTCCTCCTAAAATCCAAACCAGACCCTTATCCGAGCATGCAGCCCTGGCCAGTTAGGATGGGGGGAGGAGCGCCCCCCCTTCTGAACCGTACCAGGCTACATGCCCAACATTGGGAGTATGGGTGCTTTGCCCCCCCACCTCAAAGCACCTTGTCCCTGGCCGATGCTTGTGGGGGCCTGTGGGCGGGGGCTCATCGGAATATGGAAGCTCCCTTTAATAAGGGGCCCCCAGATCCCCCATGTGAATAGGTTTGTGGTACATTGTACATAAAAAAAAATAACGGTTACCAGGTTAGAGGTGCAGAGGAGGTCTTTTGCTAGAATTGCTGCTCACACTCTGGCGATCGCGGTGATACCTCACATGTGTGGTTTGAATACCGTTTTCATATGTGGCGTGACTTACGTATGCGTTTTAAGTTGACCCCCTCCAGGGCCGAGCCACTTTCACAGAGAAGACGCTGCCCTCATTCCAGCAGAAACAGATCTGGTCAATCCTGGACATACCTGTTCTCTAGAGAACAGTCAAGGCAGATGGTACAGTGGACTCAACAAGGCTCTGCAAGTTTCTATGCTTTTTTCGATCATTCTCTGGTCCAGGTCTTTGTTCTGGGTCAAGTTCCTTAATGGTAGTGGGATGAGGAGCTCCATCTAGGCTCATTTAATGGTTGATTGCTTTTGCCTGAACTGGGCTTTGGGTTAGTTTTGGACTGCCCCAATAGGCAGCTGGTGTTATTGCAAGCTATCATGGACAGACTCTGTGCTCTTAGTAGAGTACATACTCCTATACCAGAAATGTCTCTTTTGTTCCTTTTTTGTAATTGTATCTATTGTTTATAGCGGGTTTGACATTTCATATACAACTGAGGGTAGCTATGGGATCATCTTAGGAAAACATGTGGAGCGTTTTAGTGGAAGGCCCTACCTCCTATGCCTTTTTCCCTTCTCTGCCTCCCCCATGTTCCTTTCTTTTCCCTTATACTCCCCCCTTCCCTTACCTTCCTCCCCTTTTTTTTACCCCTCCCTATCACATCTCCACCTCCCCTTTGGGGGCCTTTCTATTTGATTGTGACTTTGTCCTCAAAAATCATTCCTCTTCACAATGCCTTCAACCTCTTCACAATGTCTGATCTTGCAATGGATGCCTTCCACATGAGACTCCTGCTATTCTGTTGGATCGTTTATGATTATCAATGTTATCTATGTAGTGTGGCTTCTTTTCCATGATCTTGTGAATCTTCTTACATTGCTACTGTGTGTGTGGTTTTTTTTTGGTTTACTGACCTCACTTCCACTGCATTTAACTTGCACATAAGTTCCCTCGCTTCACATTTTGCATGTTGGACTTATTCAGCAGCAGCGGGTGCTGTTCTGATACGAGGCAGGTTGCTTAGCCCCCCCCCCCCCCTTCCCCAAATAGTACACAGGGATTTATCTGTCTTATGATTTTGAGTCAAGCAAAACGCTGGAGGCTTGATTGCCAAAACCACTAGAATTCTGTAACAGAGTGAGTGTCTATATTGGCATCTGACTTTTGTTCTTAGGCCATTCTGACCTCTTTGTTATAGGCTCTCCCTCTTTTCTCTCTACTTTTTCTTTCTACCCCCTTCCCCTCCCTCCCCCCACCTTTGTTTTTGGTTTTGGTTTTTAACAATGACTATACTCCAGACCTCAGGTTCTTTGAAACCCTGCACATTCAATGCACAGGGCTTAAGCATGCCTTCCAAAAGGTCACATATCCTATATTATTTTAATAAATCCACAGTCAGGATCATCTTCTTCTTACAGATTGTATCCCGACTATAGCTCAAAATTTTAAAAAGGCCGTCTAGAGCAAATACATGACTTGACTGCTTGCATTACCCAACTTGAAAGGTCACACAAACAACAACAGACCCCAGCTGTTATATACATGAAACCAGGCTCCAAATCCTCCAACTTTTGGAACTTAATACCTTATCTGTGCAAGATAGGCTTTTCTCTGCTGAGGGTAACAAACCCAGTAAATTGTTGGCCAGGGCTCTCCACATTAGAAATGGCCTCACTTCCATCTTGAACCAAGGGTTAAATCACCCGCCGCCCTAAGATCATAAATGTATAATTTTACTCTTTTTATGACAAATTGTACAATTTATCATCTAACCCCTTAGGTGTCCACCACTACACTTTTTTTTAGTTGAAATTAACGATTACATATCCAAAACAGGTCTATCCACTATCCCCTCTCACAACTAGAGGAGCTAGACATGCCTTTTTTGAAAGAGGAGGTAGCACAAGCTGTTACTGCCTTGAAACCTAATAAGAGCCCTGGCCCAGAGGGCTATATAGCCAGATTCTGCAAGTCCTTTCAGCACTCTCTGGTACAGACATTTAACATTGTTTCTCCTGACTCTCCTTTCCCATCTCAGGCCTTGGAAGCTCGCATTACTGTCTTGCCTAAGGATCCATCCTTGTGTGGTAGTTACCAATCTATCTCTTTCACCAATATTGACATACATTTGTATTCTAAATCATCTAAACCTCTGGCACCAATTCCTGACCATCTTGACCAGGTTGGTTTCACCCTGGGAAGAGAGTTCCCCCCATCCCCCCCGGGGGAGTCCACCCCAGGAAGATAATACCCTCAAAACCATTTTTCTAATAGAATATGCCTAGAAATATCATATATTGACCTGCCTAATCTCGGTGAATGCCAAAAGGGCATCTGATCAGGTCCATTGGGACCTTCTCAAACTTGCACTCCAACAAATGGGCCTTGGGCCTATTCTTTTAAATAAAATCCTCTCCTTGTATAGTTATGCGTTGGTGAGGATTCTCACTACGGAATTCTTTCAGCCGTGTCACAAAGGGGCATGTGACCTCAGCAACCAAAACAAACTCCGGAACATGTACCCGGCACGTCAGGCTACAGTGGGAGGCCCCCTAACACATTCATAGCGAATGTGTGGAACACATATGCCCTTCCACAGGATAGTCCCCGGAGTGAGGGGGACCAATGCAAACCAGAGCCAAATGTACATTACAAAATGGGCTATAGACACTATCTCAGACATAAATTAAAGCCTAATAATTTCAAGTACAACTATATATGTATATATATATATATATATATATATATATATATATACAGCTATAATGCAAACATAAACAGCATAAATCTTGAATGAAGACTACCAGGAAGGATAGGAAAGGACAAAAGGGAGGGAGAACTTTATTGCGCCATATGGGTTAGAGAACCGACATATGGAGCATCTATATATATATAGGTGTCTACCTATTGGTGTAGAAAGGATATTCTTATCTTGGCCATTTTCATGAATACGGATCTTTATGTCTAAGAAGGGAATCATAATCATATCTGATTGCATAGTGAACTTGAGGTTAAAGTCATTGACTGCTAGCAGAGTAAAAAAGACTTTTAGATCCTGCCCTGACCCCGACCACAGCATGAACACGTCATCTATGTATCGGAGCCAGAGGGGGATATGGGGCAAAAGTGTGCCCAATCTCTCATCAGAAAACAGAGAACGCTCCCACCCCCCAGATACGGGTTGGCGTACGATGGGGCACAACAAGCCCCCATCGCCATGCCCTGTACCTGGAGGTAATGGGAGTCATCAAAGACAAAAATATTCCTCGTAAGACTATGCTCCAGTGATGCTAGAATGAACTCATTATACTTATAGAAGTCATGATGTATTTCATTGAGAAATTCCCTAACCACAGCTAGCCCTTTGTTATGTCGAATACTACTTTAGAGGGCCTGAATATCAATGGCTACTAATCTAGTATTAGTAGGAACTTGAATGTCCTCTAATCTCCTCAATAATCAGGAGTATCCTGTATAAAAGAGGATAGGGATACAATGTGTGGTTGTAGATGTGATGAGACGGCTCATTTCCACAGTGTTGGAGCCTATCCCTGACACGATAGGCCTACCCGGGGGGTGAGCATATTTTTATGCGTCTTCATTAACGCGTAAAATGTTGGTATACGCAGATTTTGTACAAAAATTAGGTCATAAGTGTTTTTATCTATGATCCCGTTGATGAGCTTCAAAAATTAAATTACGGAATTTGTCCTGAAACTTCTTAACTGCTTCATGTGGGATTTGTTTATACCATTTCTCATTTCTGAGGATTTTATGGCACATCTCTTTATATTGGCACACGTCTAGAACCACCACGTTTCCCCCCTTATCAGAAGGTTTAATTATAATATTGTCGTTGGCACTAAGGTTTCGTAGGGCTTCTCTTTGTTCCCTAGTTAGATTGTCTTCTTGATATTTAGGAATATATATCTGTTCAATCTGTTTGGAGACTTGTGTGATAAAGGCCGCTATACTGGGGTTGGCATTGAGTGGAGGGAATTTTTCAGATTTTTTCTTTTTACCCAACCCTAGGATGTATTCTTCTGCTTGGGTAAGAGTGTAAGAAGACAGGTTAATAATATTTAATTCTGTGGCGGTTGTACTAGTTTCGTGATGAAAGGCTCCAGTGTTGCATTTAAGTTTTTTGAATTGTTGGGAGTAAGGGGGGGATCTTGAGAGTCCCCCTCCTTATTTTCATCTACTTTCTTGGTGTTAGGCTTATTTGTGTGTTTTTGTGTTGAAGGGTTGTGTCCTTGTGTTTTTTGTGTTCTTGTATCACTACCTTGTGCACCAATATTATTGGGAGATTGGGCTCCCTGTGGTCCCTGTGTGTCACGTACCTGACGGTGGAGTCTGTCTTGTGCAGGGAACAACCGCTCTTGCGCACCCGATTCAAGGACCCCTGGTAGTGGGGACAGAGGCCCAAGAGTGCGGGATGGCACGAGGGCTGGAGGGTCACCGATGGTGTAGTGAGGCTCCAGAAGGCGTGCAAGTAGATGGATGGTCGTACAGGCTGGGTTGGCAACAGGCAGGCAGGAAGGTACAAGAGGATCAGGCAAACGGGTAGTCAGAGTCCAAGCAAGGTTCGTTAACGGGCGGGCAGCAGAGGTACAAAGGAGCAGACAATCGGATGGTCGTGGGTAGCCGGGGTCGGTGCAGGTAGCGGACAGCAGGTCAGGACAAGCCGGGTCAACAGGAGGCAGGACAAACACGGGAACAGATATCCGGAGCTGAGGCGTACAGGTCGGGAACGCTGTAGAGCGAGCAGCACTTGGTCCAGGAAGTCTCCAGGCTTAAATAGGCCCATTTGGCGCCGTTTTCCGGCGCGTGCGCGCGCACGGGAGCGCGCGCGCACGGGAGCGCGCGAACGCGCACGGGAGCGCGCACACGCGCGCAAATGTGCGCACCACCGCGGAAATGGCAGATTTAGCCAGAAATTTGTTCTTTTCCTAACACTGTGATAGTGATTGTATAATAGTATTATTGTTGTGTGATTCGTGTTCCACAATGCGTTTCTTACCACTACTACCAATTGAATGTGCACCATCACCACCCTTGGGTCTTTTCCCAAACTGTCTGTGTCTCCAACGTGTACATATCCAAATACCAACCTCACTATCTATGAGGATAGAAAAATGGACATATTACCAAAGCCATTCATAATTATGTCTTGTGTCACAAGAGACCTAGGCTAAAACCACCCATTCTGTCATTGCCTAAAGCTAGGGGCAGGGTGCCATTCCCCCAACTTTCTTTAGATTGTCATGCCTCCCTGATTAGGGCACTGGACTGTTACCATGGGAAAACTGAGCTATGCGTCTATTTGGAGAACAACCTCACCTCCCTGCCCTGGACAAACCCTAAGGACAGACTTCCTTCAGCTAACTTGCCCTGCTCATCTCTACTACTTTACAAATCTGGGACATTGCCAAGGGCTTGCTCTCTTCTAGACTGAGTCATATGTACCCACAGTTTGGATGTTGTGCCTTTCTACCAACACGTCACAGGCCTTATATCCTCAAGTGGATGAGACATAATGGCCCACTTTTAAGCCATACTTTACGTGGAAGCAAATTAGCTGCCTTCTCTCAGGTATTACCTAATTGTTGATATCCTTCTAGAGCCTGGCTTGAATACACTCAGCTGAAACATTATTTGGGGTCCCTACTCTCTGTGCACTCATTGACTACACCACTTTCGGACATAGAATTGTCATGTTTTGAGTCCACCAGACCTGAATATGCACTCTCCCTGGCATACCAAATTGTACTGAGAGAATCATTTTCTGAGAGAAAGCATTTTCCTAAAAAACCTTGGTATACTCCATTGCCCTGGAATGTAATTGCAAGATATGGTCTCGCTAGTACCGTTGCCCAACAATTTTGAATAAAATGGACCCTGCTATTTTGGATGGAGGTGTTTACAAGCTCTGGGTAATATGTCAAGACAAGATTTTACAGCTCTGTACAAAATTGGTAGGGGACTCAGTCCCTAACACACCCGATATCACTATACTGTCTCTTTTACCTGGCTCCTATTAGCAGATAAAAATCTTTTGTTTCCTGAATTCTGGTTGGTTTAGCCTGGTTGGACATGTTTTCTCCCTTCCCTTGACCCCCCACACCTTCTTTTTCTTTTATTCCTCTTTCTACTTCATCTTACTGATTCTATTAAAGGGGTTGAAAACCCTCAGGGTTTATCACCTTAATGCATTCTATGCATTCAAAGGAGGTGAAAAACCTCATTTAGGCCCCTTTCACAAGGCCGTTCCATTCAGGTCCGCCTCTCAGTTGTTCAGGTGGACCTGAACGGACGCTCCATGCACCTCTATGGAGCGACGGATGTCAGCGGTGACATGTCCACTGACACCCGCCGCTCTCCGATCTGATCCTGTACCGTAAATCCTGACGGATGGAAACCCTATTTTTCTATCCGTCTGGGGATTGGATCGGATGAAAACGGACAGGCTCTCACAATGAGCGGAGACGGATGTGTCATCTGCTGGCTCAGCGGGGATCAACGGATCAATCCCTGCTGAGCAAAGCGGACCCCGCACACGGACACGGCTGTGTGAAAGGAGCCTAAGTGTGGCAGCCCCCCCAGAGCCCCCCTTTTACTTACCTGAACCCTGTCTTTCCAGCGCCGGAGACAAGCACACCCGCTCCAGCCGGTGTCTCAGGCCCTGATTGGATAGACTGATAACAGGGCAGCCATTGGCTCCTGCTGCTGTCAATCATATCCAATGACACGGGAGCTGGGGGGCGGGACCGAGTCCTGTCTGTGTCAATGGATGCAGCAGCAGGACCTGGGAGCACGCCCGCATGAGTGTCCCCAGGGAAGCGTTTCCCCATGGGGGCACTCGATGCAGGGAGGAGCCAGGAGCGCCACAGAGGGACCCCAGAAGAGGAGGATTGGGGCCACTCTGTGCAAAACCCTTGCACAGAGGAGGTAAGTATGACATATAAACAAAAAATACAAAGCTTTACAATCACATTTAACGTTGTTTCTCCTGACTCTCCTTTCCCATCTCAGGCCTTGGAAGCTCGCATTACTGTCTTGCCTAAGCCGGGAAAGGATCCATCCTTGTGTGGTGGTTACCAATCTATCTCTTTCACCAATATTGACATACATTTCTATTCTAAATCATCTAAATCTCTGGCACCAATTCCTGACCATCTTGACCAGGTTGGTTTCACCCTGGGAAGAGAAGTCCGTCCCCCCGGGGGAGTCGCCCCCAGGAAGATAATACCTTCAAAACCATTTTTCTAATAGAATATGCCCAGAAATATCATATATTGACCTGCCTAATCTCAAAATGGCATCTGATCGGGTCCATTGGGACCTTCTCAAACTTGGACCCCAGAAGAGGAGGATCGGGCCTTGCACAGAGGAGGTAAGTATGACATGTTGGTTATGTAAAAAAAACACAAAAAAAAAAAAAATACAAAGCTTTACAATCACTTTAAGGCCTCATTACACACGGACGTTTTTTAGCGCCACATTTTTTAGCGTTTTTTTTCAGCTCTACATGTTATTCAATGGCCCCATACAAATGCCAACGTTTTTGAGCTGTAGATGGCATCGGCGTTAGTGAGTTGAAAGTAGAATCCGCGGCCAGTGTGTTCCGAGGCTGTAACGTTTTGGCGTTTCTGATGCTGAGCCGGCAAAACGCACACTAGCACACTGGCGCCAGCGTTTTCAGGTTAAAAAATAGCAGAGGAATGCTTTTTCAAACAAAACGTCTATTGACGCCAACGCTCACTAACGCTCATTAACGCGCATTAACGCAGATGCAAAATGCAGACGAAATCGCGTTTTTTACTCCGATTTTACCCCGACGTTAAGCTTATTTTTTTTTTGATACGTCCGTGTGTATGAGGCCTAAACGTACAAATACATACCACCTAGCTATCACAAGATACTACTGGGCCATGTGTATACAGTTTACGCATGTAACCTTTCTGGTGGTTGTCGTGGTCCCATGTTTTCATTGCCACACTAATGTCTCTTTCTTGTAATTTAGGCTGATGTTTTAATACTTTACTATATTGCTTTATGCATGCTTCAGTGGATATTTTAGCATATTGTTCTGGTTCATTTCTTCCTGTCATACTCAGAGAATATGCAATATGAGGATTTCCTGTACTTATACTGACACCTGGTAAGTACTATGTTTACTTTTGCTCTGTATGACTTATTTTGAAAAATTAATAAGACAAGACTAAACATAAAAAATAATGCAGCCACCACATCTAAGGACTGATAAATCTGCAATATACATTTATGTTTTTGGGTTTAGATATGCTTACATGTATAAATGACTATACACACATGTATGTACAGTATCTCACAAAAGTGAATACACCCCTCACATTTTTCTAAATATTTTATTCTATCTTTTCATGTGACAACACTGAAGAAATGGCACTTTGCTACAATGTAAAGTAGTGAGTGTACAGCTTGTATAACAGTGTAAATTTGCTGTCCCCTCAAAATAACTCAACACACAGCCATTAATGTCTAAACCGCTGGCAACAAAAGTGAGTACACTCCTAAGTGAAAATGCCCAAATTGGGCCCAAAGTGTCAATATTTTGTGTGGCCATCATTATTTTCCAGCACTGCCTTAACCCTCTTAGGCATGGAGTTCACCAGGGCTTCACAGGTTACTGGAGTCCTCTCCACTCCTCCATGACGACATCACGGAGCTGGTGGATGTTAGAGACCTTGCGCTCCTCCACCTTCTGTTTGAGGATGCTCCACAGATGCTCAATAGGGGCTTAGGGCTGGAGACATGCTTAGCCAGTCCATCACCCTTACTCTCAGCTTCTTTAACAAGGCAGTGGTCGCCTTGGAGGTGTGTTTGGGGTTGTTGGATGTTGGAATACTGCCCTGCGGCCCAGTCTCCAAAGGGAGGGGATCATGCTCTGCTCCAGTATTTCACAGTACATGTTGGCATTCATGGTTTTCCTCAATGAACTGTAGCTCCCCAGTGCCGGCAGCACTCATGCAGCCCCAGACCATAACACTCCCACCACTATGCTTGACTGTAGACAAGACACATTTGTTTTTGTACTCCTCACCTGGTTGCCACCACACACGCTTGACACCATCTGAACCAAATAAGTTTATCTTGGTCTCATCAGACCACAGGACATGGTTCCAGTAATCCATGCCCTTAGTCTGCTTGTCCTCAGCAAAGTGTTTGCGGGCTTTCTTGTGCATCATCTTTAGGAGAGGCTTCCTTCTGGGACAACAGCCATGCAGACCAATTTGATGCAGTGTGAGGTGTATGGTCTGAGCCCTGACAGGCTGACCCCCCACCCCTTCAACCTCTGCAGCAATGCTGGCAGCACTCATACGTCTATTTCCCAAAGACAACCTCTGGATATGATGCTGAGCATGTGTACTCAACTTCCTTGGTTGACCATGGCGAGGCCTGTTCTGAGTGGAACCTGTCCTGTTAATCTGCTGTATGGTCTTGACCACTGTGCTGCAGC
>BLSH010400846.1:2027856-2051538 GCA_018402905.1 Glandirana rugosa
CCCCCCCCCCCCCCCCCCCCCCCCCCCCCCCCCCCCCCCCCCCCCCCCCCCCCCCCCCCCCCCCCCCCCCCCCCCCCCCCCCCCCCCCCCCCCCCCCCCCCCCCGGATGGTTTGTTTGCCACCCTCCCATAGAAAAAAAAAAAATTAAGCACCACAGCACCAGCTGCCATTGTATTTGAGGTGGGATAAGGGACAGAGGTACCTAATCGGTGAAAGCTTTTCTAAATTATGGACAGCTGGGAGCTATGGTAAAAGAAGCTGGTTGCTGTGTGTCATGCAATAGATACTGTGGGCGCACGTGCACGGGTCCAGCAGACTCGCAATCACCATCGCTCCACAGAGAGGCAGAACGGGGATCTGCCTATGTATACAAGGCGGATCCCCGATCTGACAGGGGACATCATGGAGATCTGCTGTTCTCAGTGATCAGGAATAGAGATCTCTGCGTTGTCCCAGTGAGCCCATTCCCTACACAGTTAGAACACACCCAGGGAACATAGTTAATCCTTTGGTCACCCCCTAGTGTTAACCCCTTCCCTGCCAGTGTCATTTATATAGTGATCAGTGGAGTTTTTTAGCACTGTCACTGGTCCCCAAAAAGTGTCACTTAGGATCAGATTTGTCCACCGCAATGTTGCAGTCCCGCAAAAAAACACAGAATTCCATTAATCTAATCCCTATTTTGTAAACGCTATAACTTTTGCGCAAACCAATCAATATACGTTCATTGCGATTTTATTTTACTAAAAATATGTTCCAGAATACATATTGGCCTAAACTGATGAATAAATTTGTTCTTTTATATTTTTTTATTGGATATGTTTTATAGCTGAAAGTAAAAAATATTGGTTTTTTTTTCAAAATAGTCAGTCTTTTTTTGTTCATGTCGCAAAAAAATAAAAACCACACAGGTGATCAAATACCGCAAAAAGAAAGCTCTATTTGTGGGAAAAAAAAGGACAGCAATTTTATTTGGGTACAACGTCGCACGACCGCGCAATTGTCAGTTAAAGCGACGCAGAGCCATATCGAAAAAAAATGACCTGGTCATTAAGGGGGTAACTCCTTCCGGGGCTGAAGTGGTTAAAGAAGTGCATGCAGTCCGGCGCAATTTCGCATTGCACACGGATAGCATGTGAATCCACAGGAACGCTGTGCATTCCTGTGCGATTCATGGTGTGAATCGGCCCTAAAATCCTTATCTAAAAAAATGCTTAGATCTTTAAAAAAAAAAATCTGTGAGAAAATGCTACATGTCCTTTTTTTCAGCTCATTGGTGTAAACCAAACTTACAGGACATAAGATATAGTACCTGGCTTTTGTGTTAGGACTGAGACACAGACCAACACTGCTATTGTCAATGAGCCCTTAAGACCCCCCCCCCCCCCCAATACAAAAATGTTAATTTAAAAGAAAATCCAATTTTTAAAAAGAAATCTGTTACAATTTGAAAATGTATTTTTTACAAATTTTATTTTACGCTGTAAAATACCTTTGAGGAATACGCTGTAAATGCCTTTGAGACTGAGAAAGGAATTGAGGATCCTACCGATCGCTCAGTGTGTCCAATTCAGAAAAGGAAGAGGCAGAAGAAGGACACATTTTCTCCATCCGCCTGTGCAGATGGCAGGAGAGGAAAGCTGGCAGCAACGCTGGGGGGGGGGGGGCTTGGGGTCCGGGCACACAGGGGGGAATCTGATGTGGGCAGCACAGGGAGGGGTATCAGTGCAGTGGGACGGGAAGACAATTACAGGAACTATGGGGGTGCAGGGGTGCGGACCGCATCTGGGTGACACCTGTCAAAGGGGAGGGGGATGGTGACACCATGTTTTACCACAGGGGGTGGGGTAGCACCATGGTTTACCGCAGGGGGTGGGGTGACACCATGGTTTACCGCAGGGGGTTGGATGACACCATGGGGGGTGGGAGGGGTGGTGACACCATGTTTTACCGCTCTACATGACTCCTACCCTAGTGATGCCACTGTTTGCTACCACTTTAAGGGGTGCGGTAACAATATGATGCAATCACCTGTTTTTACCATCCCTCATTTTTGCAAACACTCAAAATTGACACCAGGTGCAGAGAAAGGACCCTTGCCCTGATCCCCCTGGGCGCAAGGCTCCTGTTGGGGGCTGAATCCTTTGTTTGAGAGATCTGTTGAAAGAAGGTCTACCTAAGTGCTAGTTGGAGCTCCCCCAAAGGGAGACCCCATGGCAGGGAGGAGAACCTGACCATATAAGGCCACAGGTCCTCCTCCCAAGAAGTTCGGGACAAGCCTGAGGACCTACACCCTACTAGTCTGGAGTGTGCAAAGTGCCATACTGATGTGCAAAAAAACAAGGAAGCCCACACTTTGGTTGGGAAAATAGGATTTGTCTTCTAAAGAAGGACATTCCCTCTAAATAAAGGACAACCAGTAGATAGGGAGCATAGGCATGCGCACAGGGCACACCCTAATCATCCCGTGTGGCACAGATTCCTAAGAAAATTGTAATAAAAACTTAATTAAAAAAAAATTCAAAAACAATAAAAAATTAAATAATCAATATAAAAACTACTGACATGGTCCACTGCCCTAGCAAAGGCAATCTGTGCACAGCTCAGCCATCTGGAAGCATGGTGCTGGGGGTGAGGCTGCAGCTCCGGTACACCTGCCTCCTCTGCCCCTGGGATGAGGAGCTGCAGCCTTCACATTGGAGGATTTGGAGGCAACCTGTTCACAGCTCAGTCATCTGGAAGCATGGTGCTGGGTGAGGCTGCAGCTCCTGTACACCTGCCTCCTCTGCCCCTGGGATGAGGAGCTCCAGCCTTCACATTGGAGGATTTGTTGGCAACCTGTGCACAGCTCAGACATCTGGAAGCATGGTGCTGGGTGAGGCTGCAGCTCCGATACACCTGCCTCCTCTGCCCCTGGAATGAGGAGCTGCAGCCTTCACATTGGAGGATTTGGAGGCAACCTGTGCACAGCTCAGCCACCTGGAAGCATGGTGCTGGGGGTGCAGCCTTCACATTGGAGGATTTGGAGGCAACCTGTGCACAGCTCAGCCATCTGGAAGCATGGTGCTGGGTGCTGGGTGAGGCTGCAGCTCCTGTGCACCTGCCTCCTCTGCCCCTGGGATGAGGAGCTGCAGCCTTCACATTGGAGGATTTGTGCTACCTGAGGCCATAGACAGAGATCCTCCCCTGGCTGCCCGCCCAGACCTCTGCATTGTATGAGCCCCTCCCTGGGATGGAGATCACTCGCTGCTCATACAGGACACACAGTGAGTGAGGAGTGAAGGAGGAGAGAGGAGTGAGGAGGAGTGGGCTGGGCAGGGAACCCTGAAGAAGAGAAGAGAGCTGGCATAGAAGCCTCGCTCGGGTAGTCAGGGCGGGGTGTGTGCCATATAAAGAGCCCGATCCCTGCAGAGAACAAGGCTTGCATTGAGCGGAGGGGACGGGGAAAGGGCACAGGGAGGGATAAAGAGAGGCAGCGGAGGGGGAAGGAAGTCAGCGTGAGAAGTGAGCGGAGCCGCCAGCAGCATGTCTACCGCCCGGCTCTACCTGTCCTGTGCCGCGCTCCTCTCCGCAACTCTCATCGCCGCCTTCAACCTGGATACCGACAATGCCATCTCCAAAGGAGGGGAGCCCGGGAGCTTGTTCGGCTTCTCCCTCGCCATGCATTGGCAGCTACAACCCCAGGACCGGAGACTGTAAGTTCACCACCTATAGACTGAGATGGGGACAAAGTTTGCTGCTTCTCTATAGATCCTTCCATAACTGACAGCTAGAGCTGCTGCACAACTTCTTCGCTTAGATCTACAGTCTATAGGGCAGGGTGATTGTTGGCACGGTGGTTGGCAAGTGGCAGTGCAATGGCTGTAGAGATAAAGCGGTAATAAACCCGACAATTTCATATTTTGCTGTTTACCGATCAATAGATGTGGTGGCTGCCTAGTTTTCTTTTTTAGGCTTTGTTTCCTTTATTGTCACGTAATGATCCGTCCAGTAACGTGCTTCCAGCCTTAGGGTGTCTCCACTCTGGATGGAGGAGCACTGGAGGCACCCTTGGACGCCAGCATTGTTAGTGTGTTAGGTGCACTAGCAGATTTAGATGGACATGGCTAACAAATTCTGGTTTGCATGTTTGAATGGATTTTTTTACTCTAAATGCCTGTACAAAAATAATCTATATCAGTGGTATACAAACTTTCCAAACAAGGGGCCAGTTTACTGTCCTTCAGACTTTAGGGGGGCCAACAGGAGCAAAAAAAAAAAAGCCACATCTTTAGTGGGAGGAATAACACCCCATCATTGGTGTCAGTAGGTGGAAGGATGCCCATCATTGGTATAAGTGGGAGGAAAAGTGCTCCATTGTTGGTGTCTGTGGCAAGAATTATGCCCCTATTGTTGGTGTCAGTAGGAGGAATAGTGCCCCAAGGGCCAGATAAAAGCAGGTAAAGGGCTGCATCCGGCCCCTGGGCCGGGGTTTGGAGATCACTGCTCTAAAATTAGGGTTTTTTTGTACAAAAGTAACTGGCATTTTTTTAAGTCCAGTATGCATGAAGCCTAAAGATGAATGCCAACTAAAGCTGGGTATACACTATTAGAATTTTGTAACAACATTTAAAGTTGTAAGAACGTTCATTTGACTTTGTGATCATTGGTGGGGTCAACTTTCATTTTCAACCACAGTGATGGGAAAATTTGAAGCAGGGTGGAAAATATTTCTCAAATGTACAAATTTCGGTTCGTTTTGAGCCACATTCGATTCACATAACCAAACGGCTTTCAATGGAGCTGGTTCACATCTGTCCGTATTTAAAAAATAGTTCTGTGCATTTTTCAGGTGCGATTTCAAAAAATAAATTTGCACCTGAACTGGTGATTGAAACCACACCGGCCTTTTTTATAAAAACAGCGGAAGGACATATGGGAATCGAAGCCTAACAGTGTTTTTTTTGTTTAGTCCATTCATTCTAAAATCAAATGTTAAACGCAGATGAGATCTCAAACTACTTTCAAACGTCTTTCACATGGACTGAGAATTCTTCGTACAAATTTTCTTTCAAAATTCTTTGTATACCCAGATTTACACTTTTTCCTTTTGAGATAAATTAATAAAAGTCGACTATTGTAGGCGCTCATGTCAGTGGTAAATGGTTAGTCTGAACCTTCCAACTGCCACTTTTTCTGGACAGCTTGGTTTGATAAAGGAAGTTGAAAAATAACAGACTTACTGGTTAGATCACTAAAGAAAAAGAGAAAACTAACGCAGCCACCACATCTAAGGGTTGGTAAGTCATTATGTATAAAAAAAATGGGTTTTGGGTTTAGTATCACTTAAATAGAGGCAATTGCCTTTTCCCCCGATTTGATGGGTTTATATCAATGGCTTGTGGGAGGTGGTAGACTCTGGTACTGGGGGCACGTGCCCCAGGTCTTCTGCCGAGTGTCCTGTGAGATATGGAGATGATACATTTTATACATAATCCAGTTATGGAACATTATATAATTTATCTTCTTTTCAAACTGTCTATTGTTTCTTTTTTCTTTTTTTTCTACTAAACAGTAATACATTTGAGTTTGATGTTAGCCTTGTCATCATAATGTGACATTCATGTTTGTTCAGTTAATGAGATTATATTCATTTTAAGACTCAGAAATGATCCAAACCAGTCATCATCGTATTCTACCAGCCCCTCAGCATTTTAATCTGAATTCCCAGAGATGCCCCCGGAGTCCTAGAACCTTACAAACACCCCTGGTCTTGTGCACTCAGGCTGGGTTCACACCAATGCGATGTCAGACATCGCATGTGAATCAGACACCGTATTGCTGTGCACATCACATGTGAATCAGACACCGTATTGCTGTGCACATCACATGTGAATCAGACACCGTATTGCTGTGCACATCACATGCAATGGTTGTGTGATGCAAATTCAGCCATACAGCTTGTATGGAAACAAACAGTGTTCCGCTCCAGGTGGCAGTCAAGGATGGCACCTCCCTCATTGACAAAGTAAAGGGTGCAGGCTCAGCATGCTGATCAGGAACAAAAAAGTGGAAAGGACGCCCGCACTCCAAAAAAATTTGCCTTTATTTCATAAGAAATGGGTAAAATCCATAGTTACATGAGCCAGACAAAAAGGACATCTAACGCGTTTTATGCCATCATTGGCACTTAGTCATAGCCATAGATTGTAAGCTCTAACAAGCAGGGTCCTCTGATTCCTCCTGTATTGAATTGTATTGTAATTGTACTGTCTGCCCTAATATTGTAAAGCGCTGCGCAAACTGTCGGCGCTATATAAATCCTGTATTATAATAATAATAATAATACAGTTTGGATGGCTGAAATCACATTGCATTCGGACCAAAATGGTGCAGGACCATTTTTTTGGTCCGCACTGGAATCGGATCGCATGGGTATGCAATCTGATTCCCATCCACTTTCACAGTTCGCACTACGTTCTGTGAAAGGATTTGGGGGTGTCATTAACTTTACATTGACACCCGCGGCAGTTCGTAGGGCAGTGTGAACTGCCTGCGAGTCAGGCGTGATGCGGGAACCCACCCAGGAATCACTGTGCTTCCCGCATTGCACCAGTGTGAACCCAGCGTTAAAGTAAATCTGCCATGAGAAATGTATGGAGGACGCCATTGCTGGCTGTTTCTTTGAGAACATTAGTTCCCTGGCTGCCATGATGATGCTTTGGTGCTTTCTGTGTCTCTGACCCAGAACAAGTATAGAGATGAGGAATTTTCACAGTCATTTACAGTTCACCAGTGACACAAAAGTACTGAAGCCAAGGACAGCCAGTCAACTAGCATTTTCAAAACTAGTAACCCTTACAGGTCTCCTCTCACCCTGTGACTGGGCAGTGAAAGGAGAAGCAGCAGCTGATGAATCTCTTCTCTCTGTTACTTTCTTCTCTACCTCCTAGCAATGCAGCACAACTGATTGGCTTCCTGTGCTGCTTCTCCCTCACCATCCTGAGCTCTGCTGTTATTAGTGGAAACATGTTGTTCTTGTGTTGTATTCCTTTGTGTATTGTATATCTGCCTGGAGTTCAGCTTTAAGAAGGAAGTGCTTGTTTGTTCCAAGCAATGAGTATTTCCATTCCATGACTATAGTACAGGTTACACAATGTAATGGAGGATTTGGCTGGCTGCTGATAACGTGTTTAGTACTACAGGTTGCATGCTGCAGTTTTTAGTGGCTGCACGGTTATTCTTAGTACAGAATATGTCATGCAATGTGTTACTTATGAGGAATGAGACGTTATCTTCCACTGGAGGCTTTCTGTGAGCTCTGCTGCACAGGTTGAAGGTAACTGCCTTATTGTGGAACTGATGTTTGAACATAGGCCTCACATCGCTGCTCAGTGAACTTTGAAACTGGTAGGCTTTAGGTAAATGATTAAGCTGATAAATCATCTATGTGTTGCGCCCTTGCAGCCTTTTTGATTCAAACCGCAGACAGGATGTGTCATAGAGAATTCACAATTTACTACAAGACAATAAAGTGGCAGTTACTCAGAACTGCTATAAAATTACATAGGCACATGAAAAGTTGTGTTCAATGGAAAATAGGTGTAAAGTTAATATTAAATGTAAAGTGTTGGGCGCAGGTTCTCAATCAGTTTTGCTTCTGTTCTACTTGGAAAATTGGATTATATGCATATGATAAAATATGTATAAAACAGATCAGAATAAGTATTTTTAGCCAATAAATCATAAATAGCTTGGAAGCTGTTAGAATGTACTGAGAATGAATGTGTCAGGAGTACCTGACCTAAGGCCACATTCACGTCCATGCGATACAATGAATGTGTTATAACACAGGAATGCACTGCAGGCAAGAGACTATTGTTTTCTGTGGTGCCTGTTCAGACACCTGTGTAACATCGCACTGCGATTCGAAAAAAAAAAAAAGTTCACGTGTTATTTCATGTGCTGATGTCTCAAGTAAATAGGAGTAAAAGGCTTCATGCACACTGGCCATTTAGTAGGGTTGCACCGATGATGTTTTTTTGCCGACGAGTATCTATACTGTCGGTGAAGTACTAAGCACTTGCACGTGTACTCGTACTCAAGCAAATGCTCTGATACCTAAAACCGATACATTTGCGGTGTGATTTGAGCCCATACAAAATGAATGGGCTCAGATCACACTGCAATGAATTGCATGCAGTGCAATTCCTGTCCAAATCGCATGCGGATTTTCCCACTGCTCCTGTGTGATCCCAGGCTGAAGTCACTAGGACAAGTATGGGTTCACACAGTGGGGGAAACCGCATGTGATTTGGACAGGAATCGCACGGCGTTCCGGTTCAAATTGCATGCAATTCTTTGCAGTGCGATTTGAGCCCATTCATTTTGTATGAACTCAAATCGCAAAGGTATGGGTTTTAGGTATCGGAGCATTTGCATGGGTACAAGTATGCGTGCAAATGCCCAGTATCTGCACCAATCCGATAGCTTAAAGTGTTTTGCACTGATGCATGAGGCTTCAGCGTTAGGGTACAGGTGCACTATCCAGCCCAGCTGCCAGCAACCTGTTAAACTGTATGTGAGGCTGCCAATTGTTGTGGCTGGATGGCGCACCGAGTGCTACTAATATTTGTATAGACAAAAACTCACCCTAGCTCTACAGCGTGATTGCAGAGTAATGTGCTGAGTATTGGTGCTCTGGCTTGTTGCGTCCCATATGCAGCAAATTTGAGTAGACAATGACAGCAAATCAGTTGCTTCTTCTGATAAATCTTTATTTGGCACCAACAGCAACGCTTCATTTGAAATGCTAACGTGTTTCGGCCGGAGCCTTCCTGATAGCATCATTGCTATGAGGAAAGCTCCGGCCGAAACTCGTTAGCATTTCAGATGTAGCATTGCTGTTGGTGCCAAATAAAGATTTATCAGAAGAAGCATCTGAGTTTCCGGCATTTTCTACTCTAATTTGCTACTAATGTTTAGTGTGTCGAGGGACAAATGCTCGGAACGCAAGAAGTCTGCGTTCTGGGCATTCATCCCTAGGCACATGCTTCCCTAAAGGCTGGTAGCATCTGTCAGCCTCTCATATAGTTTAACAGGTAGCTGGCAGTGGGGCTGGACACCATGTGTGCATGCTACCTAAAACACATTATATGTCTATAACATAGTAGCAAGGCTCTTCAAGGTAAAGCATGCACTACAAACATGTAATAATACTCAGTGAATGGAGCCATACCCTTATTCACACCTGGGAGATTTGAAGCCCAAAGTGCTTGATTCCCATTATATTTAGTGGTGCCCTTCACACCCGAGCATTGTGCCACTTCAGCTTGCCACTTAAACTTCAAAAAAGTACATGAGCTTCTTTGGGGCAGAGTCATGCATCTGTGGTTCCTAGAGCAAAAGAATGTCGCCAACAGACCTAGGATCTCCGAAATGGGTCCTAATCTTTAAGCAGCAATCACATGGATACAGCAGATTGCAATATTTCGGAGCCACGCAGGACCCCTTCATCAGGTGTTTGATTACCACATGCCTGATGAAGGGGTCCTGCGTGGCTCCGAAACGTTGCAATCTGCTGTATCGATGTGATCGCTGATTAAAGCTCTTGACCCATTTTGGTTCCAGTCGGTGGTCACTTCAGCACCCACATATACGCAAAGCCATTTTTACAGGAACGTGTGCGGTGGGAATAGTGCGTTGGAAGTTTTGGTTCCTAGAGACTTCAATGAGAGCACCTGAAAAATACGCATAAGACACATTTTTAGCGCAATTTTTTGCTTATACTTTTCCTAGTATCTAGCTTTCCTTTGACTGCAATGAAAACGCTCAAGACTAAAAATACCCATAAATTTGTGCATACACGCAGAAGAAGCTCAAGCATGAACTTAGCCATACTTTGTAAACAAGGGGTACAAGAGATGAGATGACATTTATTTAGGGCATGTTGGCACTTGTAGTTCCCCTGCAGTCGCAGAGCTGTAGCTGTAGGTTTGTGTTTTTTGGAGAAAGGATGATAACTGAAGCATGAGGTTTCAGCATGCAGGCATTGGCGCCTCTCAGAAGATCTATCTGTTGATGAACCACCTGCGGTTGTGGCACCATATCTGCCAGCTTGCCAGGCAGTGCCTCTGGAGCAGTGGTGCACCAACAGGTGGACCTCGTGTACTAGCTATTCAATCGACTGACAGTGGATTCTCTCTTTCCAGCACATTGTAGAAGAATAAACATCCTAAAATGTTAGCTAGAGAAAAAATGAAATATATAAACAGAAAATCCTATTTTGCTAATAGATTTGTTACATTGTGTGTGGCATTTGTTCATGACTGTTAATTAAATAGAACTAAACATTACTGGATATTTAGTTTGCTCAAGCACTTTTTATGATAAATAATTGCCTTGTTTTTTTCCAGAAAATGTCTTACACTAGGTTCACACTGTAGCGGGTCCAGGAAAGTGTGTAAGTTGTCTACATTCCCTGACCTGCATGCAAATTCAGGGAAAACGTGCTGTTCTTAACGGCACCCCAATGCATCAGAAAACGCGGCGCACTTTCGGGTGTGTCAAACCACATGGTGCCAGAGTAGCCGCAGCACCATGCTGTTCCATGTGGCCACATTTTTAAGAAAGGGTCAAGGACTTTTTCCCAGCAGTTCCCGCAGGTACAACATCCCATTCAAATGAATAGACTGCTGTGCCCGCGCAAGCTGCATCACCCGCACAAGTGTGAACCAAGGCATACAGTTTTCAGTGCTGCAGATCTCCTCCAGCTTTTTTCAGCCACTTTCTGTCTATATGTACTCCCTTCAGTGTCAGCTGTACATCAGCTCCGCTCTGAACCAGATTCCTGTCAATAATGGGCCATGTATGTCACCCTTTGGCCTTCGGTTGAAGTGCATGCATGCTATTACAGTGGAACCTTGGATTACGAGCATAATCCATTCCAGGAGAATGCTTGTAATCCAAATCACTTGTATATCAAACCAAGTTTCCCCTTAGGAAACAATGGAAACGCAGATAATTGGTACCACAGTGACTGCTTGTCTATGCAGTACTGTAGGTGGCCAGAGGTCTGGGGTCCCTGGTGTATGCAATGCCGTATGTGGCCAGAGGTGCAGGGGCGCTGGTGAGGCTTGGAGACATATTTCTGAATGCTTCCAAGCCTCACCAGCGCCCCCGCAACTCTAGCCAAATGCGGTATTGCATGCACAGAGGATTAATCCTGCTCGTTTTGAGAGACAGCGCTCGCAAACCGAGTCAGGATTTTTAAACAAAACTGCTTGTATTGCAAAAAGCTTGTTAACCGCATTACTCGCAATCTGAGGTTCTACTGTATTTGGTATTTAACTGGTAATGTGCATTGTGATAAGGCCCCTTTCAAATAGATCAAGATACAGACTCAAACTGAATCACTTTGGGTTCTGAAGAGTGATCCACATTTGAATTGCTTTTCAGGGGGCATTTTACAGGCATTGAGGAGTTATTATATTGCTTCCTCACCATCTTGTTTAACCCTGCAATGCCACACTAATACGGCACAATTGTATGCTTTGCAAGTGGTTGTGGCACGGTCCCATTGAACTCAAAACATGAGTTTGGCAGATGGTACCACTTGTCAAACTCTGCAGCCCAAGATAAAAATTCTGTGGTCGCGAAGCAAAACATCAGAGTCATGATGTTAAGTATGGGGTTGTCTGGCAATGATTGCCGGGTTTAAGCCTAGTACATACTACTAGGTTTTTTCATTCAGCCCAGCGAGTTGAACGAAAAAAATGATAGCTCAGGCCAGAGCCACTGTACTAACAATCCGGTGTTAGTACAGCGATCTCCCCTGCTGTGCTATTGTGTTCTGACAGGGGGAAGGCCCCACCAGCCAGAACACACCGGTCAGCGCTCTCATTGGCTGCGAGAGCTTTTCGGGAGCCAGTCGGCAGACCATTTTCGGTCATGACACTTTGACAGAAGACGACCGGCTGACATACACAAGGGCCAAATGTCGGCCGGTTTCTATTGAACAGGCCGATGTCAACCGACATTCGCGTGTGTACTAGGCTTTTTGGACAGACGTAAAAGAGGAAGTAAACCCAGATAGGGTTTACTTTCCTCTATATTCCCCTGTAATGTAGAAGCATAATGGGCATAGCATATGCATCGCATAGTAGCCCACTATGTGTCACTTACCTGCAAAAAAGCCTGCGACGTCCATCGCTGCCCCCTGTGCTGGTGGCGTCCATCTTCTGCCCCTCTTCCTTCCTGGGCCGTGACTCCGGCGCTGTGACTGGCTGGAGTCGCGTGACGTCGCATGTGCGGGAGCCGCCAGTCATGGCACGGTCGCAGTGGAGGAATGGCACGGAGGCCGTTTCTTCACTGCCCATGTGCCGACATCACGTCGGCACAGCAAATACACTGCATATCTCCTGAACCGTACAGGTTTTGGAGATATGCAGGGCACCTACAGGTAAGCCTTAGCATAGGCTTATAGGCTTACCTGTAGGTTAAAGTAGTTGTCACAAGTTGACAACCACTTAAAGAATACACCTCTACCGCCTAGTTTTATTTCATTGACAATGCCCATGTTTAAGGGGCCTAATGCAGCTCATTCATTTATTGCAGCTACTTGTGCCGTCAATTTGTACACAGTGCTGTGTATAAATATATATATATATATATATATATATATATATATATATTATACATTCACATCAGTCCCTGCCCTTAATCTAACTCACATTCATACATACTAAGAACAACCTAGACAGGAGCCAATTAATCTACCAACATGTCTGTTGAGTGTGGGAGGAAACCGGGGTACCCGGAGGAAACTCACACAGGCACAGGGAGACCCCAGGTAGGTAGTGCCATGGTTGGAATTCGAACCAATGACCCTAGTGCTGCCAGGCAGAACTGCTAAACCTTTACAATGGGCAGCCAGCAAATGATAATAGGAACAAAACCGAACTGCTCATTTTTTTTGTTTAACACAGTGCACATCAACACACTACACTACTACATGTTACCACAACACGTAAGTGTGAAGCCAGCATTAATGAAAACGTCTGATTTATAAAGAATGAAAACAGCTTTTAAGGTTGATTAGCTTGTTAAAGTGTATAGGAGATTTCAGTGTCTGGGTTTAGATTTACTATAATAACACTAAGATGACAAGGCCATGCAGATTATAGACATTGCACCGGTGAGAAGTGAAACTGCTTTCCATCTAACAGGCTGAGGCTTGTAGTTCCTCTAACTTAGAGAACGCACAGGTTGCTCAGTAAGGGAGCTTGCAGTAGCTTTAGGCTTTGTATCTCCATTGTGATGGACAAATCTGTTTTCTATGGGATCCTGATTGATTATAATCACAGCAGTAGGGTTAATTGCTCCCCACAACCCCTGCCCCCACATGCACTTTTGTCCCTGTGGGAATTCGTTTTTCAGATTCCATTTCCCCTGCCCTCAGATGGGTTGTATTGTTCTCTGTCCTTGCACTGCCCTTTCACACCCTGATGGCTTCTCTGTATGCTGACTGTCAGCTGCACAATAAAACCTCACTGTAACATTAGAATCAAGTGAGGTGGAGCTGCTTGCAAGCCACAAAAATATCTCTGTGCAGCTGTATTACACAGGTATTGTCTGTAGAGGCATTTGATACATGGCTGTTATTACAGATGTATTTAACCAAACCAACCATTAACCCATCTAGTAAATATGACATTTAGTAGTGGTCCCACATATGCAGGTTACTTGACCCCCTGTGAAGTCCTACCTTGGTGACTTGAGTCCCCTGGTCTTACACTTCAAGAAGCTCAGCAAATGTCTTAGCTACAGAAACCAGTTCAAATCATTGATATGTTGGTACCTAGTCACCTTTTACATGTAATACCTGGGTGTCTATCCAGATGGTTCAGAACCGGCGGAATATTTTGATACATATGGTGGCATTGCCCGAAGAGTAGATGTTTTTGGTCCTGTGCTTATCAAATAGCCTATACCAGGGATATGCAATTAGCGGACCTCCAGCTGTTGCAGAACTACAAGTTCCATGAGACATAGCAAGACTCTGACAGCCACAAGCATGACACCCAGAGGCAGAGGCATGATGGGACTTGTAGTTTTGCAACAGCTGGAGGTCCACTAATTGCATATCCCTGGCCTATACTATCTTAAATAAAACCCTTTTAAAGAACTCAGTGAAAGCTCTTTTGAACAAAAAAATGTTGACTGTATAAACTTCTGTCTGCTTACAAATGTCTCCACTGCTCCAAAGCAAACAATTGCCAGGTTCTGAAGGAAACCAACTATCCTTTTCAAGGACCTTAAGTCTCATATTAACTTTTTGAATGACATTTGAGAACATGGCGGCTACCTTGGGTGAAAGATTATACAATTTCCATAAACTCTGGGATCCTTGGAGTTGATTTACTAAACCCTAGTTTTAGTAAATCAAACCTTTAGGTCTTTGGGTCTAGGTCAATTGACTTTTTCTTGTGTTGATGGCATCAGTTTGAGAGGCTTGTGAGTTCAGCCAGAATTCATTGACATACATGTGTCCTGAAGTCCACCTCCTTCTGACCTGCATTTGCATCCCCATAGACATGTATGGGGTTGCAAAGCCTGTTTGAAAGTCTGTTGACACGGGTTTAAAGCCTGGGCAGATATATGGCATTCAAGCACTGCTAGAGATAACCGGGTCTTTTCAGCATTTTTCAGCATGTTGGACATTATCTGACAGTGTCCTTCCACTGTATATGCTTAGAATACAGAGACAAGCACTGTTGCCTCAGAGAGCATTGACAATGTGATAGTTTCATAGATGGCAAGATACTGCTCCTCACAATGAGATCTTCTGTGTCCTCCTTAAATGTTCCATAAGCATAAAAGATCCATAGCTATTCTTTACCAGTAATGAGGCTGAAGTTACTTGTCTAGGACACCGGTTCTCAACCACTGTTTTGTGGCTCACTGCTGGGCCACAGCCTCCCTTCACCCGACCCTCCAGCCATCTACAGATCCTTTACCCCCCCCCCCCCCACAGTGCCACCCAGCTCCCATAGTGCTCCCAACCTCTCATGGTGGTGGACCTCAGTACCCCCCAGCCTGCTGCAGAGCCACCAGCAGTGCCGGATTTAGACCTTGTGGGGCACTTCAAGTTTGAGGGCCCTCATTAAATTAGGTGACAAATAAAAAATGTAACTAAAATGGACGATAAACCATATTTGTTCTAAAAAAAAAATAATAATAATAAGGTCCCGAAGAAGACACTTTTTCCCCAGTTTTATTGACTGTAATACATATTACACAGATCATTGGACTGACAAGTAAACATCACAGTTATGTATCTCACTACAATATTTATTAAAAGTCTTTCTTTCTGCTCTTAGCATCTGCAAAATCTTTAACTCATCAAATTGTATCATCTTGAGGACACTGCTCTCCACAGCCAGTAGGCACAGGCACTTAGTATTTCATGGTCACCGTGGATAATTCTCTATCAGTGCCAATTTGCTGAATGACCTTTCACCTGAAAAACTAGTGACCACCATGCTCTCATATATTCTAGGAGCTACATTAACACCTGGAAATGTATCAGCAAGACCCTTTCATCGTGTAATAAGACTACCTGTTGAGATGGAGTGAGACACAACGAGACCTTGGCAAGTCTGCAAACTGAACAATTTCCTTAGCCAGTTGCTGACCGCCCTCCGTGGCTTGACAACGGCAACTTGGCTCGATATCGCATATCGCAGTCACCTGGCATCGGCCACGAGATCTCAGATCACTGTGTAGAGGGGGAGCCAGGGAGCGGGTAGGGCAGACTCGATGTCCGCCAGCTGCCCGCGATCGCTCCCCCTCAGTGACAGAACGGGGATCCATGTGTGTAAACTACGGATCTCCGTTCTGACAGGGGAGAAGGAGTGTGATTGCATGCTTCCTGTATATGGGAGCAGCGATCACTCTCCTCCCTTACTCAGCCCAGCCCCCACACAGTTAGTACCACTATCCAGGGAACACACTTAACCCTTTGATCGCCCCTAGTGTTAACCCCTTCCCTGCCAGTGTCATTTACACAGTAATCAGTGCATTTTCATAGCACTGATCGCTGTATAAATGTCAACGGTCCCAAAAAAGTGTCAAAAATGTCTGTCATGTCCGTTGCAATATTGCAGTCCCGGTAAAAATCACCGCCATTACTAGTAAAAAAAGAAATAAAAACCCCATACGTGAATTCTCATCGTTCGTAAACGCGGCAACTTTTGCGCAAACCAATCAATATACGCTGTTTGCGATTTTTTTTTTTTTTTACCAAAGATATGAGTAAGAATATATATATCGGCCAAAAAAAAACTGATGAATAAATTTTGTTTCTTTATATATTTTTTTTTTGGATATGTATTTTAGCAAAAAGTAAGAAATATTGTTTTATTTGAAAAATTGTCGCTCTTTGTTTGTTTATAGCGGTGATAAGAAATGACGCAGAGGTTGTCAAATAACACCGAAAGAAAGCTCTATTTGTGGGAAAAAAAGGACGTCAATTTAGTTTGGGTACAACGTCGCACGAGCGCGCAATTGTCAGTTAAAGCGATGCAGTGCCGAATCGCTAAAAGTGCTCTCGTCCTAAAGGGGGAAATCCTTCTGTGGCTGAAGGGGTTAACTAGCACACTACTGAAGTCTTGAGGGAAAATACGTATCATTTTTTTATAAAGGAAATCTGGGGCCCCCTCTAGCAGTGGGACCCGGGGCAATTGCTCCTTTTGCTCCCTTATAAATCCTGCACTTGCCACCAGCCCTCCATAGGGTCCCCGACCTCCAACGGTGTTCCCATACTTTTATCATGTTAGCATAAACGTTTTTTTCTATTGTTGGGGCATGGAAGGATTTGGAAGAAGTTACAAGACCCTGGCCTTAGATCCACTGATCTAGAAGACCCTAAACCATACCATGCAATCAGTTTTTAACGGTCACATGTACAAGTGCAAAGTGCTTACACTTGATGGTAACTGAAATAATGTTGTGGTTTTAAAGGAAGAAATTACCCAAATACTGCAGACTTCCTGTTAGGGATTTTTCTCAAGTTTACAGATGTCTACATTTGTCTGAGCTCATTGCACTCTGTAAATTTAGACATCCGTTATCTCAAGTCTTGCAAATCTATAGAGAACTTTATAAGAGCCGGTTCACACTACAGCGACTTGGGAGGCGACTTGTGTCGCTCCAAGTTGCCCCCAAGTCGGCCGACAGAAGAAATCCCATTGAAGTGAATGAGAGCTGTCTTCATCTACACTACTAAAGTCGCTCCGACTTCAAAAAAGGTTCCTGTACTACTTCAAGACTTGTGCCCACAGAATTTGATGGAAGTCGCCTCCAAAGTCAGATCCCCATCTATATTGAAGCGACTTTACAGGAAAAAGAAAAGCGTTTACTCAGTGAAAAACCCAGGCAACCCCCTCCCTCTCTTCTCTGATTGACCCAGTCAAAGGCACCTGACATGGAGGTCGCGTTTTAAACCCAAAGTCGCGCTGAAGTCGCTTATGAAGTCATATTGCTGTTGTGTGAACCGGCTCTAAGAGAGTCTTCTTAATCAATATTTTTATGAAAATCCACTTGTGATTTCTTTTTGGTAATTTGCTTTATTTATTTCAGGTACTTATATAGCGCTGTCAATTTACGCAGCGCTTTACATATACATTGTACATTCACATCAGTCCCTACCCTCAAGGAGCTTACAATCTAAGGTCCCTAAAGCCTCGTACACACGGGACGACGATTGTACGTACGATCGTCTCAAATCGTATGTTGGCTGTTGTATCTAGCATACTGACTGCACTACACGATCGTACGACCAAAGAAAGAACGTTCAGGTGCATGTAATTAGCATCCAGCCGTTCCTGACTTCTGAGCATGCGTGTTTTGCACAATACAACTTGTTGGACCAACTTCTCTGTACAAACGATACAACGGTCGTATGGCCGCTTGTTGGTACGACCAAGTTTTCTAGTTTGCTCATGCAACTAGCGTTGTACGACCGTCGTATGTCGACTGTTCTAATCGCGCGTACGAACGATCAATTTCGCATACAGCCGTCGTTCGTACAACCTGTTGTATACGATCGTCGTCCCGTGTGTACGAGGCTTAACTCACATTCATATACATACTAGGGCCAATTTAAACAGGATCCAATTAACCTACCAGCATGTCTTTGGAGTGTGGGAGGAAATCAGAGTATCCAGAGGAAACCCACGCAAGCACAGGGAGAACATGCAAACTCCAGGCATGTAGTGTCCTAATTGGGATTTGAACCAGCGACCCTTTTGCTGCTAGATGAAATTGCTATCCACTGTGCCACCCCACTGAATGATTTCCTATATATGCCAAGGGAGATGGCGGAACTTTGCAAATCAGTAATAATAATATTAGTAATAATAGTGACTTTATAGGTAGGGCGGAAAGAGCTCCCAATGATTGATATCTGATAGGCAATGTCTGGTAATGTAAATTCGCTGTTTTAGCAATTGTCATTATTATTATTCACTCTGGCTATGTGCATGTGTGGACAAGTTTGACAAATTCTAGAGTTATTAAAGTAACATAAATGATGATTGCACTGCTGGTTAACTGAAATACCTGCTTTATTCTGCCATGAACACAAGATCACTTGTATTTCACATTACAGACAGTGTTTTCTCAGAGGAAGTGGCATGTGCAGTGTGAGATTCTTCTGAAATGTTTCAGTGTCTGTTCACATAAAAAGCCTTATCAGAGGTGCGATCATTTTACCCTTCTGGGCGTGAAGGAGCCAGATCGTTACCTAGCGGCTGTTTTGTGATTGAAGTATAAGCAGATCTAGAGTCCTTGTCTTTATTTACTTTAAAGTCAGTCTGTTTTTTTTTTTTTAATGTGTTGATTTGGGAAGTGCCCAGCACTTGGGAGATTAACCACTTCAGCTCCGGAAGGTTTTACCCCCTTCCTGACCAGGCCATTTTTTGCGATATGGCACTGCATTGTTTTAACTGACAACTGTGCGGTCGTGCAATGCTGTACCCAAACAAAATTGTTGTCCTTTTTCCCCACAAGCAGGAGTTTTCTTTTGGTGGTATTTGATCACCTCTGCGTTTTTTATTTTTTGCGCTATTAACAAAAAAAGACTGACAAGTTAAAAAAAAAAAACAATATTTTTTACTTTCTGCTATGAAACACATCCAATAAAAAAATGTAAAAAAATCTAATTTCTTCATCAATTTAGGTCAGTTTGTATTCTGCTACATATTTTTGGTAAAGGAAATCCCAAAAAGCGTATGTTGATTGGTTTGCGCAAAAGTTATAGCCTCTACAGACTATGGGATAGATATATGGACTTATTTTTTTTTTTTTATTATTGCTTTTACTAGTAATGGCGGCGATCAGCGGTTTTTAGCGGGACTGCGACATTGCGGCAGACAAATCTGACACTAAGGGACGGATTTACTAAAGGCAGAGAAACTGTGCACTTTTGCGCATGAAGTTGCTCCAGAGTTTAGTAAATGAGGTGAAGCTTCACTTTACAAAGAATACCAGAGTGCGCAGAGTGCGCAGAGTGCACGGTCTATTTGCCTTTAGTAAATCAACCCCTTTGTATTGTGTATGCGTAAGACCCCTTTCACGCGCTCGGATCATCTGTCAGTTTTTCAGACGGATCCAAGCGGGCCACCCATAGACTTCTATGGGCACTTGGATGTCAGCGAAGATGTGCCTGCTGACATCCGATGTGACACGATCCGCTCAAAATAGACATATGGGTGATACGTTCACCCATCCGTCTAGCGGATCGGATTGGATGGGATCGGATGAAAACGGACAGGCGGATCCGTTTCCATCTGATCTCCCCACAGAGGAGAGCGGGGAGCTGACAGGTCCGTCCCCCTGCACAGAGAGCAGAGAAGGAGCTGTCATCTGCCGGTTCAGCGGAGATCATCGGATCGATCTCCCGCTGAGCTGGCAGATCCCTTTGAGTGGATCTGCTCAGTGTGAAAGGGGCCTTAGAGCCAGGGTTGCCAACCGCCAGTAAATTTACTGACAGTTTGTAAAAATCAGTGATTTTTACAACTGTTTATAAATATCAGGTAATTTGTCATGCTGTGGTTATTTTTTTAGTGTAAACCAAGCAAATTACTTGATATGGGTATTGTCAGTGTTTACATGTTGTGTTTAACTATCAATTGTCTTAGTTTTTAATAGGAATTCTGTTATTTTTCAATCTGCCAGTAAAAAATGAGCTCAGCCAGGAAAGTTTTCATGTTTTGCCAGTAAAAAAAGTTGCTGGAGGTTGGCAACACTGCTTAGAGCTAGGATGTAAATAGCTGCCAACACAGGCAGCCCCACCGGTGTGAACAGGCCCACAGGACGCTTTTTTAATCTCTCCTGAACGATTTTTTGACAGCTAGAAACCGATGCTTAAAAACGGCCGTTTAGCCACTTTTTACATGCTGCGTTTAGCCACGTTCGCGTCTAGAAGTGTTTTTTTTTCTTATGCTGCTAAACTCGAGTTAGGCGCGTTTAAAGGCTGTTACAGGCATTTGGCGTTTCAAATGCCTCTGAACTTCCATCTGAACACATTTTTTTGCTTTCCAAAAAAGCCTCTAAACTCAACTGCCTGGAAATGACTGTTAGGGCCGGTTCACACTTGAGCGGCGCAACTTGCCAGGGCAAAGCAAGTCACCCCCTGCTCGAGGCGATCTCACCGCGGCTTGTAAGGAAACTTCTATCATAGAAGTCAATGCAAGCCGCGCTGAGATCGCCCTGAAAATAGTGCAGGAACGATTATTTTAAGTCGGAGCAAAGCAATTCGTTCCTATAAGAATGGTTCCATTGCACAGCATTGAGGCGACTTGTCAGGCGACAATTCCCTAGATGTGAACGGGCCGCGAAGTCGCGCTACTCAAGTGTGATCCGGCCCTAAATGACCCTGTGTAAATGTACCGATAAGATAACAGAGGAGAGTTCAGGGGCAGCTGGAAAAAACGCCCAACTGCCCCTAAACGTCCGTTTATCAGCAGCAGTGTACATGAGGCCTAAAGCAAAAAGTTTTCCCTGCCACGCTTAGTATTAAGTCATTGAGCTTTTTACACGTTTGGACTGTTTTGTGACCATGAGCTGTGATGGAATGCCCTTGCAGACATTTCTTTAAGCTCTTGCTATCTCCATAGCAGCTGTGTAATGAGCATGAAATCCCTGTGACTTGCTTTGTACACAGTGCAGTGCAATGGGACAGTCATCCTTTGCCTACGTGTACAGAGAACCTGTGCTATTGGCTGGCAGGGAATTCCAGGACAACAAAAGGTCATTGCTGAGGATCGGAGGCGGCACACATTGTTACTCTTCATGCACACTAGTTTATTGTAAACCCTGTTCTTCCTTACAGGAGAAAGCCAGCGTTATAAACTCGTCTAAGCTGCAATTTTTTTCAAATCAGTTTAGTAGACATTTGGCCATGCGTTTATGCACGTTTAGGAGCATTTGGCTTTTTTTTTATGCCCAAAAGCTCCCCTCCTGAACGCGATTCTTCCACATTCAGGAGAGGAGCTTTGACTGCCTGTAAACTGCTGCTCCTAAACTCTTGTAAAAGGCTATGGGGTTGATTTACCTAAGGCAAAACGACTGGGCACTTTCAAAGTGCATTTGCTCCAGAGCTTAGTAAATGAGCAGAAGCTTTGGCGACTTCCATCATCCAATCATGTGCAGCAAAAAATGCTGTTTTTTTTTTCCTTGCATGTGATTGGGTACTTTTTTGCAAAGTGAAGCCTTATTATCTCATTTACTAAGCTCTGGAGCAACTGGACTTGCAGGAGCCAATTGCACTTTGGAAAGTGCACAGTCCATTTTCCTTTAGTAAATCAACCCCTATGTGTGCATGAACTATTTTTTTTTTCCTTGCAAGTGATTGGGTATTCTTTGCAAAGTGAAGCTTTACCTAATTTACGAAGCTCTGGAGCAACTGCAAAGTGCACATTCTTTTTTCCTTCAGTAAATCAACCCCAAAGGCATATGACTGAGATGAGTTTAGGGGCTTTGGCAAAAAAAATGGCAAAAGCTCCTAAGTGTACGTTTAGGAGCAGCAGTGTACATGAGGCCTTATTCAGCAGGCTGCAGCACGCAACGGTTTGTGTTGTGCTTCTGATGTCAGCTTGTGAAGTCTTCCTGGAGGGATTTAATTTTAAATCTTCCTAAAACGGAGTTCCACCCAGAATTTTTTTTTTTTACATCATTCAAGTCCTTTGCCTATATAGATTTACTTTTGAAGGGAAAAAAAAATATACTCACCCTAAGTTTCTTGTTGCTAGGTGGTCCCTGTATTCTGCCCCTATTTGGTCCTAGGCTCTTTTTCACTTCCTGCTTCCTCTGGCCTCCTGGGAGATGTGACTCATTATTTTCCAAGAGTCAGTGGGCTGCCCTGTACTGTAAAATCGTGTTATTTCCAGACAGGAAATGACGCGATTTAAGGCGGACCGAGATCGAGGAGTGCATGATGGTTACCCACCATGCACTTCTTTCAGGAAGAGATGCCAGGAGACTACGGATGGGCTTCAGGTGCCCTCACCTAAAATGGAAAAGTCCAGCAGTGAGAGAAACGAAATTGTGAGTAAAAAATACATGTAATTACTAGGCGGTCTGAAAGTAAGGAAACAAAAGGTTTTAGTATTAAAAGAGTGGATGCAAAAGAAAAAAAAAAATCTGGATGGAACTCCGCTTAAGCTGGCCATACACTAATAGAATTTAGTGGTAAAATTTCCATTTTAAGAATTTTTGTTTGATTTTCTAATCTTTTATGGCATCAAATCGATATTTGTTTTTTAACTACAGTGGCTACACAATTTGAAAGTGCAGGATGGAAAATATTTCTTAAATTAACAAATTTTAACAGTGTATGTGGTTTTTGTTTGGAAAATTATATTCATTCCAAAATCGAAAGTTAAAAGCAAACAATATTTTGAAATTCTTTTGAAAAAGATTCATCAAGTCATTGCATTGAATGTACTGAATGTACTGAGAATTTTCAGAATTTTTTTTCTAACGCTGAGGCCTCATGCACACAGGACGTTTTTTGACTGTTTTTCAGCAGTTGTTTTCAGCTGCAGACATTTTTTTTCTACAGTCAATAAACCCTCCATCATGTTATTCTATGTGTCATGCACACACAGGCTGTTATCAACTGTTTTTAGCAGTGACGTTTTGGAGCTGTAAAAAAACCCATGACCTGAGGGTTCTTTGGTTTTTCAGCTGTAAAAACGTTCAAACGCTAAAAAACAGCCAAAACCGTCAATCCCAAACGTTTTTGGACATTTTAGACCAATAGAAAAAAAAAAAAATAACGCTGATCCTTTAAAAACGCGAAAAACACGAGAGAAAAAAATGGTGTTAATATAACGCTGGTAAAAGCTGAAAACATCCCTGATAAGCTACTGATGTTTTTACTTGTAAGCAACAAATGTCAGAAAAGATTTAGTCTTTAAGGCCTCATACACACGCACGTTTCTTAGCGTTTTCTTGTAGCTCTCCATGTTATTCAATAGCCCCATAAAAACGCTGGCGTTTTTGAGCTGTAGATGGTGTCGTAGTTATTAAGCTGCAAAGCAAACGTGGGACCCGTGCGTTCCGAGGCTGGAGCGTTTTGGCGGCCGCCTCTCCCCTTCTTCTATTTACCCAGCAAATTGTCATGGTGGCAACTCCCGC
>BLSH010400846.1:2059825-2073594 GCA_018402905.1 Glandirana rugosa
GAGGGCTGAAAGGAACGAGGGTAGGGCGTCTGGACGTGTCCTCCCAGGCCGGCGAGTCGAGGGAATGTGGTACTGTAGTGTCTTGTGTGAGTCCGTGGTAGAGGCGATCGTGGGTCTGGGGTGGTCACGACGGACTTGTGTGACATCGTCCGTAATCCTACCAGAGCCGTACGCGTTAAGGCTCGGCTCACAGTGTAGGTATAAAAAACCGTTGGAAAAGACAGTGACCGTAAATGACAGTTCTCTTTTCACGGGAAAAAATGACCGACGGTCATTTTTATGACTGCCAACCGTGGTGACTGAGTATTAGATTGACGGGACATCTCCTTTCTTCGAATATGAATGGATAAGAGTCTCGGTGTACTAGCCGAGGGTCGTGGTCGAAATCTCCTCTCCTCCCTGTCGACTGTTACCTTCGGGGGCTAGCGGAGATGGTGCCTGAGTGTGTTCTGTGATGTCATGGTGTAAGGGAGCTGAGCGGCCGGACCCTCCTGTGCAGGTCTGCGGGATGGGAGCAAGGAAAGTCGGGAGCGGGACTGGCAGTGCTGTTTGGACTGGAGTGGACTGAAGGGATCACCTAGTGTGGAGAGAGACTGTCACTGTGATTGTCCCTGTGTCTTGTCTGTGCTGCTGTATACTGCTGTCAATGTCACTGTGAGAGTCAATTTCGTGTGTGTTCCTCCCATTCTAATTTCTTGCCCTCCAGAGTCCTGCCCCTGAGCTTACTATAAAGGTGATGTAAAGTCTCCTGGTTTTTCACCTTAATGCATTCTATACATTGAGGTGAAAAACCTTTTTAGTGCAGCAGCCCCCCCAGAGCCCCCCTTTACGTACTTACCAGAGCCCCAACCAATCCCATGCTGGGAACGAGCTTTGTCCCTCTAGCTGCTGGCTCCGGTCCTCAATCAAGTCCAGTGACGCGGGAGCCGGGGCCGAGTCCCGCTGTATGTGTGAGTACACACAATAGCAGGACTCGGTAGCGCGCCCGCACGGGTGACCACCAGGGAATGCGCTTCCATGACGGGTCACTCTTGTGGAGGAGGAGCCAAGATCGCCGCCGAGGGACCCCAGAAGAGGAGGATCGGGGCCACTCTGTGCAAAACCGCTGCACAGAGGAGGTGAGTATGGCAAGTTTGTTTGTTATTTAAAAAAAAAAAAACGGGAACCTTTAGTATCACTTTAAATCACATTGCTAATTGCATATTGTACTTGTTTGTAGCCTAAATATTGAAATGTAATTTTGTAACTTTTTAAAATGCCAGTAAAAACTTGGCTGTGCCAGTAAATTTTGGGTGTTGGGTCAGTAAATTTCAGTCTGGTAGGTTGGCAGCACTGATATAAGTTAAAAGGGAGGTGGGAGCTAAGCTTAGTTAGTTAGAACCTGGAATTCCACTTGAATGTTATTGGAGGAAAAGAAAACTTTAATAAAGTAATAAAGTAATAAACTGTCACTTAGGTTCTGTTATTTAAACCTCTTAAATTATGCATGTGATGGATTGCACAGCATTATTGATGTCCTGTTTACCTCGTTCAATCTCTCACCCTTATCTGCTACATTTTTAATGATGATTGTAAATTGAGAATTCTTTGGAGATTATATAAAGGATGTTGTGCTTACATTTCACATAAAACACAGGTGACAGCATTGTATTTCTATTATGGCTTAGTTCTCTAAGCTGTAATGATCCTTGTTCCCCATAGTTATTGTTATTTTCAGAAAGAAGAGCCAGTGAGTCCACCAATGTGTTCTCTGCATAAATCCTATATTGCGCTTAACCTCATCATGCCATCTTCTGGTGGCCCTTAAAATGCAAGAAGTTGACACAGCTTCCTGATTGGCTCTCACAATCCCATGATGGGGAGTCCATCCCCCTGGTTCCTGATCAGAAGCTATCAGTGACAGCTCAGTTGGTGTGAACACACAGTGAGCACACTTGCAGCACACAACCTTAGACCGCTGTGGATTCATATGTGCGACAGCTGTGCGCTAACCTCTACCTGCTGCTGCAAATATGCATTACGTCGTCAGGAAGGGGCTAACGAAAAACTCAACCCCTCTCTTATCTTCTTTTAGATCTTCCCTTACCTTTTTCCTTAATAAACATACTCACATGCCCAGTGAATCCACCGTTGCTCTGCAGTAACCCATCATTTTGCTGCTGCTCAACCAATCCTGCACCTCCATCTTCTTCTCTTACACCTGGGAACCAGCGGTCTCTTCCTGGTTCTTGTCAGGAAAGGAAAGCTGACCCCTCATGCCACATTGTGAAACATGCACTGTAGATAATCCCGAGGCCTCCTGAGAGGCGTGACATGAGGATCCCAAGAGGCTGCAGAGGGGACTTTTGCCTAAATGAGAGTCCTGGAAGGTTCCCCCCCTCCAAAAAAGGTATTTAAAATAAATAAGTATGCAATTGTATGAAAGGAGTGGGCTATGTAAAGTAGATGAGGAGGGTGAAGGTTTGCTTTAAGAGGTGCAAAAGAATAAAGAGTTGGGACTTTAGAAGTGCTGAAACCTTCTCTTAGAATAATTATCCATGAAACATCATAGTTTTAAAACATACATTTTATTGCATATCATAAACAATATGTCTATTAAAAAGAATAGACATGCCTTAAAAACAAAAATGATACAGCGTAACTCTAACTGGTAGCATAAACTCCCCCCAGAGATATAGTGTTTCCTCCACAGGATTGATGTTAACTAGCAATCATATATAAAGATCACAGTGCAAAAGCAATATATCACATGTGGGAGGAAATACACAAGCAGGCGCGTTTCGTCTTGTTGGCTTCTTCAGGGGCTTGGAGGGAAATGATACACTAGAGTTGCTGAAAAATAAATAGATACACACAATATACATAAAGAAATATCTCAGAAATATGTGTATTTAAAGTCAACAATTTACATCATGATGATACATGTGCAATTGATTTTTAGTCACTTACAATGGGTATATGTTGGTTTTGGGAGAGCCCCTAGAGGCATTACACATTCCTGCCAGGGCAGTCAGACATGGACTGGGCATCTATTGACACAGGCTGGACGGACACACAGGTCAAACGGGAGTCTCATCAGGGAGCCACAGACATGGTCTACCATATAGAGGTTACCAATCCAAATTTCAGCACTTTTTCCTTTTGCACGTCTTTACTTAGGGATTTGGTGCTGATTTTCAACTGAGTACACTTTTGTGTAAATTTGTTCTAAGAGGTGTAAATGTAGAATGCTGCAATATCTGTTTCTTTCCACATTGGTAAGCATATATTCTGACCTATACCTCTGAAGTTAGCAAAGTTCATGCTCCCTACTGACTGGAGAGTTCTAGCTCTGACTCAAAAGGGTGCATGCCAGACATCTACAGAGAGGCCACTGCTTCTGCATTGAGAGCAACGCTCCTTCTCTACAGCTGCTGGCAGGGTACAAACTTTGCTCAGGCTGTGGCTGTCTTGTAAAGAAAATTGTGTAACACGTACGAGTTGATGAGCATTATACCACACGTTATATGCGTTGCATTACGTCAACCCATTCATTTTAATGGCCTGCCTACTGCATCAAAACCCAATAAAATCAGTGCAAAAAAGGTGCATATACTATTGATTGTAACACATCACACCACAACACACAGAGATACTCTACGTTACCCTGTGTTATGGTGTGCTGCTGGCAAGGTGGGTTGGGGTGCCATTAAGAATGAAGGGCTAACACACATAATACCACAGCATAACAGAGTGAACGCAGCTTTGAACTAACAGTTCAGTTAAATCAGAACTAAACCCTCCACTTGTTTGCCTCCCTCATGTTGCCACATTTGGCACCTTTCGGGTAGGTGGAGGGGGGTGGATACCTGGTTTTGACAGGTACTCGCCCCACTTCCGGCTGACTTCACCGGGGCAAAGTCACCCGGAAGTTCGGCCCTCCTTTCCCCACTGCCAGGCCATTCACAAAGTGCAGCGCACTTCACGCATGCGCAGTAGGGAACTGGCTGTGAAGCCGCGAGGCTTCACTGCCAGTTTCCCTTAGCTGAGATGGCGGTGGCAGCACCTGAGAGATGTGGGCAGGTCAGTGTCCTAATATTAAAAGTCGGCAGCTACAGTATTTGTAGCTGCTGACTTTTAATTTTTCTAAAGGAGCCTAGAGCTCTGCTTTAACGCCAAGGAAGCTGTAGGTGCTAAGGTGCTGCGCACCTGCTCAGTTTTGACACCAGCCATTTGATGGTTTGACAGTTCAGTTGAGAGCACAAGCAACTGGACATAATTCATTCCATGCCTTGAATGTAAGGCTGGGTACACATGGGCTGAATATATGCAGATATCAGCCGGTTCAACAGAAACTCCCCAACATTCTGGAAGTGTGTACAGATATCTTTCTGACAGAAGCCTGTCTAATGACCGTTTTTTGTCGAAGGAACATGCTGGAAAAATAGCATCTGATCAGCACTTGAAGCCAATGGCTGCCAACACTGATCAGTGTGTTCTGGTGGGGAGGTGGGGAGTCAGTCCCCTGTCAGAACACTAAGGCCCCATTCACACCTGAGCATTTTCTAGCTTGAAGCTACAAAATGCTGGAGGGGAAAAAAAATCAATTATTGGGCCAGTTCACACCACATGCAGGCCAGCGCGGTTTTTTTTTCTGCATCAAAAACGCACGGAAAGTAGGTTATATGGTTTCCAGTGGCATAGTTCACACCAGTGCAGTCAGTTCCAGGGCTTTTCAGTTCCAGAAAAAAAGTAGAACATTTTACCTGCACTGGATTGTACTGGAACGCAGTAAAACACATCTGAAACACACTGGAATGCACTGGGACACATCAAAAACGCACTGGACCCTAGTATAGTGGAAAAAAAAGAAAAACAGCACCTGGAATGCATCCGGAAACAAATAAAAAATGCAACAAAAACGCACTGGAACTTAAAAACACGCATGCAGAAACGTATCCGGAACGGATCTGGAGTGCGTTTTTATGGTGTGAACCAGCCCTTAAGCAAAACGCCTGAAGCTCAGGCTCAGGAGCTTCTTTTTAGGCAGATTACAGGCATTTATTTGCTTTTTACATTGGTGACCTTTTGACCTGTACAAAATCACGCGACTTTCTGTCTGAAAACGATACGCTCAGGTGTGAATGCAGCCTAAGACACAGCGAGGGAGAACAAAAAAGACTTTACATGTGTACAGGCTTAACTGTTTCTGGAAACAGTTAAATGGATGAGTTTAGTGGCAGCCCGTCCATTAGGGGCACAGGAGCACCCTCCCCCCCCTATTCATGCTTCCGGCCCCCTAAGCTACATGTGGAACACATGGATTCCAATGAGGGTTTTTTTTGAAGCATGTGATTAGAGCTAGAGGCTCTAATAGGCTTCAAAACAGAATGGACTTGGGGTGCAGAGCACTGCGCACCGGGCCCACCTAGTAGTGTGACAATAGTGAATGAATATTTGCTATTGTCACACTGATTCTCCTCCCAGCCAATCAGCAAGCGGGTTGTGAGACCCATTACCCAAATGGCCGAAAGGAGAAGCCATCCTATTGGCCTATGAGGAGGAGGGAGTAGACATATGGCTGAGGAGACGTATGGGAAGCCCGACCAGTGGTGACAGGAGACTGAGGGGGGAAACCGCCGCATCATGAATTCTCTCATTTGATTGGTAGAAATTTCCTGTCAGGAAGGAGGGTAGGATTGGTAGGAATTTCCTGTCAGGAAGGAGGGTAGGATTGGTAGGAATTTCCTGTCAGGAAGATGGGTAGGAATTTTCTATGATATCACTCTTGTCATGTGTCTAAGGGCCTGTTCACACCGGGCAGGCCTCTATTGTCTGAGTGGTGGGCAAGTTTTTTTTTTTACTTTTTTCTTTGAACTTTATTAAAAATGTCAAAGTGACATTTAATTTATTTCTATACAGTACACTGCAGGTTCTTCGTGGAAAAATGTGCGACGCAAACCACCTCAAGGCTCCATTGTAACGTGAACAGGACACCCAGAAAACAACTGTCTGCATTCAGGGCTGGTCAGCCTGTCATTGCTTCATACGGGCTTCCCTGCCGCAGCCACCTATGATTCCAGCCACATGAATCCGCTATCTGCACCATATTGGATGTGTGAATAAGGCTCATTCGCATTGTCACATTTTGTGCATAGGGGCAACCTATACATTTCAATAGGCTGCCCTACATGTGACACACGACAAAGAAGCTCAAGTATGTTTTTGAGCTTTGCCAGTTCTTAACACTGCATCCTTTGCCTTTTTTCACACACTATCCCACACATCTTGTATGCTGTGTTTACGGTGCCATCCAGGCCTCATGCACACTGCAGCTTAAAAATGCTCAGTACAGCTTATTATTTTACTGAGCTAAAATACAGCCCACTAATTGTAATGTGCCTATGCACACAGGTGCGTAAACAAGCGCCGTGTATTCTTCAGTAAAAAAAAAAATAGAAAAATCTGCATTTTTGGTCAGTAATTTACGCCATATGCGCGTGTTTGCGTGCGAATGTCCATAAGGCCTCTTGCACACTGCAGCTTAACATATTGTGACCATGAGAATAAATTTGCATGCAAATACTAAAGAAAAAAATGGCTGAAAAAGTAGATGCTCAAACAGGAGTATCGTGTGCAGGAGGCATATCAATTATTGGCATTACAAGTGCGACATGCGATTTTTGCAGTACTGTAGTGTGAATGCAGCCTCATACATACCCATGAAGTGGACTTTTTTTTAATTAGGTGATTTATTTTGTTGCAAAATACTTTATACACGCTTTAAAATACCCGTCATTGATAAGAGTTTACATAGAGAAATGCGTGTTTTGTCTGTGGCTGGAATGTTTTTAGAAGAGATTCTACTAGGCATTATCTTGTGTGCCATGTTTGTTCTCTTTTGTTCCTATGAAGTTATTTTCTTTGCCCTCAAATGGACTGGTATTGCTTTGCTGATTTTACATAGTTGTGACTATTTGTGTGAAATACCACCATTTATGGAATGTCACATTATATGTATTGTTATGTGTCTTCTGTTTAAATGCTGCTATTATTTTTAGTTTCATGTATTTTTTCCAGATTCTATTACCATACACAGTTTATGCACCAGCCTTTCTCAACTTTTTTAACAGAGGAACCCTTTAAATAACTTTCCGGTCTCAGAAAACCCCTGCTAAAAATTACTAAATCTACAACTCATGATACATTTGTATGATGGTCAGTGGGAAGAATTCCTCCTTACAGATAGCTAAATAGATGAATGGTGTCAGTGGGAACTTATCTGAGAGGTAGAAATTGCTCATTGCTCAAGGATTCTCAAGCAACCTCCGGGGTGGCACAGCGGTGTGGTGGTTAGCACTTTTGCCTAGCAGCAAAAGGGTCACTGGTTCAAATCCCAACCATGACACTACCCACCAGGAGTTTGCATGTTCTACCTGTGCCTGTGTGGGCTTCCTCTGGGTACTCCAGTTTCCTCCTACACTGCAAATACATGCTGGAGGAACCCTAGAGTTCCATGGAACCCTGGTTGAGAAACCCTGACTTACACTGTATGTCACGCAGCTGATGGTGGAGTCTGTCTTGTGCAGGAAGCAACCACTCTTACAACCCTGGTTCGGGAACCCCTGATAGAGCAGACAGAGGGTTCCAGAGCACAGAGGGGCACAAGGGCTGGACTGGAACACTGATGGTAAGATGGGTCCGTCAGTGGCTCATGCAACCATAGGGCAGTGAGGCAGGCTGAAGTCGGCAACTGGCTGGCAAGCGGTACAGAAGGAGCAGACTGAAGGATCGTCAGGTGCAGGCAGGGTTGTTAACAAGCAGGCAGCGAGGTACAAAGGGGTCAGGCAGAAGAATCGTCATGGGCAAGCTGGGGGTCAGTGCAGGCGTAAGTCAATCAAGGTCAAACAAGCCGGGTCACAGGTACAGATCAGGATACAGATTCAAGACAGGTAGCTCTCCGGAACACACTCTAACGCTGTAGAACGGACAGCACAGACTGCAAGGCTTCCCAGGCATAAATAAATAGGTCGTTTGGCGCTGTTTCCGGCGCGTGCGGGCGTGCTCACAGACATGCGCGCACCACCGCGGAAACAGCAGAGAAAACACCCAAGTCCTCTAACACTGTATAATTTCCCGAAACACCAAACCCAAAAAGAAAAAAAAAAACATTATATTACAGCTACCTAGTACTTAGATGGTCACATTCATTTTGATTTTTGAGTCTGAAAATATTTTCAGCAACTACAGAAAATACCTGTTGATCTTGCTAAACGTGCAGGGTAATTGTCACTTCCTATAAGCTGAAAAGACAGCAAAAACAATGTTATCTTTCTTGTGTAAACTATTAATCTCATCATCTACCACGTTAATGTAGATGAATAAAGGCAGACCTGTTTAAAGTCTGCCTGATACACACTAAGGCCTCTTACACACAGGATGTTTTTTGACTGTTTTTCAGCAGCTGTTTTCAGCTGCAGAAGTTTTTTCTACAGTCAATAAACCCTCCATCATGTTATCCTATGTGTTCATGTTATCCTATGTGTTCATAAACACATAGGCAGTTATCAGCTGTTTGTAGCAGTGACGTTTCTGAGCTGTAAAAAACCCCCAAGAGCTGAGAGTTTTTTTGGACTGTTTTCAGCTTTAAAAACGTTCAAACACTTAAAAATGTCCAAAAACTCTTAAAAACTTCATTCCCCAACGTTTTTGGACATTTTAGACCAATTGGAAAAAAAACAAAAACCGCTGGCCCTTTAAAAACGGGAAAAATGCGAAAAAAACTGCTGTAATATAACGCTGATAAAAGCTGAAAACATCCCTGATAAGCTACTGACGTTTTTTGGCTGTTTTTTTAAAGTCCTGTGTGCATGAAGCCTAATAGTTTTTTTTTTTTTCACTCAACCCGTTGACAGCTCCGGTCGAAACCACTGGACTAACGATACATCATTAGAACAGTGATCTCCCCTGCTGAGCTGTTGCGTTCTGACAGGGATAAACCCCCTCCCCGCCAGAACACTCAGATCAATCAGCGCTCTCTGCCATTGGCTGAGGGCACTCTTTGGGAGCTGGTCGGCTGCTGGTTTTCCAGCATGCTCGTCCGACAGAACCAACATATACACCGGCCGATGTCTCCTGGCATTCGGCCCTTGTGTACTAAACATTAAGCTAAAGCCGGCCATAGATGGAGCGATTTTTCTTTCCTGCAACCCATGGTCAACCCATTGTTAGTGCAGATGGGGGAATCCTTCCCGTGGAGCCATTGGATTCCCCTGACAGGAGAGCACGGTGGTTATTGCTAGCGGCTATAACAGCTGCTAGTAATAATCACATGTAAAATCGGACAGGCTGGTTCGAATCTCAGCCAGTTCTTGCTGAGCTGGACAAGATTTGACCCACCTATGTCCAGATTAAGCCTGTATGAGAACTACTGAGCCTTCCATAGATATAGTGGGGAAATTAGTGTAGTTTTATAGGGACATGAAGAGTCTCATTCACACGAATACCAGGTGAAAAAAGTGGGTTAAAAGCCTTAAAAAAAGAAGACAAATGAGCCATTTCATCCGACATGTAAGCTGCAATATAATACATTTTTTGTCAGGTGACAGGGAGAGAGCACACTGCCCATAAGTGGGTTTAGAATGAGGTAGAGTGCTTGTTTTTGTGGTGTAGAGGGCCCATACAGCGTGAAGAGACTGGTGTTTGTGTTCAGGAGGTACCCAGGTGTTTCTGTACAGCCTCCTGTGCAAATCGCTGACAGGCCTATTATCGCACATCCGAACGTTTGCATGCATACAGCAAACTGTCTGCGTTCAGGGGCGTTCATCCGTCCCTTTATGTATGCAAATGCTCAGATGTGTGGTAACATGTGTACAACCACAGCCTTTCATTGATTTGTATACGGACTGTACACATACACCTGTCACTTATGGGCACCTCCCTGGCACATAAACGCATCTCCATGTTGTACAGGCCTTCTGCACCCATGTGAATGCGGCCTTAAGCCTTCCATAGATGGATCGAACCTCAGCCAGCTCAGCAGGGACCGACTGAGATTGGATCCACCTATGGGCAGGCTGTGCGCAACCCCCCCCCCCCCCCGGTTGGAAGAACACAATAGCTCCGCTATTGTAATGCAGTGCATGAATAAAGCAACTGTGAGGCAGTCCATAGATTATGCGGTTTTCTTTCCTGCAAGAGAACATTTCTTGATTCCCCCATAAACAGTCAGTCCCTGCGGGGGTACACAGTGATTATTGCTAGTGTCTGTAGCCACTGGCAATAATTGCATGCTAAAAATCCAACATACTGGTTGTACCCAAGGCAGTCGATGGATGGACTTGGCTACAATCAGCCTGCCCATAGATGGATCGAATCTCGCTCAGTCCCTGCTAAATTGGCCAATATTCGATCCATCTATGGCTGGCTTAAATGCAAGTAAACAGCACTCGACGGGATCCTACTTGACTCTAGCACTGTGTTTCTCAACTCCAGTCCTCAAAGCGCACCAACAGGTCATGTTTTTAGGATTTCCATTATTTTGCACAGGTGATTTGATCCGTTTCACTGTCTTAGTAATTACCACAGCTGTTTCATCTGAGGGAAATCCTGAATACATGAACTGTTGGTGTGCCTTGAGGACTGGAGTTGAGAAACTTTGCCCCAGCAGGAACTGACTTCCTTAGCTCCGGATTTGGAGTGTACTTTTAAAAGCAGATTGCTGTTTAAGGTCCATCTGTCCCTCATCACTTCCCAAGAAGTTTCAGATCACCGTTATCCATACTGAGTGTGAGCTTTACATTTCACACAGCGCGGTTACATACATAGCCATCTGTTTCATACTTCTGGAGATAGTGACCTGGGCTTTCCGACCACTGGTGCTGGTAATCTGAGTGCTGTGTGATTGCTGGCCTGCGGACCGGCAGCTGTTACTCAGGCTAATGAAAAAATGCTATTGATACAACAGGCTGGCGATTTAATGCTATTGGAAAGTGATGTTGACCTGTTAAGAAAACAAGAAAGGATTCAATTCTGATGATTACGTTGTCCTACTGATCCAAATTTCTTTGCTCAAATTTTTATAAGTAAGCTCAAATATTTTTTTTCAGTGCAAAATAGTTGTTAGGTAATAATCAATTTATAAATAATTTACCTCTAATGCCATTTACTTTTCACTTTAATACTATTGTGCATTAATGGACATCAAAGTGCATTCCCACCAGATGTGTTCTCACGTGTTTTCCAATGCAGGCTAAATGCACGCTTATGAAAAACTTGGCCATACACACTTTGAATAATTTTCCTTTTCGATCAATCTCTTCTGATAGGAATAATCACTCTATAGTCAACAACCCATTCAATCAATATGCCAGTTATGGGGAAATGCATTTCAATTTATAGTAAGATACGATTGTAACTTATGATTGTGAGTTATTGATCACATCTCTGTTTCCACCAGTGACAGCCCATCCATTAGGGGCGCGGCCCCCCTAATCCATGTGCCCGGCCCCTAATCCCCATTTCAATGGGGTTTCTTTTTTTTTTTAAGCACATGATTAGAGTTTGAGGCTCTAATTGGCTTCAAAAAAGGGTGGGCTTGGGGCGCAGAGCACTGCACCCTGAGCCCACGCAGTTATTTGACATTAGCTGATTTCTATTCCCTAGTGTCTTCCTGCTCCTCCTCCTGGCCAATCAGGAAGTGGGTCCTGAGACCCGATTGGCCAGGGTCTGGAGCTGGAGCTAAGGTAAGGCCACCGATCGCCGCCGTCCATCTCCTGCGCGGGGGTTTTAAGATTGTGAGGGGGTTTCAATCGAGATTGTGATCTTTTAACGATTAATCATGGAGCTCTAGAAGACACCATGGATGTACACATATAACGGTACAGCCAAGCAATTACATTCATATAGGGATGAATGAGCAGTCCTGGGCCCAAACTGTCTGCGTCCAGAGCTGCTCTTCCATCCCTGTACACAGGGGCGTTGATAGGGGGTGGCTATTGGGGCTAAAGCCCCGAGTCTGGGGCCTATAGCCCCGAGTCTCTTACCGGGTGGGTGCAGTTCTGCAATTTGCAGGTATGTCCCGTCCGGAATACAGTAGGCAGGGGTAGACTGAGCCGTGGTAGCATGGGCTCTGCCTCTGCCCTCGCCTCCACCTAAAGTATGGGGAGGCTCTATGGGTACCCTGATGTATGGGGAGGAACTCTGGGGACCCTGATATATGGGGAGGTTCTCTGGGGACCCTGATGTGTAGGGGGGTTCTCTGGGGACCCTGATGTAAGGTGGGGCTCTCTGTGGACCCTGATGTAAGGAAGAGACTCTCTGTGGACCCTGATTTAAGGAAGGGTCTCTCTGGGGATTCTGATGTAAGGAAGGGGCTCTCTGGGGACCCTGATGTAAGGAAGGGGCTCTCATGTAAGGAAGGGGCTCTCTGGGGACCCTGATGTAAGAAAGGGGCTCTCTGGGGACCCTGATGTAAGGAAGGCCTGTCTGGGGACCCTGTTGTAATGAAGGGGCTCTCTGGGAACCCTGATGTAAGGAAGGGGCTCTCTGGGGACCTTGGTGTAAGGGGGATCCGTACTGTAACGATATTTATACTTATATGTATATTATATACATGTGTATGCCCGCTCAAGCATATGACTCTACTTAGTTGCTATGGGCTCTAGCCCCAGATCTTTTGTAGACCTAGCAACGCCCCTGCCTGTACACATGGAGCTGCTTGGATGTGCAGTAACATGCATAAAGTTGTGGAATTTGTCAGCCTGTCATTGATTTGTGCCAACTGATGAACGCAAACACCTGTGACTCCTGGGCACAGAAATGACGATGTATGGTCCTCTGTGCCCATGTGAATGAGCCTTTAGATGTGGTTGCTACTTGCATTTAGAAAAATATAGAAATCTGTGTCCAGGGGAGGATTAAGTATTCAGAATGCATCTAAACGCATGTTAACGCATGTAAAAGGCAGGAGGAAGTGATCTGGGAAATATGACGTTTGTTTTGTACTTCCCAGATCTATTTCTCTGCACTTAAATAGAACAAAGGCTATCATCCAGTCATGTGCCAGAAAAAATCTTCTTTTTTTTATTTCACATGCACATATTTAGGTAGGTGGGTGAACCAGTGCTGGGACAAGGTCATCTACAGCCCAGGGCGAAATGCCAAACTGCACCCCCCCCCCCCCCCAAGAATGTATGAGCATTATGTGTCAGCATAAATCTCCCCACAAAAACACTGAGCACTAATCTGCATGCTTACCCCCCAACATAAATCCCCCCAAAACAAATCCGCCCCCTGCTGAAAAAATATTTGCCCACGGCATCCCCCCAGCTCCAATCCCCCCTCCCCGTACCCCCCCCCAAAAAAAAATCACCCCTTTGGTACAAATCCTCTACCCCTAATATTTCTCTACCTAGTACACGTCTCCCCTATCCCACCAGCACAAATTGCCCCCAAATCCCCCCACCTAGCCAGGATGGGTTTGTTTTAAATAAAGTCGAATTTAAATCACTAGTAAAAAGGCTTGATTTAAATCAACTAGATTTAAATAATAATTTTTAAAGAGCAACTGTCATCGCTGTCCCACAGCGGCTCCTCCTCTGACCCGCTGCTGACTCACGGACAGTCCCATTCACTTAAATGGGGCGGCTGGTGATGCGGCAGTGACACGACAAGGTGAGGGACGTGGCGGTAGCAGGTGAGTGAATGCCCGCTAACAGGCGGTCCCATGATGGATCTGAAATGACAGGTGGTTGCAGAGCTTGGATTCATTGAATGAGTTTACCAAAATG
>BLSH010400846.1:2073604-2098330 GCA_018402905.1 Glandirana rugosa
CAATCCCCCCTCCCCGTACCCCCCCAAAAAAATCACCCCTTTGGTACAAATCCTCTACCCCTAATATTTCTCTACCTAGTACACGTCTCCCCTATCCCACCAGCACAAATTGCCCCCAAATCCCCCCACCTAGCCAGGATGGGTTTGTTTTAAATAAAGTCGAATTTAAATCACTAGTAAAAAGGCTTGATTTAAATCAACTAGATTTAAATAATAATTTTTAAAGAGCAACTGTCATCGCTGTCCCACAGCGGCTCCTCCTCTGACCCGCTGCTGACTCACGGACAGTCCCATTCACTTAAATGGGGCGGCTGGTGATGCGGCAGTGACACGACAAGGTGAGGGACGTGGCGGTAGCAGGTGAGTGAATGCCCGCTAACAGGCGGTCCCATGATGGATCTGAAATGACAGGTGGTTGCAGAGCTTGGATTCATTGAATGAGTTTACCAAAATGTAAATATTGCAGAATATACAGAGTCATGCTACATAACTAAGCTATATTTCATGCTGAATAAACTAAATTATTAATGTATCCTAAATAGAAAACTATCTTTAGATAGATTTTTACTCCAAAGACATTTTATTAAAATAAATATGATAAAAATAAAAAAAATCAATTTAAATAAAAAAAAATCTGATTTAAATAAAAAAAAAAAATCTGATTTAAATAAAAAAAAAATCTGATCCAACATAAATCGCCCTAAATCACCACTCTTAGCACCCCCCTCCCCATTAGTAAATGTGGTAAAACTGTGTTCACTTTGAAGTTGAACTAAAGTTCCTATTGTGGGGGGGGGTGAAGCTTGCCATAATATGCAGATATATACATATTTTAACTTGCACATTATGAAACATCACTCTCCTTTAGTGGTGACAGGTCAGACCTGTGATTGCCACTTTATCCACCAAACATGCCCTTTAGTGAGCTATCTTACCTTTAATGAAGATTGCCAAATGGCATGCAGGCGGCTGGATCCTTTAGAAACCCTCACTGCAGGATGCCCTGTCCTCTTCCTGTGCCTAAACTTCTAACATTGCAGGATTTATTACTTTGGGTCTTCTGTGAAGCTGCTGTGAAAAAGCCCCCTCCTTCCTCTTCCTCCTGAGAAATAGGCTTCTGTTGCCTTCACTGCCCCTGTTACATGATTTGTGAATGGAGGAGAGTCTGAAGAGTCACAGGATTCTCTCCCTCATTCACAGATCGTGTTACTGGCAGTGAAAGCAATGAAAGAACTTTTCAGAATGGAGGAGAGACGAGGGGGGGACGCGTTCTTGTCAGGAACTGTTTCATAGCAGCTTCACACACTATTAACCCTCTCCTCACCGGACGTTCACCAGCAGGAAGAGGACAGGGCATCCCTGCAGTGAAGATTTCCCTAGAATCCAGCTGCCTGCACACTGTGGGACATACTTCGTACTTCATACAGGTAAGTTAGGTCACTAAATCTCTAGAGAATGTTTTTAATGGCCAAACTTCAGCTTTAAAATAAAATAAATACAAGTTTGAATCTGCATGTTACTCCCCATGTGTAATCCTGCATGAATGTAACCCTTTAGGCCAGGGCTGTAGCCTGAGCATGCTTGTGTTTAAATAACACGACAGCACATCACAGGGAAACAAGCCATACAGTGTATACAGGCATGGAACAGATTTGATAGGTAATCATTTTTAAAAAAGAGCTCAGGGCAGAGTAAAAGTTTCACTTGATAGCCTGTCCTCTGCTGCTGATACATACTTTTTTCCCCCTTATCCTGCTGCCTTGTTTACCTGCAGGAGTGTACAGAAAAAGTACTGTTATGAATTAGAGCTTGCACAGGGCTAAGGACCCACCCCTTGCAGCCATGTGACAGTGTTCAGGTTGGCGATTGGATGCTTAGGCACTGAGCACTGCCTTAGAGGAGAAAGAAGAGAGAGTCACATAGCCCCCCCCCCCAATACATGGAAGTAGCGCAGTGCACACATCTCTGGGGCGGGAAGGGCTGTGCAGGGGAGGTAAGTGCTGAGGGTGTGTATGTTAAGCTAATGACACCCTAAAATCGGTTCACACCCATGCAATCCGATTCTGGTATGGCAAAAAAAAAGTGTCCTGCACAATTTTGGTGCGGATGAGCCATTCAAAATCAATGGCTCAAATCGCACTGCAGCAGAATCGCAGGTGGTTTCAACAGAAAGGTGGTGTGATTCCTGTCCGAATCACCTGCGGTTCCTGCACCGCACCGGTGTGAACTGGGCCTTAGTCATTACTCCGGTGCTACAAAATTAAAGTGTTACTATGGGCGCAATGAAAAATAACATATATAATGTACTCTGTCACTAGTTTTTCTTTTCCTGAGTCCTCACACAACATCATTTTCTACCTGACGATCCTGCTGGTAGATCTGTTATATATCTACTTTCTTTAACAGGGTGACTATGAGTTTGTCCTGCAGTGAAATCTCTCAGTAGTGTTGTCTGACGGTTTAAATGGACTTTTAAGTGACTAATAAATCCTGACGCAGCTAGCACTTTAAGTCTAATTCCACCTTTGTTAAAAAAAAATTTATGTTACACCCACGTAGAACATGATGTCATTTTATAGCCTTACCCCCTTCAAAAAGTGGAATATGTCTTTAACCCCTTCGTGCCTAAGGATAAAGCAAATCTTAATGCCTAAGCACAGTTTTGCAACTTTGACATGTGGTAGTAAAACCGTACATATCATCACAACTACTTTGTACATCCAGGTGGATTATACCTTTTAGGACAAATTGGGTTTTCATTTGGTGGTAAATAGTAAGGGATATCTTCTATTTTTTTCTATTATAAAAGGAAAATTGTCCAAAAATAGTAAAAAAAAAAAATCAACCCAAAATAAATTCTCCTGCTCCTGGTGATCACAGCTATACCGCATATGTATGTGTTATTTGTACCCGTAATACAGGCCAGAAACAAGAGTGCGCATTTTGCTTTTTTTTATACAACCTAAAACACACTGACACTAACTGCCACTGATGCTAGCCAAAAAAAAAATCTTGACCAAAAAATACTGACCCTTTGACTCTGACCTTTGACCCTGACCTTGACCAAAACGCTAACCCTGGCACTGACTTAGATTAAACCTTGATCTAGTTTTTTTTTTTTTTTGTATTTTTATTTATTATTTATTTATTTTTACACACTTTTTTTCTCTCCGCAAGGAAAGAGAGAGATACAATGCATCTCTCTCCTCCATTCACAAAGAGAGGAAACATGGGGGGAGGGCTTCACAGTGACTGATCACTGTGGTAGCCAATCAGAGGCTATCACAGTGATCAGGAGACCTGGAATTGGGAGCTCTGGGTCCCAATAGTACAGGGAAAGGGGCTCACGGTGAGACCCTGGTCTCTGTGTTGGGAGTGTGCTTCCAGCACAAACGGAGATACGCAAATATGCAGCCCCATGGGAAAAAAGCCCAGTCTAGTGAGGCCGCATATTTGTGTTATGTCGGCATCAAGGGGTTAAAGCAGAATTAAACCTCTGACAATTTTTTTGTTATTGGGGTGCAGTAGCTTTTAGCCATAATGTGTAACTTTGTGAATGGGAGTTACATCGTCACAGCACAGAAAATTGGCATAAATGTACGCTGAGCAGCGCATGCGTGGCTCAGTGTGCACAAATGCTGACAGGCAGGGAGCAGGATTTATAACAGAAGAGACCAATAGGGTCATAAAAATCCTACCTGTCAATGTTTTTTTTAGGTTTATTTCCACTTTAAAGCTGTTACAACATACATTTTTTTCCTTTTGAAAAAAAGTTAAACCGTTTGAATAAAAGCTGACTGCTGTAATCACTTTGGAAGTGTTATATGGTCTGTCCCAACCTGTCTGTAATTGTCTGTATTGCTGGACAGCTTGACCTGTATGTAACTGAGGAGAAAAAATAGGCATATAAAAAAAGAAAGCATTTGCTGAAGACTATGATTACAGGCAATGTCAAATAGCCCTTTCAATCTAAGCCTAGCTTGATGTGTGCCATGTTTGTGAGGGCAGAGCAGCCCATTCGTTTGAATGGGCTGTTGTACCTGTGTATCCCACAGGGAAAACTCCCTGACCCTTCTTTTAAAATGTGACCTTATGGAACCACATGGTACTTTGCACCATTCATTTTCACTTACCAGAAATCATAATTTTTAAGGCCTCATACACACGGACGTTTCTTAAAAAATAAACAAACCGTCAGGCCCGGCGTCAAGGAAAAAAAACAGCGTTGTTCAGCGTTATGCATCGGCGTTAGTGAGCATCGGCGTCAATAGGTGTTTTTTTTAAAAAAATCATCCCTCTGCAATTTTTCAACCTAAAAACGTTGGCGTCAAAAAAGTCGGTTAACGCCGGTACAATATTAGTTGGCGTTTGTTGGCGATTTGTGGCGTCAGTGTCAAAAAATGCCAAAACGTTACAGCCTCAGAATGCACTGGCCGTGGGTTCTAGTTTCAGCTCACTAACGCCGACGCCATCTACAGCTCAAAAACGTCATCGTTTTTATGTGGCCATTGACTAACATGGAGAGCTGCAAAAAACGCCAGAAAACGCCGGCGTCAAAAAACGTCCGTGTGTATGAGGCCCTACTGTGTGGGGGTGTCAAAAAGAATTAATGTCATCCCCTTGTATCTGCAACAGGGCAGCACCTACAGGATTGGGCACGCATCCGATTTACACTAATTTCCGCAGCCACAATAGTGTGAACCTAGCCTAAGATATGATAGGTAGCCACAGACATCTTATTTCTCATTGATGATCTTTATAATATTATATTGTATTTACAATTATATATAAAATAATGCAATATTATTAATATTTTACTGACTAGATCCTGCCAGCCAAAATTAAGGTGTAAGCCATTTGTCAGTGTTCTGGGAAGTAGTAATCTAATAGTGTATGAGTCATTTTGTGCTTTATGTCTCAGTGGTGTTTGTAGTCCCCGAAGTATATTAATAATGTTTACTATGTGCTGTCCAATGGGAATTATGTACAGGATACCATAATGATGAGAGTGGATGCCAGCATCTCCCCATAGGGAAACAAAGCCTTGTATGTACAGGAAGTCTGGATTTTGTTACAAAATGACAATGCAAACTTCTACCAACATCTTCGTATGGCTCATACACACAGGAGCAAAATATGCTGCGTTCAGATCCGTAATGTGTACATTTTTTTATTACAATTTTAAAGGCAGTTGTATCTTATGTTCTGGGCTCATACGCCCAGCTGAATAGACTTTGGTTATCCGGAGCTGAATTTAGCTGCATAAAAAATCTGAAAAATCTGCATCTACAGTCATCTGTATAGATAGGCCTAGACGTATGTAAATGTTTGTTCTGACACTTACATGTGTACAGCATTCAGATACTCTATTGGCTGCTGCCTCTGTTCAAGGCTGACATTTTTAAACAATGTGTAGCCAGAGGTGCCTACGCCACTGATTACACACTGTTGATTTTTACATGTCTGCTTAAAGGGCTTGTTTACATCACAGTCTCCATGTTCAGTCTACAGTTCCAAATGTGCATTTACATACATTTGTGATGCTTTTGCAGCATGTTTGCTGTGCGTTCTTGTCCCATTTACTGTATTATATTTTTTTGGCAATATCTATTATTTTATTGAGTTGCATTTGCAGTGCTTTTGGGTGTGTTTATATGTATTTTGGTGCATTTACATGCAGAAAAAATGTAGCATTCTGTACTTTTTTCAAAGGCATATGAAAGCACTGCAATGGTGTAAATGGGTAATTCATGCGGTAGCTGCACATGCGCAAAATGACTGACGATGTGTGTAATGATCTAGGACATACAATTATGGGTCTTCGCTGACTTGGAGGTAGGTATCTGCTTTGGGGCTGTCACCTTATCTATCCATGCCTCAGAAGTGAAAAATCCCTGCACACATTTTCAGCTCCAGCCAAAATGTTTTATTTCACATTGGGTAGAGCACAGAAGGTTAGCTCCATTGTTAGGTTTATATTGCTGTCTTTGTCCCTGATAGAAGCATGTCCCCTCACTTCCTGTCAAGGCAGGAAGTGATAGGAATTCTTTCCATTGAAAACACAAGCAGAAACATTTTTATTAGCACATGAAAGGGTTAGAACTTGTGACAAATGTTTATAGTGCTGCTCTCTGGGTTTTTCTGTCCCAGAGACTATCCTTTTCTCTTATTTCTTGTTTAGAAGTCATTAGGACAAGATGTAGGGAAAATCCCCCTAATGGGGGCACAGACAGAAATTAGAACCTGACAGAAATGTTTTTCTCCGCCAAACAATTGTCTGGAGTTCAGTTGGTAAAATCTTTACCTTCCTTACAGAAATTCCTCAAAAATGTATGGAACTGCTCACACCAGTCCTTGCCCTTCAAGGAGTTTATGTTCCAATGTCTCTACCAGAGTAATTCAAGCACATACTCTATGACATTTAATTGCTAATTTGTGTGTGCAAGTCAACCAATATGGTTTTGGTTGTGCAAAGAAATCAGGGAACACATGGTGAGATTTCTAACTTGGGCAATAATTTAGTAAAAAATCTAGAATTCTTCCATCCCTCTTTCATTAAAAAAATAAAAAATGAAAATGGGTCCAATGAGCAAAAGTGTCATTCACTTGCCCAAATAGCCGCATAAATATGAAAGGTAGGGGTGTGCCTCAGTGAGGAGGCAGCAACACTGAGTTGGTTGCTAAGATGCTGGCGCTGTGTGCACCATAACTACCAATGCCACTGTGTCCTACCAACCAGCGAGGCCATGCGGCCTAGACAGACAACCAATGCTGTACAGTGCCATTGGTTGCTAGGACCCTGGTGGCCAGACCACAGTGTCATTGATCGCTGTGTCAGCATGCTAGCAATCATAGGGGAAAGCAGCAAAAATGGCTGCATTGTGTTACCATGATAATGGGGATGCCCACTGGAGATTGTATTGGCTTTTGAATGTTTCTGTGAAGGGGGGGGGGGGGGACGGGTGAAGGGTTAGAAGCTAAAATGGCTGTCTTAGGTGACAATAATATTTTGTGCAATTCGGAGTGCGAATGCCCCAGACATATGTGAACCGAACACATTGAAAACAATGTGTTTTCAAGTGTCTTGCGAATTGGATGCAGTTTAAGCCGCATCCAGTTCACATAGGTGTGAACCCAGCCTGAGACCTAGCCCCACAGAAGTCTACACAGGCCCACAGAAGTCTATATAGCATCTGAGAAGTCTACACAGTCCCATAGAAGTCTGCAAAGCCCAGTAGAAGTCTACACAGCTCCATAGAAGTCTCTGCAGCACTGTTTTATAATAATAATTAAAAAAAAAAAAAAAAAAAAAAAAATATATATATATATATATATATATATATATGTTACATAGCACCTTTATTACATAGCCTCATGGTAGTCTACACAGACTCCAAAAGGCTGCACAGTCCTATAGATGTCTACACAGCCCCATAGGAGTTTGCACAACCCCGTAGTAGTCTGCACAGCCCCATAGACATCTGCACAGCCCCACAGAAGTCTACACATTCCCGTAGTAATCTACACAGCCCCATAGAGATCTACATAGGACAAGGAGACCGCAGACACTCAGATTAGGGAGTGTCCAAAGAGCCACAAACAGGGAGCCACTGGGAGATATAGCCCCTGAAAACAGTGAAGTGAGGCAAGTAACCTATGTAGGTCAATACAAAATTTATTTAGCTTCAATAAAAAATCAATTTACAAAAATCTATAATATAGGAACAAGACATCACCACCCTACCACCAACATGACAACGTTGTCAATTAAAAGAAAGGTCCAGGCGCCTGTCGTGCATTACCCGCCATGCACACCATACATGCACAAGTGGAATCCAAAAAACTCTACAGAGGTGGTTTGCAGTATGAAGTAGTAGCCAATCCAAAAAGCCGAGGATACAAAGGTAATTCCTGGTAGTGTCAAAAAGGTACTACTATATTATGGGGAGCATAAGGTGAAAATGGCAGGTATAACAGTTAATAGGCGGTTGATAGAAGTTATGCTCAAACAAGTCACAGTCTAATGGCCAGTCAGGCCGCGCATATAATGCTTGCTGCAAAGCTGTGAAGCCGTATGACTAGCTCAGCTCCGCTGTCCTTAGGGAGCGGTTTGTTTGTGAGCCCTGCTGAGCGAGTGGCCGGGATTCAGTTCCCTGAAAGGACGAAAGACTACACAGGACTACAGGTAGACCACACTACACTATGATTGGACTAGCCCTGTTTATTGGTTGCCCGGGGCAGGCGGCTATGTATGCAGTCAGCGGATAAGTACGAAGGCAGCGGGCGGTTACCCGGTGAAGTCTGTATGTCTGTGCATGTATTGCCTTACATTGACCATCTACTTAACAATGGGGGATGGATGTGACTGTGAATCTTTGATGCGCTATATGCGCGGCCTGGCTGGCCATTAGACTGTGACTTGTTTGATTCCGGCCTAGGCTTCCATATCTAAAGGTGCTATATTCTACCCTATTTGATACAGACTTACACCCTCTCCACTCCACTACCTAGCTCTCCACCATTGAGTCCCTGTTTGGAGCATCATGATTCATCATACATGCCTGACCTTGTAGGAGGCTTAGACTGTTCACCTTAGAGCAGTGGTTCTCAACTCCGGTCCTCAGGACCCACCAACAGACCAGATTTTAAGTATTACCTTGGGGAGATGCAGACTAGAACACTGCAATCACTGAGCAGCAAATTATATCACCTGAGATGTATTTCAGTTATCCTGCAAACCTGGCCTGTTGGGGGGTCCCGAGGACCGGAGTTGAGAACCACTGCCTTAGAGGCTCCTTGATTCACAGTTACATTTGTGTTGAGCATAACTTCTATCAACCACCTATTGACTATTATACCTGCCATTTTCACCTTATTCTCCCCATAATATAGTAGCACATTTTTGAGACTACCAGGAATTACCTTTGTATCCTAGGCTTTTTAGATTGGCTACTACTTTATACTGCAATCCACCTCTGTAGAGTTTTTTGGATTCCACTTGTGCATGTATGGTGTGCATGGTGGGTAATGCATGACAGGCGCCTGGACCTTTCTTTTAATTGACAACGTTGTCATGTTGGTGGTAGGGTGGTGGTGTCTTGCTCCCCTATTATAGATTTTTGTAAATTGATTTTTTTATTGAAGCTAAATAAATTTTATATTGACCTACATAGGTTACTTGCCTTACTTCACTGTTTTCAGGGCTATATCTCCCAGTGGCTCCCTGTTTTATGGCTCTTTGGACACTCCCTAATCTGAGTGTCTGCGGTCTCCTTGTCCTTTTGGCATAGCCCCCTTTTGTTGCCACTGAGCCCCACACATACGTTGTGAGTGGAATTGCCCAGAGGGAGGTACAGGTTTCTCTGTCATTCCCCAAGATTAGTATACCCCAGGTGAATCTTACCTCCCTTTCCTTTTTTGTGAGAGATCTACATACCCCTGCAGATTTCTACACAGCCGTGTAGAAGCCTAGGGAGCACTAATGCACAGGCGCAGCTAGGAAGAGGAAGACTTGCCATGCAGGATGTAAACAAACCATGGAACCACGGACTACCTGATTGGTGTACGCATGTGTTTCTTGAGGGTGGGTTAGAATTGATCCAGGGGAAGTTTACAAATGTATACTTCAGTTCTACCTGGAGTTCAGTTTTAAAAAAAAGACAGTTGGACGGTAATTGGTTGCCATGGATAACACAAACACATTTAATACATGACAGTCTTCTTGTTTCTTAGATCTCCTGTCAGTTCACCTTCCCCACCCTTTTGACAGGGTTTTAGTCCAAATTCTTTTCTACTTTTGGCAAGTCTCAACCTTCCATCACTTATCTCTTGCTTTCCCCAGGTTTATAAATCACTTTTAGTGGTGAAAACAGGCAGCACCTTGTTTTGAAGTAAGCTGACACCTCACATGCCGAGACAGCAGCTGTGGTGTATGCACTTTGTAGAGTTTGTGTTCCACTCAGAGAGCTTATGAAATCTTATCTCCTCGCTCCAGTGATGATACAGAATACAGCATTGTGCCATTCTGTAATGTCGGGATTTTCTTAAATGCAGTTATATAGTTTCCTGTACAAAACCTGACCAAAAAATAGAAAATATAATCTGCTGTATAAAAAAAACGTATAAGTGCCCAATAACTTGTGAAGTACATGAATGCACATGTGTTAATGTGCGTTACATCATGCATTAATATGCTGTGCAATAAGACCTCGTTCACAAAAGCGCTGAGGTCCGTGCACCGTAATTGGGCCTTTTTTTTCCTGTGCGCTATCCATCTGCATGCAGGAAGCCCATTACCATCTATTTGAATGCAACGGTCACAAGGACACATCTGCTTGACTCAATGTAACAGGTACAAGTGAGAGGCCCTAAAACATCGTTGGGTTGAGAGCTGTCTTTAGGGGGGCTGTGGGGAAAGCTTCATACAGAAGGTTTTAAAACTTTTATGTGCCTACCAAATGCTACTCTTTTTCATATTACAAAATACAATGCCAGACCCCTGGCTGTATATGGGCCTCCACCCTACCTCTGGCCATGCAGCAATCATACTACCTTTACAAAGCGATGGTTACCTGCTCCATAAAGTTGGCCATACACTAGTAGAATTTTGTTTGAAATTTAACGTTCGTTAGATTTTATTTAGCGGGGTCAAAGTGGCGTTCCTTTTTTTACCTCAGTGACAAGAAAATTCTAAGGAGCAGGAGAAAGAGGACTGTCATTTGCACTTTTTAGACACACAAAAACACTTAATAAAATTCAAAAAGTTTTATTACAAAAGTTATTTTAGTTTAAAACAGTATGCAATAGACTGGGTAATCACACTAATACATTGCTTATGACCAATAGGCCACCATTATTACAACATGTTGCACCACAAGGTATTTAAACATATAAACCCATCATATAGGTGTAGTAGTATCCAGAGTGTTTAATGTTGTCGGTATGTGATATCAAGCTTCTTCAATCGATCGACATGTTGCGCGCTGAGCGCTTCCTCAGTAGCTTAACGGCCACTAATGTGTGCAAAGAACAAGTAAGTATTATATACAAGCGCATAAACCATAACAGTGAGTAAATAACAATGATATCAATAAACATGAATAGCGAGTGTAGCAAAAAGTTGCTGGACAGCCGCACTCCATTTAACACCTTTATTGAAGTTTGCATAAAATCCAAAGTAAGTCAGAACATCACATGGGAACACAGAAGATCAAGACTGCTTGGCTTACGCATTTCACACCATGAGAGTGGGGTGCTTAGTCATAGCCTGAGATGAATGGCTGTCTGTTGGTAAGTGGCCTGCTATAATGGTGACCTATTAGTCATAAGCAATGTATTAATGTGATTAACAAGTCTATTGCATACTGTTTTCAACTAAAATAATTTTTGTAATAGAACTTTTTGAATCTTATTAAGTGTTTTTGCGTGCCTAAAAAGTCCATATTGTAATCCTCTTTCGTATTTGTTTGGGAAGGTTCATTTATTCCACAATCGAATGTTAAAAGCAAATTCAATTTTGAACTATTTTCGGACAACTTTGTCAATTCATCGAATGTACTGAGTATTAATGCAAGAATGTTCATGCAAATATTTGTTCGTAAATCTACTTGCGTATGACCAGCTTAAGGCACATCATTGGTTCTCTTTCAAACAGTTGAATGGATTACATATCTTCTAAAAGCAGTTTAAGTGTTACTAAACCCACAACAGTAAAATCAGCCTGTACATGCACTAAAGCATGCTTGTTATACTCACTGTGCAACCTTAGGCCCTGTTCACACCTGAGCGATTTTCAGCTTGAAGCTTGTAGCTCTAAGGCCCCTTTCTCACTTGCCCAACTTTTCCTGCGACTTTGGACATCAGAGTCGCATGACAAGTCGTACCCCATGACTCCCAATGGTAACCATTCATATCTGTGCGATTTCAAGTATCACTGACTTTCAAGTGGTGCCTGTACTACTTTGGTCCGACCTTGATGCGAGTTGAGGTCCATAGACCTCAAGTTTACACAGGCATTCCCTGAAATTGCGTCAAAATGATGGTAAAATTGAGTGACTTTCAAGTTGCGTCAGTGTGAAAGGGGCCAAAAATGCTCAACAAGGCAAATCCCATTCATTTCAATAACCCCTGTTCACATCTGAGCATTCTGTTGCCTGAAGCAAAAAGCCTGAAGCTCAAAATAGTACATGAGCTTCTTTATGGCAGATTACAAGCGTTTTTGGCCCCAGAGACTTCAATAGAAATGCCTGACTTGAGCAGAAAAACGCTCGTAAAAAGCTCAATTAGCAGTTCTCCACCTCTAATTTCCTCTCCTTCTCCTCCCCCTAGTGCTTTCTAAACAAAAACGCCTGAAGCTGTAAAACGCTTGTAATACACTTCTAAAACGATTTTAAAAAGCTTGTAAAAAACTGCAAAAAAGCTTAAAAAAAATGCTGGAAAAAAACAGTTAATCGATACGCTCAGGTGTGAATGCAACCTAAGGCTACATTCAAACTGCAGCATTTTGAATTGCCACGAATCTGCCCATAAAATGGCAAATCGCACGACTCGCAATTGAGATGCCATTCATTTAAATGACACGTCAAATCGTGGTGCAGGTCTGCCACGATTATCGCGTGATAAATCACGCTGCAATCATGGCAACACGCATTGTGGGAAGCATGTTGCCCAAAAGTAGCTCCTGAACTTTTTTAAGGCGACATGCTACATGATGCGTATTGCCGCAATTGCAGCGTGAATTTTTGCACGTCATTCGTGGCAGACCCGCGCCGCAATTTGAGGTGTCATTCAAATAAATGCCATCTCAGTTGCGAGCCCCGCGATTTGCCATTCACGCATCAGCGTTTTCAAATCGCAGGGCAGATTTGCGGCAAAACTGCCCACGATTCAAAACGCTGAAGTGTGAATGCAGCCTAAGGGGTTAATTCTATGCACTATGTTAAAAGGCTATTTGATCCTGTCTTCTTCCACAGTCCCCAATCCATCACCTGATAGAACAGAGTGTTGGGGACACTCTGCACATGCTCAGTTTGAAAGAAAGATTTTTTTTCTTGGGAAGGTGCATGTGATCAGCTGAGGACCAATCAACACTGTCCAGACAGAGGGTCAGGGGTCCTGCAGCCTCACAGGACAGTCAGAGGAGAATGAAAACTCCTCCTAAAAGCTTTAACTAGGCACTGATAGAAGTCACAAGACTGCAATATACTGCTAAGGAGAAAAGGTATTTAGCCATTTATAATTACTAAAGTAATTGCTTTTTCATGTTCTGTGTACTTTGGGAGACCAGATATAGGGCAGGGTCCTGGGTTTAAGAACACTTTAAAAAACAGATTTCAGAGTTTAAATTTTATGATGTGTTGCCATATTTATAGACTTCTGGAGGATAAAATCTTAACTTTATTCAAAGTTATTAGAAGAGAGGTTTGCATTACCCTGTTTTAGCACACTATAGAACTCTCATGGCGGACGCACACAGCTGAGGATAAAACAATGAAATGTTTCCGCATGGGAAAGGGACACAATTAGTGGAGAGACAGCACAGTGTTGTTTTGGTAGACGGGTGATATTTTTTTTCCCAGCCTAATTAAATTTGCTTCGGGAGGGGGTTTGCACAAAGTTGCTGATTCACTTGTTCCCCTCGGTGCCGGTCCCACACAGGGATTTTATACTATGAAACAGTGTTTTCACCGCTAAATCTAAGAAACCTTTTGCGTAATTACATTATCATGTATATTAAATTAAACTACGTTAAGAATAATAATTATGAAAGCAGAAGCAAACATAATAAAATGTGCATTAAAGGGAAAGTATAGTGTATTTTAATGAACAGATATTTTGAGTTGTTGTTGCAATGTTTAACTTAAAGTACTTTTTGGTGTGACTTTTTCATTTTCAAATGCTTGAGTTTCTATATTTTTGAAACTTAAAAAAGTAAATGTATTTACCTTACCCCGGCTTCTGCTGGCACCACCTAGTTGAAGGTGATGTCACCATTCCTATGGTGAGTTCCCGGGGAATGCTGAGTGGACCAAATCTTGCAAGGAGATGCTCCTGCACTGTGCATTCTGCTGAACCTCTCTGAAATAATGGTGATGTCACCTCCTGCAGTACAGGAGCTAAGTATATTTTTTTTAAACAGGGTTTTCTAACTTTATTGCAGCGTTAACATTTGGAAGTTTCAGTAAATAAAGGGAAATTGTTCTGCAAAGCAAAAAACAGAATTGTTGGCTCACTCTTGCAGCTCCAACAGAATTTGGCAACTATAAAGGCCCGTGCACACGATGCGAATTTCGGACGGGAATTTTTGTTCGGCGGCCTGTCGTCCGAAATTCTTACCATTAGTATGCTCCTTTCGACAGCCAATTTCGATTTTTTCGTTAGACAAAAGCTGGATGTACAGACTAGTAAATTTTTGTTGTACAACGTGACGTCCAATTTTCATTCCGTTAATATGATTTTCGTAGGGAAAAAAATCGTACGACCGAGACTACGCATGCTCAGAAATGCAAAAAAGATGCAAAAATATTCAAAACATTGCGTTACTTCTGATGTTGCGTCCGGTTGTATGAAAATTTTCGTATTGTTAGTATGCTCTTCACTAGCATCCAACAAAAAAGGGACGTTCTGTCGTCCGAAAATCGTACCGTGTGTACGAGGCTTAAGTCTTCCCACTTATTGACAGGGCTGGGTTAGTAATTACTTCAATTTATTGGCTCTTGTAACCCAGCTGACCAGGACAAAGACTATTCACTACAATACAGGTTGTTTTTATTTCTAGCGGGGAACGTGCAAATCACAACTTTCGTAAATCCTAAGGATTCTCCACAAAAGCCCTATGGTAGTGGCAAACTCAAACCTTTTCTCCAATCCTCACCATTAGGAGAGGATTACAAATCAAAAGACAGATGCGATATACCATTTTCCGGAAGTTTTTCTACCCAAAGCTGCATCCAAGGGGTGCTTTTACAGTATTGTAGTTCTTCCCATCACAGAAACTGGTATCTGGAATACACATAGATAGAAAGCTGCTTGAGAAAGGCTTCATTTACTGCTACAGGCCAAAAATTCTTTACATGATTTTCTGCCAAGTGGTTGAAGTGGCATATCCAAACAAAGGGACATTTTGAAAGTGCTTGTTTCTGGTTTGGAGGAGTGAAAATTTTTTTTTTTTTTTTGAGAGTATGGAATGTATCATTGACAGTTGCTTTAAAGTTGAACTTCAGGAAGATTAAAAAAACACAAATGAATGCTACTATTATATATTCATTCATTTTCTTTGTATATAAATGGCATAGAATTAGATTCATTTTTTAGAAGGCACTGTAAGCCTTGACCACAAGACTGACTGCACAGCATTGGAAATCCTTTGGCAAGTCAAACAGATCCTTCTATATGTATTAAAATTATGTATTTAGTGGCTTGCCTAGAGTTTCCCTTTAATTTATTAAAATCATAGCAGTGGTATGCAGTAATCTGTAGCACCCAAACAAGAATATAATTTAAGTAGCTTAGAGCAAGTAAGCAGACTAATAAAAGATAATATTAGGTTAGTAGACATGTTATTGCGTGTGGCTTCTCTATTTGTTATGCTACACGTTTGCATGAAGCCAAAACTGGCCCCACAATCTCCTTTTATATCCATTCAGGTCGATTCTCAAACTGCATATTTGTTAGTAAATCAAAAGATGACTCTACAATCAAGTTAATACCACTTAAGCTGTGGCTGTTCTACATGTAGTAGCAATGGCACAAACAACAGTGAATTTACTTGCAGCTCATATTATCATTATTATTAGTTATAATTACCATAGGCTGAGAAAGGAATATATTTATTTTTATTTATTTATCATAGATGTTTATATAGTGCTGTCAATTTAGATAGTGCTTTACATACTGTACATTTACATCAGTCCCTGCCCTCAAGGAGCTTACAAGCTAAGGTCCCTACCTCACATGCATACAAACACATACTAGAGCCAGTTTAAACAGCAGCCAATTAAAGTGGTATTAAAGACTTTCTGTTTTATTATTTTAAAATAATAAACATGTCATATTCACCTGCTCTGTGCAGTGGTTTTGCACAGAGCAGTCCGCATCCTCCTCTTCGCGGGTCCCTCACCAGTGCTTTTGGCCCCTCCCTTCTGCCAAGTGCCCCCAGAGCAAGGAGCTTGCAATGGGGGCGCCCCTGCTCCTCATTGGCTCCTGCTGCTGTCTCAGCCAATACAGAGGGAGAATCCCTGGAGAGCCAAGGCTCTCATGCACATTGCTGGATCAAGATGAGGCTCAGGTAAGTATTATGGGGGGGGGGGGGGGTGCTGCACACAGAGGGTTTTTTACAAAAAAAACTTGAGCCTTTAGAACCACTTTAACTTACCAGCATGCGTTTGGAGTGTGTCTGCAAGCACAGGGAGAAGATATTTGATTCTAAATAATTGAACTGGCTGGCTTCTTGGAGGTTCAGGAATTATTTACTTTTTCCTCCTGTTTGGTAAAGTTGGCAACAGTTACAAATTAGATTTTGTTTTTCAGGAGTTGTGAGGCATTAAATTCAATGGATCTCCCTCTATTTTTCAGCCCAATTAACTACATAAGTGTGTAATAAAATGGGCCTTGATTTATGCTCATGTTGTGATTAAGCCTTGCCCTGCTCCCTTTTATTCAGCTATTAAAATGCCTGAGCCTTTTATTCTCTCTTATGTTCTGGAATGTGGCATATTGAGCATTTGAAGGATTGACGGTACCAGATGAGAAACTTTAGGCAATGGTTCTTGGAAAATAGAAAAAAGAAAAAGAAATACTGCTGGGACATACTACCTTTAAGTGGGCATTGCCTCTAAAGCCTGGTACACAATAAGATTATCAAACGAATATTCATCCGTTTTATGTTGTATGCTAGTCTCATATCGAAAGTGAAGAGGTTACTCAACATACGAAAATTTTTGTACGACAGAATACAACTTCAGAAGTGATGCAATATGTTTTGTATGTATTCTTTCGTTTTTCGGCCATGTGTGGACTAAAAGTGTACTAATTAAATGAATATCAGACATTATGTTCATTTACTATAAAAACTTTATAGCCTGCACCTTCCGAAAAATCAGAATCAGCTGTTGAAAGCGCTATACTAATGATCAGAAAATTGTCTGATCTTTCATCGTACGAAATTTTACTTTTGATTTTCTTATCGTGTGTATGGGGCCTTTAGTCAGGCCATATATGATGTGATTTTTCTTCCTGCAACAAAGAAATAACTTGATTTCCCCATCAATACAATCAGTGTTGATGGGGGAATCCCTCCAGTAGAGCTATTGTGTTTTCTGGATCCACAATCTTTGGTGGCATTTGCATGTGGTTTTTCCACCTGTATAGAGATATAGTAGTTATCTGCAGACCTGCTTCCAAATGGTACAATCTGCCTTGATAATCAACAGCATGTGGGAACCTGATAACAGTAACACACCCCATGCTATGACACATACATAACTCTGTAAGCTGAATAACGATTGCAAACTTCTAATCTTAGAAGTGCATCAAATAAATGTGCTTCTAAATTTTAGTTTAGTCCATTTCAGAAGTACTGGTCAATACAGAAGTTATCAGCAATAGCTCTATTCATTTAAGCAATGAAATTCTCCATCACTTAACTGTATTGGTTTCAGCCATCAACACTGGGCTGCGGCTGTGAATAGCCCTTCGCGTCCACACTCATCACATCTGTCAATGGTGTGACTGAGTCTCTGCAAGTCTATTGTATCACTCTCACATTCAATTACTGAAGATTAGCAGCAGTGACCTTACCAGCAATAAACCTCCTTCTGCTCAGAGAGAATGAATATAATATTTGTTGAAATCTTTGTAAGTCATAGTGACAATGTTATTTTTATGTCCGTTTCAAGTAGATTTAGTCAGTATATATTTCAGTATGGATTTTCAGTGTTTAGAGCACGAACGCTGTATGTCATTTAAGGAAGTTGAAGTGAAAGTAAACAACGCCTTTTCATATTCAGAAAAGTTTGTTCTGTAGTCACCGATGTATAGAGTGCACTGTGCAACTGTGAAATGCCATTTTGGACATTTGGCCCAGGGTGGCGAATTTTACCAGGGCAATGATTGTTTCTTTATCTTATTATGTATTTGCTTTTAGAAGCTACAGGCATAATCCAATAAGAAAAGTGCTGGATAGAGCTGCGTCAGTCCTAAGTTCTTGCTTCAACAGTGATTGGACGGAACCGAGGACATCTCATCACCGCTACCGAATCATCGCATCCACCTGCAAGTCACCATGAGCAGCCAGATCCGCCAGAACTACCACCAGGAGAGCGAGGCTGGAGTCAACCGCATCGTCAACCTAGAGCTGCAGGCTTCCTACACCTACCAGTCCTTGGGTTTTTACTTTGACCGTGATGACGTGGCATTGGCAAAGTTTTCAAAGTTCTTCCGTGAACAATCTGAGAAGAAGCAAGAGCAAGCTGAGGAATTCCTGAAGTTCCAGAACAAGCGTGGAGGACGTATTGTACTTCAAGACATCAAGAAGCCAGAGGCTGATGAATGGGGGAATGGAACAAGCGCTATGGAATATGCCCTGAAACTGGAGAAAGGTGTAATCCAGGCATTGCTGGACCTCCATAGGATTGCCACAGAACATGCTGACCCTCATATGTGTGACTCCTTGGAGTCTGAATTCTTGGAGAAGGAGGTGAAACTGATGAAGAAGTTGGGAGATCACCTTACAAACCTGAGACGTGTAAAGGCGGCAGAGAATGGCTTGGGAGAATACCTCTTTGATAAGTTGACCCTGGGCGAGGACAGTGACTGAGCCTCCCGCTCCTAATGGCCAGCAGATGTTCTAATCCAATCTGTGCTAAAATCGCATTTAAAGGGATGATGTTTGTGGGGGGCGAACGATTGCATGCTCTGAAATATGAATAAAATATACTAGCATCAAAAAAAGAAAAGTGCTGGCTTCGCAAAATGCGGACATGTGGGATCGGAGGCCCAAATTGTTGTACTTTGTAGAAGGCTTCCTAAGATGATAGCCAAAGGAAAGCCATAGGTCAATCATATATACAAGCATGTCTCAGCTGGTTCTTCCATAAACATGAATGCTTGGCTTAGCCTACCATTTATGTTTATGCCTATGTGAGGAGATGGTGGAGAAATCAGATGCTGCTAGCCCACATCAGGTGACATTATCTAACAGAGGGGCCTGCTCAATGGTAGTTTATCCCCAAAGATATTGTCTGGTAGTGTTGCCGGAGCGCATAAATATGGGACCTTTACTTGGTTAGTCCAAAAACAGCTTGATTAGCTGCAGAAGATGGGGAAAAAAAGAGGACTTTCTTTACAAGGTAGACTATAAGGTTGCTCACAGTATCCATTGCATGAAAATGGAAAGAGAGGAAAAAGGGAAAAGAAAAAAATCCCTTTAGGACTCTACCCTATATGTAATAAATTCCAGTCGTGCAACCCCACACTGCCCCACTGCACCACCGTGCCAATAGTCAAGCAAACCTAGAATCTGGCAACAACTGTTTAGACAATTGGATGTTTTTTGTCCTTTGACCTGAACATATAGGGGTAGATTAACTAAAACCGGAGAGTGCAATATCTGGTGCAGCTCTGCATAGAAACCAATAAGCCCCCAGGTTTTATTGCCAAAGCCTAATTGAAGCAGCTGAATTGGCTACACCAGATTATGCACTCTCTAGTTTTAGTGAATCAACCCCATACCGTTTAGTGAATTTCCAAGTAATCTACATTTTTTTCCCCACAAAACTCAAAGCAATACAGCTTGATCAAAGTTATGATTCGATAGTGAAGGAGCAGCAGCTCACTGCTTAGGTTACATCTCTGCTCTCTTGTTTACTCTTCCAGCTTGATTTGTTTGATTTAAATAACTGTGTAATACAGTAAATCCAGATTGTTATAGAGTGCTTAAAGACAGGTTATATCAGTATTTAAAAATGCATTGAAGTATTTTTTAAAGAAAATGCCTGTACTGCCTATACCTTCCTACACTTACTTTTGTAGTCTTGAGATTGCTGGTCCTTTTAGAGTGGTTGTAAATGCTACATATACCCAGTGCAGTGAACAGCATCAGATGAAACAAATCCTCCTACATACGTTTTACTTGTTTATCTGCAGACCTCTCTTCTCTACTTCCCTTCAGAATCCTATTAAAATCCTTCTCAATCTGTCAATTTCACAGAGAATGGGGCAGAGAGGCTGCAGTTAGTGTGTGAGAGCTGATTGGAGGAAAGGAACACACCCTGTTCATACAGCAGAAGAACTGTGTTGTGAATAGACAAGCTCCATTCTGAGCTCTCCCCCCTCCCCGACACAAATTTGTCTCCTATGTTGGCAAAACTTCTTAGTAGTAACTCATGCTGATAACAGAGGAACAAAGCACCAGAGAGAAACAACACTTAGAACTTTGGAGAGAGATAAGTAAACACCGCAGATATATGTGCATTGCTCAGATTTCATGACTGAGATTTACAACCACTTTCATAATGATCTTTGTGCTAATGTGTATGTACTAATGAAATACAATACTGCTGAAATCCAATACAGCTATTTGCCAGGAATCTAAACCCGATCTTCCTTGTTTACAGACTGCTGGTCGGTGCACCTCGAGCAAAAGCCTTTAGCAGTCAGAAAGCGAATGTATCGGGTGGATTGTTCTACTGTGATATCACATCCACAGCTCCATGCCAAAGAATTATGTTTGATGAAACAGGTATGTTTCTAACCTCTCATAAGTATTCCAATAAACTGCTCTCTTCTTAGGTATTTAGATTTTTTTAACAAACATTGTAAAATTAAAAAGAATTTATCATGATGCAACACACTTGTGTGATGAGGATCTGGTGAATGTAGACAGCCCTGGAATTATATGCCATATAATAGTTCCAGGGCAATGCCCCAGAACGAGTACCGTATGTGCCACAAGTCAAGAAATGGCTTCTATTGGGGGACTATTGACACTGGTTTTTTTGCTTCCTCACAGATCTAAAGGCAAAACTTTTTTTTCATTTTGGGTAGAGTAAGGGAGAGTTATAAACCCTCTCATTTTTTTTTTGCAATCTGTGTCCCATAGGGGAGACTTCTCTCACTTCCTGCTTCATAGCCAAAACAGGAAGTGAGGGGATCCTGGAGTGTCACTAGGTTCACCAGAACTAGTGTCCCCATTTGGAAGATTTCTCCTCTAATACTGTTCTAGCGTCAGCCCAAAAATTGGGATTTTCTTTTTTTTTATTTTTTCTATTGATGATACGGACCCTTTCACATAGGCGGTCTCCACCAGCGGATCCACCTGCTCAGCGGGGATCTGTTCACTGATCTCTGCTGAGCAGGCGCATGACAGTCCGACTGTTATCCGATCCACCACATAGATGGGGAATGGATCCCCCATCCATCTGTTTTTAGTGGATTGAAAAAGATGTCAGTGGGTGTCAACAGACACATATCTGTTGACACCTGCCTTTCTATAGAGTAGACTGGAGGATCCAATCGGGTCCGCCTGAAAAACTGACAGGTGGACTTAATCAGTCCATCCATGTTACAGTAAACAGGACAAATAGAGAGGGTGAATCTCCCTAATGTGAGCACATACAGCAATTAAACCTGACAGGTGTTCTAATCAGTGGTGGCTGGGTTTCACCCCCCCCCCCCCGCACTTACCCCATCTCCGTGCGTCTCCTCCCTCCTCCTCCTAGGCATCCAACAGGATCCCCTGTCCTTTTGTCCTTTCAGCCATCAGATGACGGGTCTGAGTACCTGCTTTCTGATTGCCCGGGAGGAGAATCAGTGTGATAATAACAAATAGCAAGATAGTTTAATACATTGGAACTGGAATGCAATGTTCTGCTATGGATTGGAAATAAAATGATTGTAGGCTGATGCACCTTGGTGGCAGATCTTGGGCCTGATGCACATAGTGAGCCTTCTTCTATTGTGTGGATGCAAGTCTCCTGTTATTAATGGTTGGCAGTTGTTTGCAAAGATGAGGGAGGGGGTATTGAATGCATGTGCTTGAAAGTCTAGAAGAGTGAGGGTTGCCAATGGCGAGCTGTAAATGCCCACTTGTCTGCAGAGGGGTATAGGTATCTGGTATTTGACAGCCTCGGTTGTGTGCTAGTGTCTGCCACAGTACTGAGTGTGTAATGAATACAGGTTGGTTCAGGGGTTGGAGGTCAATCCAGTAGGATGGGGTGCAAGCAGGGCCTCTGATAGGGGGGTACAGCCAGCCCTGGTGTGGGGGGGGCCCACACAGGAGGGATTAGTGACAGATGACAACTATTTCTCTTTTCCTCCAGAAGATGAAAGTTGCTCTCCTTCCCTCTCCCTTGCTTACAGGCTTTTATCTGATAAGAAAGAGACAGTTGTCCCTCACTAATTCCCCTCCCTGTGTGGGCCCCCCTTCTCTCAGCACTGGAGTTTGTTATCTCTAACTTAGGCTCCATGCACACTGGCTTAAAAAAAATTGCTGCTTCTACAGGAGTTTAGTGTTTTGCCTGTAGAAGCAGCTCAATATTATCCTATGTGTCCATACACATTAAGACGATTACAGGCATATTTTAAGCTCAACTTTTAAGAGAGAAAAAACTTAGAACACTTCCCGCTCAGACCAATTTTCAGCTTTCAGTGCTGTTGCGCTTTGAATGAGAATTGCATGGTCGTGCGACACTGTACCCAAACAAACTTTTTATCATTTTGTTCCCACAAATAGAGCTTTCTTTTGGTGGTATTTGATCACCCCTGCGGTTTTTATTTTTTGCGCTACAAATAAAAGAAGACCGAAAATTTTGAAAAAAAAAAAAAGTTTTTCTTTGTTTCTGTCACAAAACTTTGTACATTTTCTCCTTCAGTGACGGCACTGATGTGGCTACACTGATGGGCACTGATGAGGCAGTACAGATTGGCACTGATGATATGGCACTGATAAGGTTGCACTGATGATGGAGCACATATATGCAGCACTGATAAGCGGCACTGATAAGCAACACTGACGGGCACTGATAGGTGGCACTGATATGTGGCACTGATGGCACTCATAGGCGGCACTGATAGGTGGTACTGGGCACTGATGGGCACTGATAGGTGGCACTGCTGGGTACTGATAGGTGGCAGTTATGTGGCAATGGTGGGCAATGATTGGTGGCACAGGTGGGCACTGACAGGTGGCACAGCAGGGCACTGATAGGTGGGCACTGGTACGTGGCACTGGTGGGGCACTGGTGCATATAGCACTGTTAGGGATGGCACTGGCAGGCATCATATATGGGCACAGTGCCATCCCTACAGTGCACTGTATTGCCCTTACCTGGTGGTCTAGTGGCGGCTCCTTGGTAGTCCTGGGCGGCCTCCTGATTTTCTCCCTGGTGGTCCTGGGCAGCCTCCTTATGCTGTCCCTGGGGTGGGGGGGGGCTCCCTGGCGGTCCTGGTCAGCTCCCTGGTGGTCCAGTGGGGTGATCCTGAGGGGGGCTGCACTGATAAACGTTCCCCCCCCCCCCCCCCCCGTCAGACAAGCAGCCAATCGACTCTCCACTGCCTTTTACCTTGGTACGTAATGCGGTGGGTCAGACTGACCCATGGAACCACCGATCGCCGCGATGCGCGCCCCTGCGGGCGCGTGATTGCGGATTATCCTGAGGACGTCAATAGACCCCCAGTCAGGATAATGAACCCCCCGCCCGGCCGTCATTTGTCAATAGGCTGGGCGGGAAGTGGTTAAACTTGTCTAAACTTTGTACAAAAAAGTTCTATATGAGCGTTCTTTTCTGCCAAGTGAACTGGATTTTTTTCAGTCCAGTGTGCATGAAGCTTAACTTTTTTTCTCTCCCTCTGTGAACCCGGAGCCTGTATATTTTTTGCATCTCATCTGCATTTTTATTTATTAAGTCTGTTTTGTCTTTTAGATTTAGCAGGAATTCTGTAAGTTATGTTGTATTTGTCTGCAGGGCCGCTGATAAGGCAGTACAGCCAGCCCTCCTGTACCAGCCCCTGCCTTATCAGCTGAAAAGGGGGGCCCGGACAGCTGCCGAGCAGGAGAGCCGACTGTACTGCCTATGCTGACACAGATTTTCATGCTGCACCAGGTAGTCAGGACAGACAAGGCAAAGGCTTGAGCACTGCATTATGTAACAGAGGAAGCACAGAAACACACTTGTTACAGTGTTCCTGCCACTCTACATGCCAAGTCCTGGCAGAGATATGGTGAGGAGGGCAGACAGACCAGTGTCAGTCTGCCAGCTTGCAGTCCCGTCTGACTGTGCTCTGTTTTGTACAGTGCAATCAGAGACCTCGGGGCTGCAAACAGCTGCGAGCCTCTGAAGTAATCAAAGGGCAGTGTCATATCTTCTTATCAGCTGCAGTTCCTGACCGCCTGATTAAACCAAAAGGGGGGGGGGGGGGTGTCACAGGGTCTGCCCAGCCATTAATACCTGGCAGAGCTGCACTGACAAGTTGGCTGGCTTTGGTAAAGGTAGGCTGCAAGGAAGCCTAGGAGAGCAGGAGCTTATTCTACATTTTCAATTGTTTTTATTATTATTATTTTCCTATGCACACCATGGCCCCTAATGAAGGCTCTGTACTGAGATGGAGCTGGGAGGGTGGTCTGTGCTAAGGGGAGTTTAGGACTGTGGGGGGGGGGGGGGGTCTGTACTGGGTGGGGATTTGGTGCCTTTAGGGGGAAATATTCGTGTGGGGATATGACTTTAGGGAAGA
>BLSH010400846.1:2098340-2118972 GCA_018402905.1 Glandirana rugosa
TCGAGAAGTCTATCGTTTCGTGATATGACTTTAGGGAAGATTTGTACAGAGAGGAGGGGGTTTGGGTGTCCTGAACATTCCGATGCGGTGTGATTTGGAGCCCATTCATTTGCATGGACTTTAATTCACACCATAACACAGAAAAATGAGTGCAAGCACTACTTTTTGGTGGTGTGTTTGCAATTTGTTTTACAGGTGGCGTGAACAATACAATGGCACCTGCAGCAGATCACAAGGGTAGTGCTTTCCAGCAGTGTGGAAAACACTCACAGAAGAATAAATGCAAAATGCAATTCTAAAAGAATAAAATTAAAACTATAAAACATAATTAACAAAAAATGAAGGGCCCGTTCACATGTGCTTTGCTATCTGAAGAGCTGTCAGCATTTGGATTGCTCTTCAGAGAGCTTTTGACAGGTGGTAAGGAGGCATATTGCCTTCTTACCACATGTTCTAACCCTGCAGTAGCGCACTGCAATTGTGTGCTTTGCATGCAGTTGCAGGGCACTTGCAGAACAGAACTATTTGCTTGAATGGGTCTTTTTCAACAAGGTATAATTTCTGCCATGGCTGTGAAGCACAGCAGCACAATCATGGCGTGTGTACACTGCTAGCCACTGCCTTCATTGTTAAAGGGGATAGCAGTTTGGTGGGCAGTAAAAGCACAGCTCAACCATGGGTTTTTACCACCCCCAAACTCATGTGTGAATAAGCCCTAAGGACCTAAGGACTCATTCATTCTAGTACTCTGGCCATGTGAATAAGTAAATTGTTCACACAGCTGGAGCTGCCTGTTACTCTAAGGCAGGGGTAGGGAACCTGCGGCTCTCCAGCTGTTGTAGAACTACATTTCCCATGAGGCATTGCAAGGCTAATGGATACAATTACTCCCAGAAGCATGACGGGAAATGTAGTTCTACAACAGCTGGAGAGCCGCAGGTCCCCTACCCCTGCTCTAAGGGAATGCAGTGGTTATATAGAACACATCCACAGCTCCTAATTTGTGCAAGTGTGGGGAAGTGGTCCTGAATGCACACTTTGTTTGGGGCCGTACACCTGCACTCACACACCTGTCACCCATAGTGTGCTGCCTGCACATTGCTCCAGGTGGCACCAGCCACATAAACAAACCACTGATTCACATTGTACAGGCCACAGTGCTCTTGTGAATGAGCCCCAATACCTTCACACACATAGCTTTATTTATTTCTAAATACAGTTTTGGCTTTTAGATTTAGTATGAATTCCGTTGTGTTTGTGTCCTCTAATAATGATTTTAGTGTATTTTTAGTCTAAGTATCATTCAATATTTTTGGGAAGGGGAGGGGCCCTGTCAGGTAGACTGTACGGGGCCCCATGATTTCTAACAGCAGCCCTGTTTGTCTGCTAATAGTTTTGGTGTATTTTTATCGAAATATATAGCTTTAATACTTTCTTTGGGGGTTGGGGGCCCTGTCAGATAGAAATCGCGGGATCCCGTACAGACTATCAGCAGCCCTGGGTGCAAGTAGTATATGCTGGTCATTTTTTGGGGAAGGGATGGAGATAAATGGTTGTTGCTGTTACTTTCAAGAGAAACTCATTTAAGCACAAAGCCTGTGTTCACTGATCAACATTGACAGTTTACTGTTTAGTTTCTCTTGTTGCCTGGAATTTCTCTTTAACTTATCACACATCTGTCCCATCCCTCCTACACCCTCCCACCACCCAGGCCTCATTGTTGGTCCTGTAATGTGATGAGACCAGTCCTGTGATGTGATTTTGATCAGTAGGGAGGTTGAAAAGGTAGAAAAAATATTTAAATATACATTAAGCAAAATTATAAACACAATCCTTTTGTGTTTGCCCCTATTTATCATGAGCTGAACTCAAAGATCTACAACTTTTTCTATGTACACAAAAGGCCTATTTCTCTCAAATATTGTTCACAAATCTGTCTAAATTTGTGTTAGTAAGCACTTCTCCTTTGCCGAGATAATCCACCCACCTCACAGGTGTGGCATATCAAGATGCTGATTAGACAGCATTATTATTGCACAGGTATGCCTTAGGCTGGCCACAATAAAAGGCCACTCTAATATGTGCAGTTTTACTGTATTGGTGGGTCCCAGGAGTCCAAAAACCAGTCAGTATCTGTTGTGACCACCATTTACCTCACGCAGTGCAGCAAATCTCCTTCGCATAGAGTTGATCAGGTTGTTGATTGTAGCCTGTGGAATGTTGGTCCATTCCTCTTCAATGGCTGTGCGAAGTTGCTGGATAGTGGCAGGAATTGGAATACGCTGTCATATACGCCGATCCAGAGCATCCCAAACATGCTCAATGGTTGACATGTCCAGTGAGTATGCTGGCCATGCAAGAACTGGGATGGTTTCAGCTTCCAGGAATTGTTTACAGATCCTTGCAAAATGGGGCCGTGCATTATCATGCTGCAACACGAGGTGATGGTCGTGGATGAATGGCACAACAATGGGCCTCAGGATCTCGTCACGGTATCTCTGTGCATTCAAAATGCCATCAATAAGATGCACCTGTGTTCGTTGTCCATAGCATACGCCTGCCCATACCAGAACCCCACCGCCACCATGGGCCACTCGATCCACAACGTTGATATCAACAAATCGCTTACCCACACAATGCCATACACGCTGTCTGCCATCTGCGCTGTACAGTGAAAACCGGGATTCATCCGTGAAGAGAACACCTCTCCAAAGTGCCAGATGCCATTGAATGTGAGCATGGGATTGCACCATTTTCCCCAACTCCAAACACAATTTTAAATCATTGAAAAATAAAAAACACCACACTCTAATATTGGCATAAATTGGCAGCGGCACTTTTATTGGTTTAATCAATAAATATTGTTTTCATAACCATATTATAAATTAAATTCAAATTTATTTATCAATCACAAATTTTCTTAGTCTTAATGACTCAAGCAAATAACTTTATAAATCAACTTATAACAAAGTCCCCCTTTGATGCAAAGGTGACGTACCACATAAAGTGCACGCGACAAGAGGGGGGGTGGGTATCTTCTTCCAGCACTGTCCTTTACCTGACCAGAAACCTGAGGCAGTGGGCCCTTTATATAATGAGCCCCACTGCTTCCCGCACATTCCCCTGCATTCCATTGGCCCATTCCTACCTGCACACAGGTGAGCAGGAATATTTAAAGGGCCAGCGTCACTTAAATTTAACACTACATTAACACTGCCATCTTATTAAATAACTAGAGAAAAGGCGGTGGCAACCCCATGAAGGTGCTCCCAAATAAATTGTGCCCCCCTTATACATTTGCCCACTTAAGTTGGTTATGACGACGAACTGCAATCAGGTGGAGATCCCGAAGAGGACGACGAGCATGCAGATGAGCTTCCCTGAGATGGATTCTGACAGTTTGTCCAGAAATTCTTTGGTTATGCAAACTGATTGTTGCAGCAGCTGTCCGAGTGGCTGGTCTCAGACGATCTTGGAGGGGAGGATGCTGGATGAGGGGGTCCTGGGCTGGTGTGGTTACAAGTGGTCTGCGATTGGGAGGTCGGTTGGATGTAATGCCAAATTCTCTGAAACTCCTTTGGTGACGGCTTATGGAAGAGAAATGAACATTCACTTCAAGGGCAACAGCTCTGGTGGATATTCCTGTAGTCAGCATGCCAATTGCACACTCCTTTAAAACTTGCAACATCTGTGCTGTGTGATAAAACTGCACATTTTAGAGTGGCCTTTTATTGTGGCCAGCCTAAGGCACACCTATGCAATAATCATGCTGTCTAATCAGCATCTTGATAAACCACACCTGTGAGGTGGATGGATTATCTCGGCAAAGGAGAAGTGCTCACCAACACAGATTTAGACCGATTTGTGAACAATATTTACGAGAAATAGGCCTTTTGTGTATATAGAAAACGTCATAGATCTTTGAGTTCAGCTCATGATAAATAGGGGCAAACACAACAGTGTTGCGTTTATAATTTTCCTCAGTGTAATTTCACTTACCTATATATCTGGATCCACTGACAATTTTGACATGGTTTTTCACTGAAGATAACTTCTTTATACACACTTTTTTCATCAAATGTTAGTGAAAGCAAATGTTAAACATTTTGAGTTGTCCCCAGAAAAGTAAGAGGGAAAATTTTTAATGGGGGGCACTAGCTCTGGTGACCTGGAGGGCCCCAAAGAAATCCCTTAATTTGCAGGGATTTCCTCTCACTTCCTGTTTTGGCTATTGAAAAAAAATACTGGCAAGGGTTATAAACCACCTTTACTCTATCCAAAATGGAAAAAAAGTCCATAGTCCATTTTTTTGCCCATAGTTCCACTTTACGTTTCATCTGTAGTCTGAAAGCATGAAGTTGAGAATACAAACTGTTTTTTTTATCAGCTTTTCGCATATTCTCTCTAAGTCTTGTTAGGGAGACATCCCCGTGCTTCCTGCCCAAAGATAAAAGAAGTAAGTGGAAATATATCCAAAGCAAGGGCAAATTTATAGCTGTCACTGGAATAGGTGTCTCTATTGGAAGATTTCTATCACTTTCCCTTGGCAAACCTAACATTTTGGATTTCTATTTCTGTCCTTTAGAGCAGTGGTCACCAACGTTTCAGACTTCACGGACCACTTAACTCACAATTTTGAATCCCGCAGACCACTAAAATGATGTTTACATGCCTTATACACCCAATGCTCCAGTTCTCTTCTGCCCCCCCTCCGATCCTGCACTCTGTATCACACTGCTGGCTTATACAGACTCATCATTGGATCTCACCTCCTTATGCAGCCATTTGCTCAAGCTCCATGCTCCCTCTCACAGTCTGTGATTAGCGCTGCCATTGGAATTCCCCTCCTTCTTCGCATCCCGCTCTCTGCACTACTCCCGACACCACCCTTTGAGTTCACAGGATTCGGAACTTCAGAGGAGGCATCAGGTATCAATGCTCGCTAACAGTTTTGACTGTAAGCACGCATTGAGAACAACACTGGAAACAACATTGGATGGTATACATCCGCCACAATGTTGATTTGCGGCAGAACCCCTGGAGACCACCATAATTTTCTCATGGCCATCAGTGGTCCACAGACCACTGGTTTGCAATCACTGCTTTAGAGAGGTTGAATCTCCCCAGTAAGGATGCAGCTATAAAAAAGATACCATGCTCTATACAAAAAAAATATTTGAGCTTTAGATATGCTTTAACATTTGCACTTTGCTATTTTTGAAACCAACTTAGATCATGCATTATATGCTATAAGAAATATTTATTTTTTTAACAGTTGACTTGCAAGTCGAAAGTAAAGAAAACCAATGGATGGGTGTCAGTGTACAGAGTCAAGGACCAGGAGGCAAAATTGTGGTATGTGATATCAAAACCTTTTATGTTTATTTGAAATATAAAGTTATATCTTTTATTGGCTTAGTAGATGGCGAGGAAGAAAACCATGATCTCTGGAAAGTTTTTAGCCCTAACCCTCTCTGCTATTAAAAATAATCATTCAATTTTCTTATTTTCTTGCTTCTCTTGATGGCTAACATTGAACAATATTCTAGTGCTTTTAGTGCAATGTCAAATCCGTTTTTAGTACAGTGTAGAGCTTTCCAAAATGCAAATTATTGAAAAAACATAGTGTGTTATAGTAATATTTATACTGTATGTAGGTACTTCATCACAGAGGACCTGTTCTGTGGAACTGAACACTAATGCAAAGTAGTAGTCCCCATTATTGTCTGTAGCCTCCCTGCAGCTTTTCCCCATTACTGATTTACCATGCCTTGCTCTGCTCTGTGTCTCTGTGTGGAAGCTGTCATCTTGGTAAATGCAGGGATTTGCTTTCTCAATAGCTGCCTGGTGACTGGTGATCTTATGACTGGTGGGGGAATAGCAAGGAGCTGCAGAAGGGAAGAAATCAAATATACACAAAATAAATAAAGCAAAAGCAGGGAGATCCTTGCAATACAAGTCACCAAGTACAGCTCTCTCTCCAGCAAACCCTCAGGGTTCAGTGAAAATGACAGTAAGGGGAGCACCAATTCTCCTTCCAAATCTCGTGGGACTAGGAGTCATTCAATTTTTTTTGGAAAGCAGCACACCACAACCCACAACTAAGCTACTGCTTAGTGCCTTCATTCACTATGAACAACGCTACAGTGTATACTTTATAATCCGCGCTATGGTTTAAAAAATTATTAATGTCACATACATCAGCCCCATGAGCCTCTCCCAGCTCCAGGGGCAGGTAGATGACCGGGGGCTGCTGCTACGTAAGTATAATTACTCTCATCAGTTTTAGACACAATTTTGCAGCGCCACCCACTATATAGATAAATCAAAATAACTGTGATATAAACAATCCTAAAAATACAGAGTGTTGCTGTGTGCAATGTATAAGTGCTAATTGACCATTTACCACACTTTAAAAAACGTAATCAATGAAAAACATATAAGTTATTCCGTGCTGATACCATTAACATATTAATAAATGAACATAGTCCATGAAAAATAAATAAGGTGCTCCGTGCTCAATCAAGTGCCAACTAAACAAATCGTGGTGCTCAGTGCCAGTCCCCTGTTGTGGCCCCACTCACCAGAACAAATGGACCCCCAGCTTTTCAGTCTGGGGATCACAAAAAGCTTGGTCCTGGTGCTGGTCAGATGTAAGTATGGGTAATGGTGACGAGACCCCGCTCTTATTGGAACTGTATGTCAAAGACTCCACTTATCCTCATATGGTTGGTAAAAAGGAGAAAAAGGCTTCCATAGTGAAATATCGCCAAACATTTATTATGCGCAAAACGAAAAAAAAACACTTACAAGAATTCAGTTGTACTCTCACTTTGATAGAAATCTCATTGTAGGCTGTGAGCGGCGTTGGTTGCGGCGTGCGTTCCACCACCGGCAGGATGTGACGTCAGCGGATGCGGAGAGCCGGAAATGACGTCAACGCGTTTCGCTTTTAAACAAGCGTCATCACGGACCTGTGATGACGCTTGTTTGAAAGCGAAACACGTTGACGTCATTTCCGGCTCTCCGCATCCGCTGACGTCACATCCTGCCGGTGGTGGAACGCCGCTTACAGCCTACAATGAGATTTCTATCAAAGCGAGAGTACAACTGAATTCTTGCAAGTGTTTTTTTCGTTTTGCGCATAATAAATGTTTGGCGATATTTCACTATGGAAGCCTTTTTCTCCTTTTTACCAACCATATGAGGATAAGTGGAGTCTTTAACGCTAAAGTGTACTGCAGTTGCCTTGCATTGCTGTAATGCACCATAAAACATGTGTTTTACCGCATATTACTACAGCACACATGTCTAAAAGTATTCTTACTACTCATAATAAATGTATTCGAAAAATACAATGTAATAGGTGTGCGCATAGGGTGTGCCAGGTGTGCCCAGGCACACCATAATCAGCCCATGCGGCCCAGGGCCCCCTCCCACAGCATTTCTGGCTTCCTTCCTCTCCTGCCGGCTGCTGCTGCAGGCACATACAAATGATATTTCAGAATAAGTGGGGGTTGTGGTAATGCCATTTACCGGCCCCCTTACCTTTCTGAATGAACACAGTGATTGGTACCATGTGTTTGAGCTTTGGGGTGCACTCCCTAATGCAATAGGCTGTGCACACCAATGGACAATGTATTTTTTGTGGTTTTGAATACATTGCTATATACCCTGTACCCATGTTTTTCTAAACTTTTTTTAAAGGCATTGCTGAAATATATACGCTGTATATTGTGAAGCTTTTATGGCTGTAATTCAGAAATACATCACCTGGTTTTGAACTGAAGATTTAAATAAAGAGCCATTTTTAGTACAGAATTTGCTGCTGCTCTCTGTTGCCTTGGAGCATGGGCTTGCACTGCCCTTGGAGCCAGGGCTGCTGTCAGGGCCGGATTAACATAGGGGCTATTGGAGCTGCAGCTCCAGGCCCCTTCCTTAAGATAGGCCCAGACCAATGGTGTGATTGAGTCACTAATATTGCCCCGCCCTGCTCTGTATACGGTGTACACATGATTAACATGTAAATTGCAGCAGCATATTTAATTAGTTTTAACAAAAAATTGCTTGCATTTTCATTTTATTTATTTCCATAAAAAGGCCCCATCAAAATCCTTAGCACCAGGCCCATGATGCTCTTAATCCGGCCCTGGCTGCTGTTAGAAATCAAGGTGCCCCATACAGCCTACCTGACAAGGCCCCCCTGCTTCAACAATGAATGGACACAGGAGTGATTGGTACGGATTGTTCACTGTGTTCATTCAGGAAAAGAAGGGGCCAGTAAATGACACCCACCTGCGTGCCCGCGGCAGCTGCCGGCAGGAGAGGAGAGAAGGGAAGCTGGAAGCACTGTGGGGGAAAAGAGTACACAGGGGGGCCCGGACAGCAGATGGAAGGGGCGCATGTGCTAGAACCAATCTCCTTGCAGTGCCCCCGAAAGGAGAGAGAGGAAGAGAAGCCAGCAGAACTGCAGTGGGAGACAGAAGAGATTTGGGGGTTGATTTACTAAAGCTGGAGAGTGAAAAATCTGGTGCAGCTCTGCACAGAAACCAGTCAGCTGCCAGGTTTTATTGGCAAAACTTAATTAAACAAGCTGAAGTTGGAAGCTGATTGGCTACCATGCACAACTGCACCAGAATTTGCACTCTCCGGTTTAGTAAATCAACCCCTCTGTGTCAGTAATAAGACAGTACAGCCGGACCTCCTGCTGAACATGTGCCTGGGCCCCACTTTTGAACTGATGGGCCCAGTACAGGAGGGCTGGCTGTACTGCCGTATCAGTGGCCCTGCTTGGAGCTGATGGGGAGATGGTTTGAATGGAGCAACCTTGCGTTGCAATATATTGTATAACGATAAAAATGCAACAATTAAAGTGTTCTCATTAAATGACAGACATGTGCCCATCGATACGAGAGGAGAAGATTTGTGAATTCTGCCCAGGAATCTCGAGATATTACAGGACGATGCTACATGCTGAGCCAAGACCTCACTATTTCAGATGACATGGATGGAGGCGAATGGAACTTTTGTGATGGCCGTCTCAGGGGTCATGAGAAATTTGGATCTTGCCAGCAGGGTGTTGCTGCAACATTTACAAAGGACTTTCATTATGTTGTGTTTGGGGCCCCAGGAACATACAACTGGAAAGGTATAGTGTGCTTTGATTTACACAAGGGATTACAACTTCTAGCTCAGCTCGGTGGGAACGTGGGGAGGGGGGGGGGGGCACAGTTCTGGCACCTCCATCTCTGAATGTATGCAATGGCAAGGGGTGCTGGGGTGTGATGGAGGATCTGCTGACGCTAGCTGCTGGGGAATCTATTGTTGCTGGAGGGGATCTATTTTTGCTTGGCGGTCTATTGTTACTGGTTGGGGATATTTTGTTGCTGGGGGGTCAGTTGTTGCTGAAAGGCATCTACTGTTGATGAAAGCGTCTATTGTTGGACGCTGGAGATTCTTTTAGTGTTGGCTGCTGGGAGATCTGTTGTTGCTGCTGGGAGTCTGTTGTTGCCGGGATGGTATTTTTTTGTGTGGGTCTATTGTTGCTGTGGGGGATCTATTTTATTGCTTTTCTTGTTATTACCAAATTCCATGCACTTCAAAATGATACTTGTCTTCTGTGTTCTCTAAAAAGGCTGTACTGGGAGGTGGGTAGGGGGTGGAACCAAGGGTCAGTGATTGGAGGTGGGTAGGGGATGGAGACATTAAGTGACTCAGAAGGGGAGGGGGGGTTCCTGCTCCTATTCTCTGAGAATAAAAAGCCCTGCATGTATATAGTATGTATAGTTTTTATTGTATTCCTCCTGAATTGAATTGTATTGTAACTGTATTGTCCACCTTCATGTTGTAAAGCACTGGGCAAACTGTTGCCGCTATATAAATCCTATGATATAAGACAAATTAGCATAAAATCATTCAGTGCAGTAATCATACAAAAAACAAATAAATCAACAAAAATAAAATAAATGGGCCGCTAGCTGAACACCAGAGGAATATTTCACATTGCCTCAGCAGATAATACACAAGCAAAAGGTGCAGCGCAACCAGATAAAGTCCAAGAAGGAAAAAACAGCTCTCCAATTAAAAGTCCATAAATAGTAGAAAATTTCAACAGGTAGTGCGAAAGTGGGGACCGTCAGCCATCTCGGGTGATAACTTCCACCACCAATAGTAAATCAAGCCTCTCACCTCAGAGGTATTGACCCCTGAATCAACAGGATGGTCAAATGCACTTTGCCCAGCAAGGGTTAAACAAAGGCTAAACCACCAGAGATTTCCAGCGCCAATACTTCCAATGCAAGCAAGTTCCCCGATGATACATATAAAATAAAACAGACCAATAGTGCTCTCTGTCACAATCAGCCTCTGATTGTGTTAAAGGGATTGAAGAGGTATTTTTTTTTTTTTTTGAAAAATAATAATCCTATCTATACTTACCTGCTCTGTGCAATGGAATTGCACAGAGCGGCCTCGAACCTCCTCTATTTCGGGCCCCCCCCCCTCCCGGTGCTCCTCGTCTCTCTCCAGTAGCCCCATAGGAAGCCGCTTGATACAGACAGCGGGACTCGGCCCCGCCCATGCTCCCTCGACACTGGCTTTGATTGACAGCCCCAGCAAAGCCAGCAACACCCACAAGTGAGGGGAGAGAAGACCTGCAGACGTGCACAGTGCTGGATCAAATGAGGACTCAGGTAAGTAAAAGGGGTTCTTAGGGGGCAATGATGACACCTAAACATCTTTTACCTTAATACAAGGAATACATTAAGATAAAAAATATTCAGGCTTTACAATCATTTTAAAACCAAGTAAAAAACTCATATTTGATCGACTTGAAATCAAGCCTGTAGTATTACAGATAAACTGCTCTTGTGCGGGCTCATGATCACCTCCACCGCCCGTACACGTTACGTCCAACAGGACTTTGTCAGCGGGACTGCACCTTTTGTTTATGTGCTATATAAATCCTGTATAATAATAATATTAGTATGTACAGTTACATTACAAACCTTTTGTTTTGGATAAACGTGTTAGCCATTTAAGTGAGAATTGAAAATTATTGTGCATTTTGTGAAAACTGAGAAATGTCCTTTTAATTCAAATTGTGACTGTCTACATATTATTGCAGTGATTTTTTTTTCTTTTATGATTGAGCAGTTCCAGGTTCTGTGTGTCTGTATCCAACCGACTTACATTATTACACATAAATATACTTTAGATTTTGATATAAGATGTACTACAGAAAAAACCCAGATATTTCCTTGTATTTCCTAACCTGCTTTAGAAAATGACAGCTGGAATGGGATGAGTTAGGGAGAAAGCAGATATTTTACCCTTACTCTTATAGTAATAAATAACTTCAGTTCTGTAGCTGTAACCAGGTAAGTCTGGGGAACCCACCGGGACTCTTCATTAATGGCATCATAAATTCATTTTTTACAGTTCCTTATGTGCTTGGAACATCCAGGTTAATTGAATTATGCTCTAGCATTACTTTAAAGGGAAATTATAATTTTCAATCAATAACATCTAAAATTATTGTTATGATGTTTAGTCATTATTTTATTTGATTTTAACATTTTTACATTCTTGTTGTTCCATTTCATATACAGATTAGTGTCCTTTAATGTCAAGAAAGTGGCGTTTTGCTGCACCAATCAGTTAACACATTGGGGTTTATTTACTAGAATTTGAGAGGGCAAAATCTGGTGCAGCTCTGCATACAAACCAATCATCTTCCAGGTTTTATTGCCAAAACTTAATTGAACAAGCTGAAGTTAGAAGCTGATTGGCCACCATGCACAGCTGAACCAGATTCTGAGTGCTCCAGTTTTAGTAAATCTCCCTCATAGTACTTAGAAGTATGACCTTGCTGATAATGTGAACTGCACAGTTTATCAACATTAAACTTAATTTAGTACGTAGTTGTGCATTAATGCAGTTTCATTCTGCTATAGTTAATGGCACCACACACTTGCAATTGGATAGAGGATCTTTAAAGCACAAGCACTATATATCTCTACTAATCAGAAAGCTCTACGTTTGTATGTAATAAGAAAAATATGGCTGCCCCCATGCACATATTGGGGCTGATATACTAAAACTGGAAGAGTGCACAATCTGGTGCAGCTGTGCATAGAAACTTTCAGCTTTCAGATTTTTTTTGTCAAAGCTTAGAAGCTGAACAACCCCATAATTTTTATTTTAGACTTAAGAGATAAAAAAAAAATGAAGATTTTACCTTATCTTGTTCACTAACAACATATATATAAAATTATAGCTTCCCTTTAAATCTTACTTTCATGCTAGTTTTTTATTTTGCTTTATAACATTCTTCCAAGTGTCCCACCTTTCCATGATCAGTTTTGTTTCTGTAACTTGTTTCATTCATTTTTTGTGTTCAGTTTATTCATTTAGGCTCATTTTCCATGCTTCACTTTAATTTGCCATTTCAATCATTCAGGAATTGTTCGGGCAGAACACAGAAATAGCACATTGTTGGACGTTGGGATTTTAGAAGATGGTCCATATGAAACTGGTGGTGAAACAAAACGCAGTGCTGATTTAGTGCCTGTTCCTGCGAACAGTTATTTAGGTAACTGTATTGAGATACATTTATGAGATGTTAAGCTGTTTATCCCATTACAAGGAAATGCTGACACATGTAGTTCTCCTATACAGCTTGTGTTATTCTCGTGAAGGCAATAGGAAAGACAGATTAGTAAACCAACCAAGGGTGGAATCTGCCTTTGCTTTACACATCCAATCAGGTGCAGAGTTTCTATATGTGTTAGTTCTTTTGCACATGATTGAGTGTTGGAAATGAGTGCAGGCTTATTTCATCAAGTGTAAAAATTATTTCTTTAGTGAATAATATAGGAGAGCGAGAGAGAGAGGTCACCTTGACTACAATACTGGTTGAAATTTCCATTCTTTAGAAGAGCATTATGTTAAAGCTGAACTCCAGGCAAACCTCTAATTACACAGATGAAATGCATAAATGGGAGCTGTATTACCAGGCACTGGAGCTTTAAATACTTTGATAGCTGATTGATTTTGAGTTAACCATAAATGACAAACCTAGAATTAGTACTCTCACTCCAACTCCAACGCAGCTAAACATAACATGTGTGGCGCAATTGCTATTAACATACAGGTGCACACCTTATGTACGTGTTTACATTTGTGGGTGAGCGCAGGGTGATTGGGTTGCTTTTATTTTTTAAAAATGCTATACATTTTATTACAGTTTACAATTTTTAAGATTTTTTTTTTTTTAAGATTTAACTTTATAGCTATCACAAAGGGGGCTAACAACCCCCATATCTCATAGCATTGGGCAAGTGACAGGTTCTCTTTATTGAGACATCAGTGGTCTATTAGGCACACCGCCAGCATTGTAAAAGTAATCCGATGGCTACAGTCGCGTGGATCACTTTTACATTAAAGCCGGGATCCAGCTGAACAAAACAGTTACAAGCTCCTGACTGCTACTGCACGAAAGACCCAAGAGATGAAGTAGTTAAAAAATAAACGTAATGTTGTATTATTGAATACAGAGATGCAGTATGTGTACTTTTATATCTGCCTGGAGTTCAGGTTTAATTGCATTTACTTCTGCCAATGTCTATCTTATTTTTAAATATGAATTTGTTGCAGTCATGAGTTACAAGGTAACGATGAATGTTTTCATGGTATTGTTTTCTGAACACAGAAGTCTTCTCCGTGCTTTTCTCTTTAACCTTCGATCTGCTCTTTTTCTGTCTTCTTGCTGTTATAAACACATCCAGGTCTCTTGTTCATGACTACAGTTTCCAGCACTGATCCAGATCAGTTTCTGTACAAATCTGAACCCCCACGAAGCAGGGGCGACAACATCTTAGATGTAACAACTAATAGCTACTTAGGTTTGTGGATGGAGTCAAAATAATTTGGTAACATCGTCATTCATGACCTTGCCCATTACCGTCACTGATATCACCAAGTCATAACAGCTAAAAGCCAACCAAAAGATTCATCCACACAATACAGTAAATGAACTTCAGCAATATTATTGCCTTTAAAAAAAAATCAGTTTTGGTATGGGGATGTTAAACTTACTTAGCAGACTATAGCAGTGGTTCTCATCCTAGCTTGCTTTAGAGCCTGCTGCCACCACATAGTGCCCCCCAGTGTACAACAGTGTTTCTCAGCCCTCACAGGGCTCTACAGTCCCCTAGCCTCTTGGAAAGACCTCATCCCCCAGATGGGCCCCCAGCTCCCTCCATAAATCTCATCTCCTATAGGGCCACCAAGTTTGTGTCATTTCCGTAACATCCCCTTGAGCCCCTATCCCCCCCACAGTGAAACCATCTCCATCCAGAGCCTACCAGCATTTCAATACATAATTTGTGTGAGTGTTAACTTTTTTTATTATTGGCATGGTTTTTGTTTTTTTTTTTTGGAAAATTTACTGGGCCCTGGTCTCAATGTATAGGATGACTAGTAGGATATAGACTGCAATATATCAAAGACATGCCCAAGAAAGATCAAGTGAGATGGTTGAATCAACTTCCATTTCATCATATCATAATACCCTTTCCTTTTGTTTGATTAGACTTTGATTAATGGTCCACAAAATATACAATATTACCTAATTATTTTTGCCATGTTTATTATTCTGTCATTATGTTGTTTTTTTATGGTTCTGTGATTCTTACCAGGGTTTTCATTGGATAGTGGTAGAGGAATAACCTCCCAAGACGAAATGACCTTTGTATCCGGTGCTCCAAGAGCCAATCACAGTGGAGCAGTTGTGCTGCTAAAGAAATATCCTCCCAATGAAAGGATGCTTTCTCCAGAGTTTGTATTTCAAGGGGAAGGTTTGGCCTCATCCTTTGGTTATGATGTGGCAGTAGTGGACCTTAACAGTGACAAGTAAGATATTTTGTGGATATTTTTAAACAGTAAAAGAGTTGTCTTCTCAAATTCCTTTGTGTTATTATAGGCTAGTCATAGTTCACCAAGCTTAAGGCTCAGTTAGCTTATAACTCACCCTTATTCATGATGCAGATTTTAATCTGGAATCGATTTCTGTAAGTCTTTTCAGTTCTTTAGCCTTGTACATCCCTAAAGACCCTCATAGACTGCTTGAATTTCAGCCAATTCCTACTGAATTGGCCAAAATTCAATCTGTGGGTTGCCCTGCAAGCGCCACCCATCTTGAAAAAAGTCAATTTTAAAATTGACTGAGCTGGGTGGAAAATTATTGGCCAAACATGGACTGTATCCTATGAGATGCAGTCGGTGTTTAGCAGCACCACTGTATTCAGGCTGCCAAACTGCCAAACGTACAGTTTTCAGCCCATTTATGGCCTGTGTATACCTAGCTTAACCTTACTCCTTTAATTATAACCTTTGTCTCCAAAGATGTTTTTTCGGGCTCCATAGTCTTTAGCCTTCTTTTCCACCTCTGCAGACATATTCTCCCCCATATCCACATACCAACCGTTTCTGTTACTGTTTCTTTCTTTCCTTCAGGATAAACGGTTTGTTGTCCAGAACTTCTCGTCTTGTCTCGTATACCCCTTCTCCTAACTGGTGTTAACTTTGCCTCAATGCCCCATTCAGTAGCTATGCCTCTCATCTCCTGAACTACAATGTCCAGTTTATCTCTCATCAGCAGCTCAGTGCTTCCTTTTCCTAGCAAGTTCTGGCTTAGTTTATGAAGACTAAAGATAACCTATTCCCATTCGACTTCTAACACCACTGATAAAGTGTACTTCAACAGCAATTATGCAGTTAATATGATTACAAAATACATTAAGGAAAGCCCCTCAATACAAACAGGGCATATTTGTTTTACACGATTTGGCTATTCTACTTTGTTATTTCAAAACCTTGTTTTTCATTTTTGTGTGGATATCATTGTAGTACACACTAAAAACTAGATTAAAAAGATATTCATCTTTAAAAATGAAAGTCTTGTACTTGGCTTGAAGATATGGGATTATTTATCTGGAATGCCAGAGATAGGGGTCCTTCATGTAGTGCAAAGTGCATAAAATACACATAGGGGCTGATCTACCATAGGAGTCGTTTTTATACTACATGTTTATCTATCTGTAATTTACAGAATTAGACCTTCATTTTCCAATTAATCCCACTTTATTTTAAAAGGATGTGCCCTGTTCACCCATTATTTTTCACCCTGTTCCCTTTTATTTTTAAAGGGGATTTGACCATCACAAAGTTAAAGTTTAGCCTAAAAAAACAAAAAGCTTCTCTATAGTTGCATTCTGTGTCTCCACTTTCTATTCTGGGTCTGGTGTCACCAGTACAAGTAGGAAGGGTATTACTCTCTAACAAAACACAGAAAGCAGTTAAAACCCAAAAGGCTTGAATCCTTTTATATTCCACTCAAAAGTCAAAAAATAGAAAAACTTTTAGCTGGAGTTCTACTAAAAAACTACTTGGCAGTCTTTTTGAGTGGCAACCTCTATCTGTCTTTTAGTTCTTCTGCATTATGATATCTAATAAAAAAAAGCATGTGTAAACCTATGCATCAAAGGGGCATAAAAGCAATATTCAATATTTTCACATCTATTGCAATAAAAGTCCTTCATTGCAGTGTGCCTGCACCCTCACAGCAGGGGTTAAATGCTTGTTCAATCTAGGGGACACTAAAAGCAGTTCTACTTACCTGATTACCCCATTTCCTCTGCAAATTTCCCCAATGCCCTGGTTGTGGACTGACTCTTGGATTCCTCACGCCCAGTGGGGAGAAGAGTCTGTGGGGACCAGTCTAGCAGCATAGAGGAGACTGCAGAAGCAGAGGATTAGGTAAGTAAAATTGCTTTGCCCAGTCTCCGAGACATAAACGGGAAATTTAGCTAATTGAGCTATGAGTAAGCACCCTTGGGGGGGGGGGGGGGGGCATGAGACCCGTCAGCTTATTCCCCCATTTTTGTACCGTATGGATTGATTTTGTACAATACAGCATTGAAAGGAGTGCGGCCATCCAGAGTTTTCTTGCATCAAACAGGAAATTTACCCCTTGCGGCGCTGGCACAGCCCTACTGCAAGAAAGAACTTTTACTTTTCCTGGAGTTTAGCTTTAAAGTGGAGCTCTAGTTAAGCCGCTAAATGCACTGCTGAAAACACATATTTATAGTTTTATATAATTTAACAGTAAGAAAAATAATATTCAATCAATGTCTCTCAATTGAATATAAAATAAAAAATGTTCTCATGGTATACTCCCCCAATGGATAGACCCTTCCAAAAACTGGGTTGAGGTCAGGACTCTGTGCAGGCCAGTCAAGTTCCTCCACCACAAACTCGCTCATCCATGTCTTTACGGACCTTGCTTTGTGCACTGGTCCATATCATTTGGTGGAGGGGGGATTATGGTGTGGGTTGTTTTTCAGGGGTAGGGCTTGGCCCCTTAGTTCCAGTGAAGGGAACTCTTAAGGTGTCAGCATACCAAGACATTTTGGACAATTTCATGCACGCAACTTTGTGGGGAACAGTTTGGGGATGGCCCCTTCCTGTTCCAACTTGACTGTGCACCAGTGCACAAAGCAAGGTCCATAAAGACATGGATGAGCGAGTTTGGGGTGGAGGAACTTGACTGGCCTGACCTCAACCCGATAGAACACCTTTGAGATGAATTAGAGAGGAGACTGTGAGCCAGGCCTTCTCATCCAACATAAGTACCTGACCTCACAAATGCGCTTCTTGAAGAATGGTCAAATATTCCCATAGACACACTCCTAAACCTTGTGGACAGCCTTCCCAGAAGAGTTGAAGCTGTTATAGCTGGAAAGGGTGGGCCAACTCAATATTGAACCCTATGGACTAAGACTGGGATGCCATTAAAGTTCATGTGTGTATAAAGGCAGGCGTCCCAATACTTTTGGTAATATAATGTATGTATTTTGGTTTGCCAAATATTCCTGTTTGGAATGGCCAGTCTTCTGTAACTTATTAAAGCTCCAATACAACTCCCTCCCATACCCTCAAAATGGCCATGTTTTTGTAGCTTCATGAATTTTGGCAGGGTGAACGGACCTGCACAAAGGGATTTCCTCTAGTGGAACTCCTGTATTTGTTTTCTATTTATAAAGTAGATAATTAAAATCCTGTTACTGGTTACGGGGAGCCCGCTATCACTAGTATTAATGTGCCATTCAATGACGTTACCAACGGATTAGAGAGCCAGCAGAGTATTACAGAGACCCTCAGTGTGCTGCAGACCTGCTAATATTGTAACCTGCAGACCTGGACCTCACATCCTTCCTGTGAGTCAGACTCATTCCATCGCCACGTACGTGAAGTGAGAAGCGTTACATCAGAGCCCATTTAGCTTGGAGTCATTTTTTTCTCCAGTCTACACTGTTAATGTATTAACTTCAAAAATAATTTTAAAGCGCTACTTCAGGCATAACTTATTTTTAAGAGTGAAGGAGGATTGGAAATAGGAAGTAAATAAAATCTTTTCCTGGTGTGCGCTAAAAAGCTTTCACGCAGAACACTTAGACCAAATGACAAAGCACAATGGCGCAGACCGAGCTACACTTTGAATTTCAATTATTTATTATAACCACACTAGTATGTATAGCAGCATTCCCGACTTGAGTTATGTCATCTTGGATTCACCGGAATGGCGAAACCCGAGTCGGATTTCAGTGGATTACATTAGTTGTAATTTGGAGGGGGTGACTGAACCTTCACATGCACCTGCTGCTAGCTACATTTCAGTACTGCTTCTTGAATTGAATGTAAGAAATCTTTGTGAGTCACAGACTTTTCATTTTCTTGCGATGGCCAGTATGTGATTTTTTTTTCCCCCACAGTTGGCAGGATATTGTTGTCGGGGCCCCTCAATATTTTGACAAGGCTGACAAAGAAGTCGGAGGTGCAATCTATGTGTATATGAATGAAGCTGGCAAGTGGGACAATGTTCAGCCAAAACGAATTGTTGGAAGCAAGGACTCCATGTTTGGTATTTCAGTGAAAAATATTGGAGATGTTAATCAAGATGGCTACTCTGGTAAGAAACTCTGGTATAATCGGGTTATACGCAATCATAGCTCCCAACTGTCCCTGATTTGGAGGATCTGTCCCTGATTTGGAGGATCTGTCCCGCTTTCCTCCTCATTTGTCCCTCATTTTGGTCTGATCTGTATAGTTGTATATAAAATGCACTTTTTATCTTTAAAAAAAGTGTCTTTCAGTGATAAACCTTTCATCCACTTTCTAAATTTCTGCATTAGTAAATTTCAAAAGCCAATATAAAGTAATAGCAGCAGTAAAAAAAACCAAAAAACTTGTGAGTTTAAAGAGTAAGTAAACCCTGATGGGGTTTACTTCCTCTATATTCTCCTGCAAAGTAGAAGCATAATGGGCTATTATGCATCGCATAGTAGCCCATTATGTGTCACTTACCTGAAAACAAAGCCTGCGACATCCAGCGATGTCCCCTGTGCTGGCCGCATCCATCTTCAGCCCCTCTTCCTTCCGGGCCGCGATCTCTGGCTCTGTGACTGGCCGGAGTCACGTGACGTCACTCCCGTGCATGCGTGAGGGAACCGCCAGTCACGGCACGATCACAGTGAAGAAACGGCACGGAGGCCGTCTCTTCACTGCGCATGTGGCGAAATTACATCGGCACATCTAGGAATTTGCATATCTCCTGAACCGTGCAGGTTTGGGAGATATGCAGGGCACCTACAGGTAAGCCTTATTATAGGCTTACCTGTAGGTGAAAGTGGTTGTCACAGGTTGACAACCACTTTAACTAATCATTTTTTGTGTGGCAGGGGGTGTGTCTTATGCCTACATACTTTTGCCATCCCATTTGAAAAAGTTGGGAGGTATGCACAATTAATACACGCAGTGCAAAAAGGAAAATATAATAAATTAGTAACTAGATCTGGACTAATTTGCTGTATTATGAACATGCATGCTGTCCTCTGCTTTACAGAAACTATTCACATAAAAACCATTTACACTAAATGGGGTCCTGGTGGAGAATAGGCTCAGCAGTGGCATGCAATGCCAAGCTGCTGCAAGCAAAGCTAACAAAGTGTTGGCATGCATAAGGAAAGGGATTAACTTCAGGGATAAATCAATAATTCTCCCATTATACAAGTCTCTGGTGAGGCCGCACCTGGAATATGCCGTCCAGTTCTGGGCGCCGGTCCTCAGGAAGGATGTCCAGGTATTGGAAAGGGTTCAGAGAAGAGCCACAAAGCTAATTAAGGGATTGGAAGACCTTAGTTATGGGGAAAGATTACAAGCACTGAACTTATTCTCTCTGGAGAAAAGACGCTTGAGAGGGGATATGATTTTAATGTACAAATACTGTACTGGTGACCCCGCTATAGGGACAAAACTATTCAGCGCAAGGGAGTACTCAAAGACACGTGGCCATTCACTAAGAATAGAGGAAAGGCGGTTTAACCTTAAAATGCGTAGAGGTTTCTTTACGGTAAGAGCAGTGAGAATGTGGAATTCTCTTCCACAAGGAGTGGTCTCTGTCGGGAGTGTAGATACATTCAAAAAACTATTAGATGCACACCTAAGGGACCAAAGCATTGAGGGATATACAATGTAATACTGACATGAAAGCACACACATAGGTTGAACTTGA
>BLSH010400846.1:2140410-2157358 GCA_018402905.1 Glandirana rugosa
TTACGTTCGCTGAAATGTCACTTTTCTTATCTTAAAATAAACCCCGTTCTTATGCCAGGCGACTTTGCCTGTGGCCAATCAGAGAAGGGAGGGAGGGGCTTGCCCCAAATAAAATTCTATTCTTTTCACTGTAAAGTCGCTTGCATTAAGATGGGGATCCAACTTGGAGGAGACTTCCATTGACTTCTATGAGCACAAGTCGGATAGAAGTCACCTTGGAATCACACAGGAACCTTTTTTTTTTTTTAAGTCGGAGCCACTCAGTAGCGTGCATTAAGATGGCTCCCATTCATTTGAATGGGATTTGATAGGTCAAGCGACTTGGGGCGACTCAAGTCGGAGCGCAAATCGCCCCTGTGTGAATGGGCCCTTGAACTCTGGACTGGTATATTGTATCATTTTTTAAAAAAAAATAATTTTAGCGACTCAAGCACACCACACATAGAGCACTATGACTGCGTGTGTGTGGGCATGTGTGCCCTCAGAATGATGTTTTGTATAAGGGGCCCCCAAACCTGAAGTGCCCCAGGCCCCCCAAGGTCTAAACCTGGGTCTGAATGCAGCGCCTCCTCACCACCTCTTAAATACTTACTGAAGAGCGATCCAGATGTGAAGTGTAAATTAGCCCTAACCATTACTGTTTTCTTATAACACAGAGAGAATGGTGTTGCAGTGTTGGCTCTTCAGGATCAGAAACATATTGCTCTCGAAATTACAGTAACAAACAAGCCATCAAATCCTAACAATCCCACAGCAGATGGAGATGATGCCCATGAAGCCAGGCTTATCGTAGATATGCCAAACACTCTGTCTTTCTCTTCAGTCAGTTTCCCCGTGAACCAACAGGTAAGTAACAAACTCCTGCTGGAAAGGTGATCTCCAGGCATGACCCAAATGTAGCCCCAAACCTTCCCCATCAAAGAATGTCCCAGTATTATCATTATTATTTTTTCTTTTACTTTGTTCCTATATTGAGAAACAATTTTATTACCCCTTGTGATGTCATCCCCGGACAGTAAATTTTTGCAGTTGCAGTTGCTGGGAGGAGGGATCAGCAGGGTGCCTTAGATCAGTTCCCACTGATATAGAAAGCAGAAAAGAAGGCGCTTTTAAGTGCAGTATTAAAAGTTTTACTGACCAAAAACAGTTAAAAACACTTACAAGAGATATGCAGTGTACAAGCTCATCATAAGGTAAAATGGCGTCCTTCAGGGTGTGCCTCCTGAAGGTTGTGACAGCTAGAGAGAGTGCCAGCTGGCCAACAGTGGAGGGCAGTGTGATTCAAGATCCAGGAAGTGAAACCGCGCTGTCTGGACCATCGTGGAGCACAGGTACCCGGAAGTGATGTCAAATGGGGAGGTGACGTGTTTCAGAGCATGCGCGATTGCTCCCTCTTCATAACCATAGCTCCACGTTTGCCCCAACGGCGCGGTTTCACCTCCTGGATCTTGCATCACACTGCCCTCCACTGCTGGCCAGCTGGCTCTCCGTCTGCAGCTGTCCCAACCTTTAGTAGGCACCCCGCTGGACGCCATTTTACCTTATGATGAGCTTGTACACTGCATATGCCTTGTAAGTATTTTTAACCATTTTTGGTGATACAACTTTTAATACAGCACTTAGAAGTGCCTTCTTTTTTTGCTTTGTTTCCTAGAGTGAGCTTCCCTCTTATGAAGTGCTGCTGAAGGTGCATTATTATACAAAGCCTGCATCCCCACCACTTTCATTAGGACTACTCATCTACTCTTCCCCTAAGAAGGTCTTCCATTATCCAGAACTCCCTACCCTCCATTCTCTCCCAATTGATATAGACAAGCCCCCAGATCTACATCTCCCAGAAGCTTTTTCTCTACGCACAATTTAAGGACAAGCTGGGAAAGAAGTATGCATTTGGAGAGGGGCTGGAAAAATGAAGATCTGTCTAACAATGGCAGACAGAGCTGATAACGCTGCTTGGTTTTCAGCGCAGCAAGGGCAGCGTTGTCAGCAGACAAAAGAAAGTTAGGAATTCACTGGATTTGTTTTGGTTCAATAGGTGTTTTTCTTTACTTGCAGATTTTTTTTTAAGGAATAAAACTTGAGGAAAAATACATATATTGCAGTGATCTACTGCAGATTTTGTTTGCCCGACATATATGCTTAAAGTGTGGCCATAGCCAGTTTTGTATAAGAACTTTCATGCTTGTGATCTCCTCCCGTGTCTGATGGGATCAGAGTTTTTCCCATGAACTTCCCGCCAGAGTTAACTGCATTTGTAAGCTCATTTGGGAATTTGCATGCTGTGAGTTTCAACTGAAAAATCAACATGAAAAGCTCCCCTGTGACCTTGTCCTTTTTCTGTTCTGCGGTCAAAGATCTTTAATACTATTCTTTACATTTATTACAATACAGGAAAAACAGGTTTTGTGCGTACCGAGTGTAAACAGAACAAAAGTGGAGTGCGACCTTGCAAACCCTTTTAAAAGAAACGCCAACGTATGTGATCATTTTTTTTTTTCATGCACTTGTATTATTGCAGTTATAGTTATTGTACTCTTGTGCTTATTATTATTGTTTACAGATGTAAATACTTTATGCATATAGCAATAACATTTCTAAGATGTTTACAAGCTTAAAGTGGTATTAAACCCAAAACTATAACTATAAACTTGCAGCTTACCAATTCTTTGATGTGGTGCCTGCATTTGTTTTGTTTTTGTGGCATTCTTTCTTTTATTTTCACCTGGTGATCTAGCCAGTAAGAAAAATTGAGTAGTAACAGCGCTCTCAATGGGGACAACCCAATCCATACACAGGATCCACTCGCAGTTGCCTAAACTCACACCTAAATGTCATGAGAAAGAGCTGGCAACACTGAAATCCTTGAAGAGTAGTTTATTGGTTACATCAGAGTGACACTATAACAATAGAACTGACATGTTTCACCAGAAGCCTTAGTCATCTTTCTACTCTTAATGATCTTGCCAGTAAGCCCATTGTTTTTCAAAAGAACAAACTGCTATGCAGATGTAGCTGTTAGAAGGCTGAGATAAATTATTTGATACCGTCAGGGGTGCTTACAATGCAAAAAGCACACACAGGAGGGCACAAACGCCTAGGGCATTACTACATAACCATTCATTGAATGTCAAAAGACAAAATCATACTCACAAATAAGAATATAAAATGGGTATATTGAACAACTCCAGCCATCAGTGACATCTTCCACTTCTGTCCAGCATGGTTGGGAGGCTTATGCGTTTCGGGGGACAGACCGCCTTCCTCAGAGCTGATCAGCTTTTATTTATTTATGTAAAACCTTTATCCCCCCCAAAAAAAAGAAAACAGTTGCTTTATCTGCTTTAAAAGTATTAGCTGGAGTTTGGCTTTAAGTTGCTAGTGTAGCTAAATCTGCTAGTGCACTAGTAACACTCCCCTTCCCCCAGCTGACAAAACTGCTCTCCAAAGGTGTCTCTGTGTCCACAGAGTGGGGACACTGTAATACAGGAGGTGTGTTACTGGCCAGATCACCAGGTGAAAACACAGAAAGAGAAAAGACTAAACAATGAAAACGAATGCAGCCACTACATCTAATGATTGGTAAGCTGTGTATATAGTACATTTTTGGTTTTGGGTTACCGCTTTTAAAGTTGATCTCAGGGACCAAAACTTTCATTATAATATATAACTCAATAACAACAAAGGATATAAATCTACATTGTGGAGTTCTTTCTGAGCAAGTAACCTGGTACAGTTTACAAACTACAAAAGTAATACTAAAGACAAGTCGAGAAAGTCAACTATTTATTTCAGAATGGGAGGCCAGTAATGGCAGCCTCAATGTTTCTCTTAAAGTGGAACTATACTCACCTACCCTCCAGCATTATGATGTCCTTGGGCTCCCTGATGACATCTTTGCCCGATCTTCTTCTGGGTTTGGGATCTTTGGACATCTTGATTGGTTGCATCCAGATAATGTTGCTCCCGAGCATGCACAGGAGTTCATTCATCCCTCTATATACCGAAACTCCACACTGAGTTGCATACATAGGCATGTGCAGGGGGTGTGCCTGGGCACACCCTCATCACTACATGCAGTGCCTATTCCCCCTACTTCTCAGCCTTCCCTCCAAGTTGGCCCCCTTGCCCCTCAGTGCTACTGGCTTCCCTCCTCTCCTCCTGGCTGCTGCAGGGGATGTTTCAGGATGGAGAGAAGGGAAAGGGGCTAGTAAATATGTAAGTTTCTGGCCCCTTCCTTTTCTAAATGAACACAGTGAACACACTTGCTCACTGGGGTTGATTTACCAAAACTGGAGAGTGAAAAATCTGGTGCAGCTGTGCGTGGTAGCCAATCAGCTTCTAACTTCAGCCTGTTCAAGTAAAGGGGTTTTAAAGGCCAAAGGTTTTTTATCTTAATGCGTTCTATGCATTAAGATAAAAAGCCTTCTGTGTGCAGCAGCCACCCTCAGCTCCCCTAATACTTACCTGAGCCAATCTAGATCCAGCAATGTTGCAGGAGTGTCTTGGCTGCCCGGGACTCCCCTCCTCATTGGCTAAGACAGCAACGTGACGCTATTGGCTCCCGCTGCCAACAATCAGTCAGTCAGCCAATGAGGAGAAAAGGGAAGCTGTGGCTTGGCTCGGGTGCCCCCATAGCAAGCTGCTTGCTGTGGGGGCACTCAACAGGAGGGAGGGGCCAGGAGCACAGAAGAGGGACCTGAGAAGAGGAGGATCGGGGCTGCTCTGTGCAAATCCACTACACAGAGGAGGTAAGTATAACATGTTTGTTATTTTTAACAAAAAAAAAACAAAACTTTAGTATCACTTTAAACTTTGACAAAAAAACTGGACGCTAATTGGCTACCATGCAGAGCTGCACCAAATGGTGCACTCTCCAGTTTTAGTAAATCATGTGCGTGGAGGGTAAAGTTCCACTTTAAGAAAATATTGCCTTCTTGTCCACCCAAAACTAATATTCCAGAAATGTGGATAATGTTTTATAGGTACACCACCTGCTTATTTATCAGGGAGTTGGAAAGTTCCTGGGGCTGCACACCTGCTTTGGACATTATTAGGAAAAGCCACTCTCTCCTTTGTATTTTTTTTAAATTTTATATCCTAGAGAAAGAAATAGAAGGGGCTGGGACACACAAAGTTGGGCATTACTCAAAGATCCCAGGTTCACAGGAACGGAGATGGGAATTATGGCATGGAGATCTTGTTGTTGGAGTATCCAGGTTCTATACTAAGAAGCCAGTAGACTCATCCCACCAGGCTAACTAAAAATCAGTTTTAAGTGTAATACAGGTGAATATGCCCTGTATGTAAACCTTTACATAAACTTAATAAAATCCCTAGATTTAGGAGACCTGAGTGGAGGTAAGTGACACCACCCCCTCTGCACAATCATAGGGAAACATGCACAGCTAAGGCTGTCAATCACAGGCTGTGTGCTGGAGCTCCCCTCCCCATCCTTCTCAATCCCTTAGAGTCAACAATCGACTTATGGAGAAACCGGACTGCAGACAGAAATCACACTTAGTGCTTTGGATTGAGACAAGTACACAATATGGAGGGATATGCTTTGTTAATTTTTCATGTCAGAGGTTTACAACTTTAAGAGTAAGAAAAAAGATTGCAGAATATTGAAAAATGGTCATTTGAACTATTTACGCATAAACACAAGCTGCTGATTAAAAATATGTATCTGCTTTCTTCCAGGTAACATTTTATCTTGTTATGGGTACAAATGAGATAACAATTGACACCAAGGAACTGCAGATTCCACTCACTTTGGAAACGTATGTGTTTTTCTTTACCGATATACTAAAGGCTTTAGGCTTTGTTCACAAAGGTGATGGGTTACCGCTCCAGCAGCTGTCCATTCCCAGCTGCGGTAGTGGGCAGCGTGGTGCGCAATTAGAAAAATAAGTATTTAAAGAGGAAGTAAACCCTGATGGCTTTTACTTCCTCTTTGTTCCTTTTTATTGCCCTGCAATGTAAAAGCATAATAGGCTAGTATGCATAGCATACTAGCCTATTATGTGACACTTACCTGCATTGAAAGCCCGCGCTGTCCCCGCATCCATCTTCGCCCCTCTTCCTTCCGGGGCTGCGACCTCCGGGTCTGTGATTTGCCGGAGCCGCGTGACGTCACTCCCGCACATGGGTGCAGGAGCCGCCAATCGCGGCACGATCTCAGTGAAGAAACGGCACGGAGGCCGTTTCTTCACTGCACATGTGCCCGATGACGTCGGCACATGCAATTACTCTGTATATCTCCTAAACCGTGCAGGTTTAGGAGATATGCAGGGAACCTACAGGTAAGCCTGATTATAGGCTTACCTGTAGGTTAAAGTGGTTATCCAGAGATGACAACCACTTTAACAATTCCTTACATATGTAAGAACTTTTTTCTTTTTGCTTTTGCAGGACAAGCTCTCAGTCTGATCTGGGCCCTGTAGTTGCTAAAGCCCGGGTGGTTGTTGAGCTTCTGCTGTCAGTATCAGGGTAAGTTATCTCACAAAGTTCAGCAAAACTTTGTTCTTTCTCTTACAATCGCAAATAAATGTACATTTAGTTTTGTAAGCAGCCTGTTTCTAAGGCAATGTACCTTCCAGCAAAATAAATCAAGCAGCTGATTGCTTCAAAATTAACCAAATAAACCTCATTTACTTTTTTCAACCAGACTATGTAACTATGAAAGTACCTTACTCACTCTAATAGGTTTTCTTTGTTTCATAAGGGTTGCCGATCCCTCCCAGGTGTACTTTGGAGGAAGCGTGGTTGGAGAAAGTGGCATGAAAACAGAGGAAGATGTTGGAAGTTTGGTGAACTTTGATTTCAGAGTGAGTGTTGAGAGTTGTTGATGGGAACAAATGCCTTGATTTATTTATTATTCTGGAGCGCCCTCTGCTGATCAAAATATGTAATGCCACATACAATCATTTCTTCAGTTCACTGTGAATGTACTTACAGTGGTTGTAAACCTTGTTACACCACTTTTACCTACAGGTAAGCCTATAATAAGGCTTATCTGTAGGTACCGTGAATATCTCCTAAACTTCCACAGTTTAAGAGATATTCACTGTATCCGCATTAGGAGATATTCACTGGATCCGTATTAGGAGATATTCACTTGTGCCAACGTCATCAGCACGGCCGGTGTTTTTCAGGGCCTGTGCCATGACCGGAAGCTCCCGTGCGCAAGCGCTGGAGTTACGTCATCGTGGCCAATCACAGTGCCGGAGCCCATGAACCCGGAAATAACTCAGAGAAACATGTCGCCAGTCATAGCGGTGTTCAGGGACCACTACAATAGCTTCGATCTAAGGTAAGTATTTCATAATGAGCTAGTATTAGATGCATACTAGCTCATTATGCCTTTGTCTTGCAGGTTTTTTTTTTTTTTGGTTTTTTTTTTAGACTCGCTCCTAAACCTTGTGGACAGCCTTCCCAGAAGAGATGAAGCTGTTGTAGCTGCAAAGGATGGGCCAACTCAATATTGAACCCTACAGACTAAGACTGGGATGCCATTAAAGTTCATGTGCGTGTAAAGTCAGGCACCCCAATACTTTTGATAATATAGTGTATTTTTGCTTAGTGCAGTTCATTTCATTGAGTCCTAGCTCTCCTTATTCTTGCCTCAGCTTCTGTGTCTCTATGCATACCACAAAGTATGGCCAATACGGGCCCATTTACACCATTCTGCTACAGTAATGTGGGAGAATGCAGCCTGCATATGTATTATGATGCAATTTAGCCCAATGGACTCTTTAATACAGCACATAGCAAGGAATAAGCTGCAGTGCACAGCATTGTGGTGAATGGGCCTTAACGGCAAGGGAAAACCATTGCACTTGGATGATATTCTGTTTTATACGAGGTGTGTGTGTGTGGGGGGGGGGGGGGCACATCCACAGGGATTGACTGAGGTACAACTCTTACAATTTCTTTGTTTTTTTAATTGCAGATCACTAATTTCGGACGCCCCCTGAAAGCTCTAGGTGCAGCATTTTTAGACATTTACTGGCCAAAAGAGATCACCAATGGAAAATGGCTGCTTTACATTGTAAAAATAGACTCCCAAGGCTTGGAGCCTGTGTCTTGTCAACCTAAGGGGGAAATTAACAAACTGAACTTGCTGGTAGGTGGCTTCCAACATTGTGAGGCATTAAAGGGTCTGTACACTGTAAAGTGATGTATAACACGTTAGCTGTGCGAATCTGTCAATTATTTGCACATATGCAACAAATCTTCACTGAAGATTGATTTTAGTGGAATTCTTTGATATTAGCTAATTAATCTTATGCCCTTCTAACACCTTTACTAACTAACCTGTGTAAGAGAGATGTGTATACTTACCTAATCTCAGGCCCCTCCGGTCCAGTCACATGATCTCCCGTGTGTCAGCCATCAGTGGCTACAAGGAGAGAGGAGAGAGCGCTCCAACAATGGCTGGAATGCCTGATCGGTGCCATCACCCATAGGCTTACTATGGCCCATACATTGTTGGTGCTCCCTCCTTTCCCCTGAAGAAGCTGCTAACTGACACAGGGGAGCCAGAAACATGACCGGACTGGATTTATTTTTACAATAAATATGTACTGTATATTATATACAGTACATGTGTATGCCCCGCCCAAGTGTATGACTTTCTTTACTTCGCTGTGCATCACCCCTGATATACATCTTTCTTCCAGAGGGTAGTTAGTATGGGTGTTGGGAGGGTGGGGGTAGGGAGCAGTTAGTTGTATCTCGAAAATCTGCTTTAATTCCTGGGCTCATCAGCACCATCAGTATTTTTCTTGAAATCCTAGGAGCGAAACGTATTAAAAATGTAAAGGGCCATACACAGAGGACGAATATTGGGTGGTATTGGCCAGTTCAATAGAAACCGGCCGACATTCAGCCCGTGTGTACGGCAGACGGTCGGACAGAAGCCAGCCGAACATCCAGCTTCTGTTGAAGGGGCATGACTGAAAAAAGGTCTGCCAATCGCCATCCAATGTGTTCTGGCTGGGTTGAACGAAAAAACTAATAGCGTGTACTAGTCTTTAGGGCTCTTTCACACGCAGCGGTGGCCATCCATTGAGGGCACATGGGCGCTTCCTCCCCTATCTCTGCCGCCGCCACCTCCCCTATCCCTGCCGCCGTCCCCCTATCCATGCGCCCGTCCCCTTTCAGGACCTCGGGCACATGAACTACAATTGCAGGTGGGGTGTTTTTTTGAAGCATCTGATTAGTGCCAAAGGCTCTAATAGGCTTCAAAATAGGTTGGGCTCGCGGCACAGAGAGTGCGCTCTCAGCCCACCAAGGTGTGTTAGAATAGTGAATGAATATTCGCTATTCTAACACTGACCCTCCTCCTGGCCAATCAGGAAGTGGGTCTGAGACCTGTCACACGATTGGCCGAAAAGACAGGCGATCCTATTGGACGTCTATCACCTAGGAGGAGGACGCACGGAAGATGGAGGAGAGGACAGAGCAGGAGCCGAGGAGCAGAGGAGCTACTGCTGCCCTTCACCCACTGTCTTGATGGAGTACGTGCCGGACCGACCGGCAGACAAAGGGGGAGGGGGGTGGTGGTGAGGGTGGTAGTGCTGCCCCGCCGGGGGTAGTGGTAGTAGTGCTGTGCTGCCTGTGGGGGGCAGGCAGACCTGATTGAATGGTGCATGTATTCCTATGTACAGGTGGGTATAAATGGTCTTGTGTCCATTTACACCCCCTACCTCCGAATCGGAGGGCAGTCGGGAGTGAACTGACAGCCAGCCCGTTTACACCCAAATGCCCAAAGGGCAGAGCAGGCTGTGTTCATGTTCACTCTGCATATATCTCATCCACCCACTCTGCTCGGATCAGCGAATAGATCCCCTGTTGAGTAAAGCAGATTCTGCCCCGTGTGAAAGGGGCCTTAAGGTAAAGATTTGTTTGACACATTCACACAGGATTTTTTTTCATACATAGACCCCTAAATATGTGATAATAGCAAGGGCAGGGGCGTAACGATAGGGGTTGCAGGGGTTGCAATTGCAACCGGGCCCCATGGTCCAGGGGGCCCATGTGCCTCCCTTGTACACCTGAATAAGAGGGATGGCGGGGGTGGCATTTAGAGGACACAATCTCCTCCATTTTCCTCTATCCAGTTTACTTGTCTTCTGCTGTTCCCAGGGCCCCTGTGTGCTTCCCTGGTCCCCCTGGGGCCTGCTGCAGAACTTGTGAAAGGGCCCCACTGCAGTACCGTAATAAAGGGACCCACGATAGGAGTAAAGGGCCCCAGGATCAGTGGGAAGAGGGAAGGGCCCTGGCCAGGGTTCGGGGGGCCCTTCATAATTTCTTGCACCGGGGCCCTGAAGGTTCTAGTTACGCCTCTGAGCAAGGGTCAGCCATGTCATTGAGGTTCATGCTTTGTTTCATTTCTGACAGGAATCTGGAAAAGGTCGAAGGAGGCGGGAGATCGGAGAAAGGCAGCCTGAACAGGATAAGAAATTTTCCTTGTTCTCTGACAGGAAATACATGACATTGGTAAGGTTTCCCAGTCTATGCTTATTAAAGTTATTAAAGTTTATTCGTCTGGACCAGCAACATGCGACAAGTCTCGGCATGTCCCGCAATAGGCGTGATATATCTAGCTTAATGGCAGCATGATAGTGCTCAGCATAATGCTAGATTTGCCTGAGGAAAAGCTTTAGTAACACAACCCTGTTACTCAAGGTATATATTTATATATACGGTATATATAACTATTGTCACTGGTGATCAACTTACTTGATATGGGGGCTTAAGTGCAGACCCCTTACATCACCAAAGTGCCACGATATTCTTTGAATGTAATACTCCAGAAAGCTGTCTAAGGGTCAGTTCACACCACATGCGGTCCAGTGCGTTTTTTTTATACATTAAAAACGCATGGAAAGTAGGTTATATGGTTTTCACTGGCATAGTTCACACCAGTGCGGTCAGTTTCAGTGCGTTCCAGAAAAAAAGTAGAACATGCTGCATTTTTTCTGCACTGAACTGTACTGGAATGCACCAGAACGTATCAAAAACAAACCGGAATATACCAAAAAGGCACCGGAATGTACCAGAAACGCACTGGAAAGCATAAAAAAAGGCCCTGGAACTGGCCGTTGAGGTTAAGAAAAGAGAGGGGGGGGAAAAAGCAATGGACTGCATCAAAAACGTGTCAAAACCGTGCCTGCAGAAAAGCACCTGGAACGCATGTGGACTGCGTTTCTATGGTGAGAATTGGCCCTAAGACTTGCAACTGGAGATGGTCAACGAGAGCCAATGACAGCTACATTCTATAGGAGTTGGTGGAGACTGGGGCACATGGTTCAGAAGTCATAGACATTTCAGACTCTCAAACTGTTATTACTGTATAAATCAGTGCTTTCATTGATTTCAGTTGTAAAAGCATTGACTTGTCGTATAAAAGGCAATGCTTCCACATTTGTGCTCCAAAAAAATACTTTGACCACATTTGATATTCCTTTTAGCAAGATCCTTATAAAAAAAGATATTGTAAAAAAAGAAGAAAAGTCTAACTGTTCTTAAAAATGTTCCCTCCCTCTCCTCCTACCTACCTTCCTATATATAAAAAAAAGATCTGTGTACTTACCTATTTTTAATTCACCCTGGTCTGGTCATGTGATCCTGCAGCTCCAGCTCCCTTGTATCAGTGAGCAGCTGCAGCAGGGGAGAGGAAGGGGCGGCGACAGTGGCTGGGCCAGGGGAGCTTTTGGGTGATGTCACGGCTACAGGAATTCACAGCTGTTGTCGACTGCTCCCTTACAAAGGTTAGGCAGGATGGGTAGGAGGAGTGAACATTTTTAACCGCTTCCCATCTGGCCATAGTACATTAACGGCCGGCCGGGAAGACCACCGTTGCAGGTGGATGTACCTGTACTTCCCCACCCATCCGCTGCTTGTGCACACTCCCTGGGAACGTGCAACGGCACGGTCTGTGCCCACCGCACACAGCAGAACACTGATCACTGTAGCAGGCCACCGTGGGCAGCCCTGTGTCCCAGCAATCACATGGACAGTAGTAAACAAGACGCCATTTCCTGGCATCCTTGTTTACTACTGTGTATCTCTGTGATCGGTCACAGACATCACATGGTACAAGGCCATTCACAACAGTCCTGTACCATGTGATAGCTGTGACCAATCACAGCTATCACAGTATCTCACAATGGCTGCAGAAATGCAGCCAGAGAGAGTGAGAAATTATTGTTTTTACAGCCACTATGGTGACACTGCTAGAGTGACAGTATGTAATAAATAAATAAAAAATCTAAATTTTAAAAAAGTTTCTTTTTAACGTGCTGTCACCAGTCAGTGCCCCTAATCACCGCCACCCACTCCAAGTGTCCCTAATCACTGCCACATTGGTAGCAGTGCCTCTGATCAGTGTCCGTTATGGTGTCAGTGATCACCAGCACATCAGTTGTGGTGTCCGTGATCACTGCCACTCCAGTTATGTTGTCTGTGATCACTATCACGTCAGTTACAATGTCCGTGATCACCATCACACTAATCCCAGTCTCCTCGATCGCTGCCAAAACACTCGTATTGTCCCTAATCACCACCACACCACTCACAATATCCTTGATCAGCACTTCACCAGTCATATTGTCCCTGATCATCGCCACACGAGTCATATTATCCCTGATTACTGCCACACCAGTCATATTATCCCTGATTACTGCCACGCCATTCATATTGTCCCTGATCACTGCCAAACCAGTCTCAGTGTACCTGATCCGTGCCACACCACTCATATTGTCCATGATCACTGCCACACTAGTTAAAGTGTCCCTGATAACCACACCAGTTATATTGGGAACTCTTTTGTTTTTCCTTACTTCAGCCTCCTGTACTTCCCGGCCAGTGAACATGGCACTCCTGGGGGCAGCCATGTACCAGTAGGTGACACTACACTAAGCTATATACCCTGCTCACTCGTATAGAGACAACTGTTATAGTACACAATTGTTTTGACACAATTGGTTGATTTGCATGATGCACCAGATACAATGTCTGTTAAATAATCAGTCAAGACACTGAAAAAGACTCACACATGTGGTATCATCATACTCAGGAGGAATAGTAGAATATGTTTTGGTTGTAATTCTAAGTATGTTCATGCTGTGTGTGAGAAATATCTTAATAAATTGGCAACTTTGTGTAAAAAAAATATTTTCTTTTCCAAAAACTTGTGACAAAAAATACATTTTCAAAAAACTCACTATATTTGTCAGAAAATACCTAGTAGTGTTTGGTTTCCAAAATGGGAATATTTTGTGGGTGTTTCCATTGTCCTGGTGCTCCAGGGCCTCGAAAAATGTGATAGGTAGAAAGGAAATTAGATGCAAAATGTATGCCCCTGGAAGGCCTGAAGGTGCTCCTTGGGTTTTGGGTCCCTCTATGCATCTAGGTTGTGATCTAGGTAGGTGGTATCTCCATAATCAGGAGGCTTAGCAAAATGTGTTCTGGGGTGTAATTGTAAATATGCCCATGCTGTGTGTGAGAAATTACTTTTGTGAAAAAGAAACAAATTTTATACAAATTCTTAATTTTCAAAAAAAAGTTACAAAAATTACAACCATGCCTTTTATTAAAAGCCTTAGATTGTCTACTTTCCTAAAAGTATTCATTGTGGGGGTATTTGTACTGTCCTGACATTTTAGGGCCTGCAGAAATGAGATGAGACAGTCAGTACATCAGGATTGATCAGTTTTAAATATACAGTATAGGGTTGTCCCGATACCGATACTAGTATCGGTATCGGTGCCGATACTGAGCATTTGCCCGAGTACTTGTACTCGGGCAAAATGCTCCGATGCCTTCTCCGATACTTGGGCAACCAGGGGATGATCAGTGCAGCGCTGGAGGGGGATTTACAATCACTGATCTCCCGACTCCCTGTATATATTTCATTAAAGCAACTGACAGCCGCTTCTCCTCCCGCGGCTTTCAGCTGCTACAATGAAATGTATACAGGGAGTCGGGAGATCAGTGATTGTAAATCCCCCTCCAGCGCTGCACTGATCATCCCCCTTGACTGTCCCTGTATCCTCCTCCAGTCCCCCTGTCCTCGATCTGTCAGGATGGAGAGCGGAGGAAAGAGCCGGTAAATCTATAATTTATTGGCTCTTTCCTTTTCTGAATGGACAGTCAGTGATCACTGACTGTCCATTCATAAATGTCACTGAGCATCGTAAACTGTGCTTACGATGCTTCAGTTTATGAATGGGGAGGAGCCGCTGTCTCCTCTCCATTCATCTTCAATGCAGCTGAGGCTTCTGAGAAAGGGACTGGGGAATCTCCATCCTCAGCCCCCTTCTCCCTGTCTCAAAAGAGAGATGTCAGGGGTCTTTTAAGACCCCCTAATATCTCACCAAAGCCCCCCCCCCAACAGGGCTGATAAATAAAATAAATAAAAGAATTGTAATAAAAAGGTTAAATTGTAAAAATAATAAAAAATAAAATAAAAAAAACACACTGACATCGTCCACTCCCCCCCCCCCCCCCCAAAAAAAAAGAAAGCATTGTAAAATAAATAAATAGGTAAATAAATTGTAAAAAATAATAAAAAATTTAAATTGTAAAAAAAAAAAAAATAAAATAAAATATTCGTGCCACTGTCACATGACATTAAAAAAAGTATCGGTAATCGGTATCGGCGAGTACTTGAAAAAAAGTATCGGTACTTGTACTCGGTCTTAAAAAAGTGGTATCGGGACAACCCTAATACAGTATATGCCATAGTTTGTAGACTCTATACATTTCACACAGACTAAATAATATACACTGATTTGGGTTATTGCAACCAAAGAAATGAAGCAGAGTTTATTTTGGCCTAAATTTATGAAGAAAGATTATTTATTTGCAATTTTTTTAAAACAGAAACTAAGAAAAACATGTTTTTTTTTCCCAAAAATGTCAGTCTTATTTTTGTTTATATATCAAAATGGAAAAACCCCAGTTGTCACGTACCTGGTGGTGGAGTCTGACTTATGCAGTGGGCAACCTCTCTTACGACCCTGATTCCTGAACCCCTGGTAGTGTGGACAGGGAGCACAGGAGTGCAGGGAGGCACGAGGGTCGGACTGGGTCACAGGTGGTGGTGTGCTGGTCCGTGAGGTGCTCGTGCAAGCTGAAGCGTGGTTGTGTTGGCCGGGTCGGTAACGGGCTGGCAGAGCAGTATAGATGGGTCAGGCTGAAGAGTAGTCGGGTGCAAGCAGAGTTCGTTAACTGGCGGGCAGCGAGGTACAAGGGAGCAGGCAGAAGAGTGGTCGTGGAAGCCGGGGTCGGTGCAGGCGGAGATCAATAGCAGAGTCAAGGCAAGCCGGGTCACAGGAACAAACAATCAGGATCACAGGTTGCTACAGGAACACACAAACTCTGTAGAACGGACAGCACTTTCTACAGGAAGTAGGAAGTTTAAATAGAGCTGCTCATCCAGGAAATAGAGGAAACCACAACAAAATGCAATTAATCCTTAGCACAGTCTTTTTCTAATACCAGTGGTGATAGAATACCACCAAAAGAAGTCTCCATCTGTCTCAAAAAATGATAAAAAAAAAATAATTTGGTTACAGTGTTGCATGAGTGAGCAATTGTCATTCAAAGTATGACAGTGCTGAAATATGGCCTGGACTTGAAGAGGGTGAAAATGTCTGGTTAAGGGGTTGTAAAGGCAGAAGGTCTTTTTTAATCTTCATGCATTCTATGCTGTGACTGCTCGGGTGCCCCCATAGCCAGCTGCTTGCTGTGGGGGCACTGAACAGAAAAGAGGGGCCAGGAGCAAAGAAGAGGGACCCGAGAAGAGGAGGATCCAGGCTGCTCTGTGCAAATCATGGACATTACTGCGCATGCGCTGTGACGTCAGTGGCTGCATTGCAATTGGAATATCTCCTAAACTGTGCAGGTTTAGGAGATATTCATTTTACCTACAGGTAAGCCTTATTATTGGCTTGCCTGTAGGTAAAAATGTGTTCTGTAGGTAGACAACCACTTTAATGTTTGTTTCAAGCATATTTACGTCATTGTACCTTGTTTACCCATACCTTGATTTGTATACAGTGTTAATTTTGGCAGCAAATTTTGATTCAGTTTTAGTCTTAGGACTAAAATGGCATTTTAGTTTTAGTCCCATAGTCTTCTGCAATTGTTTTAGTTTTAGTTTTATTTAGTCGACTAAATCTATAGGACATTTTAGTCGAATAAAACGTCCTACATTTTAGTCGACTAAAATCTCCAGTATATTGTAGTCGACTAAAATAATTTTAGTCTACTAAAACTCATTTTAGTCATCTAAAATCTAATGGGTGTAGTTCATTTGTAATGCATTATTTAACCATTTCTCTACAATTTCCAAACTGAATATATACTGCTGGAGTGAAAAATCTAATATGTTATTATTTATGTTTATGGTTATTGAAGTATGAACATGCACTACAGACCAGTGTTAGTCTTTTGACTAAAGTGGCATTTTAGTTGTATTTTAGTCATCTCAATTGTTTTAGTTTTAGTCGTATTTTAGTAGACTACAATGTTTTAGTCGGTATTATTCGACTAAATTAACACTGTTTGTATAATGCAACTTTTGGCTAAATAAAGGAATTACAAAGAGAAAATCATGATAAGATCAACTATCATATTTATTGGTGCCATTATTAACCGCCTCCCACCCGCCCACTGTATATATACGGCCGGGTGGGAGCTTCCCCGTTCTGACAGGACGTGTATGAACGTCCTGCAGAATGGGAGCTCATCATCATTATGATCACAGGATCCAGCTGAGTAGAGATCGGGATATGGGCGCAGTGATTGGCCCTCCCGATCATGTGACGGCTGTGTCCAATCACAGCCGTCACATTGTAAACAGAGACGAACGTCTCTGTGACAGTTCTCCCCCCGCCGAGCTCAGTGAGAGCTCAGTGCGGGGGGGGGGGGGGGG
>BLSH010400846.1:2157368-2175897 GCA_018402905.1 Glandirana rugosa
AAAGTGTGTTTATCTCGAAAGAAAACCACCATAAATTAGTGGGGACCCAAAAAATAAAAAACGCGATATTTAATTTTTTCTGACTTTTAAAAGTTTTTGTTACGTAAAAAGAAGCAAAGACAATATTTTAAAACGTTTATTCATTAAAGAGAAGTATTTAAAACTGGTTTTTACTATGACGATGTATGTATGTCCCCGTCACATCTGTCACAGTCCCCAAAACATCTGTCTGTCCCCGTCACATCTGTCACCATACACAAAACATCTGTCTGTCCCCATCACATCTGTCACAGTCCCAAAAACATCTGTCTGTCCGCCAACACCAAATAAACTCCGATTTGGGTTATTTTTACCAAAGAAATGTAGCAGTATCATTTTTGGTCAAAATTTATGAAGAGAAATTACTTATTTGCAAAATTTTATAACAGAAACGAAGAAAAATGCATTGTTTTTGAAAATTTTCAGTCTTTTTTAATTTATAGCGCAAAAAATAAAAAACCCAGGGGTGATTAAATACCACCAAAAGAAAGCTCTATTTGTGTGAAAAAAATTATAAAAATTTCATATGAGTACAGTGTTGCATGACCGCGCAATTGTCATTCAAACTGCAACAGCGCTGAAAGCTGAAAATTGGTCCGGAAGGAAGGGGGTTTAAGTGCCCAGTATTGAAGTGGTTAAGAACATAAACTGTTCGGTTGATTTCTATTTTTATTTATTTAATTTAATTTTTCCTTCATGCTATGTTAACATAAAAAGAACAGTTTCTAACCTTGCTGATTATTGATATCACTTTTTCTCTCTTTTCTGATTGTAGGACTGTAATAACCATGCAAAATGTGTTAAAATTAGATGTCCCCTTTCTGGTCTGGACATCAATGCAGTTATTAAAGTGCGGTCAAGACTATGGAATGGCACCTTCATAGAGGTAACACTGCTGCCCCGTATACATTATTACCAGTTTTGAATAGAGTAAGTTGAGTTTAACCGTCCTTTTCCTTTCTGCTACCAGGAATATTCAAAGATGAATTATCTGGACATTCTAGTGAAAGCCTCCATCAGCATTGATACAGAAGCAGAGAACATCAAATTGTCAAACGAGGGTTACCAGGTAAAAGACATTATACCCAGTACATTATATTAACATGCCTTTTTTTGTAAATATTTTTATTTGTTATTAACATGCTTTAATAAGAATTATACTGGGTCTAGGGAGGATACATTGTAAATTGAAAGAAGAAATAGTAATAGGGGCTTTCAAGTGTGACCTGCTGGTATGTACATAGTCTCAAACAAATACACTAAGTATTTGTATAAAACATTGAAAGCTTTAATATACAAAATTAAATAGCATTAAAAATGTATCGCATTGAGTACATTGATGAACTTGTATACTAAAAACAAGATACTATCGAGTGTGTGGATATGATTACGCGTTTCATGGTAACATTCCGCTTCCTCAGATCGTCGTATTCACTTTTGACATTTATCCATAATACTCTTTTAATTCTAGAAGTGAAAAACATACAATTATAAAACTATGCATATGTATATACAGTATACCTTTTTATTCATACAAGTTATCCTGGATGACCTCCTATCCCCCATCTAGGTATGAAGAAAAAAGGGAGGGGCGGGGGAGGGAAAGGAACAAAAGGAAGAAGGGAGGGAGAGACCCAGGAAGGAAAATGCACATAACAAGCCACGTGCACACGACATGTGCTAAATACAAATACTTACAAAAACAACAATGGAGGGGTAACTTGAAGAAGTACTGATTAGATCATCGCGGGCTGTGGGGAGGTATAGCAGAGGGCCATAAAACAGAGAGGGAGAAAAAGTAGGCCAATCTGAAGCAATTCTAAATGATCAAAAAAGGTGGTGGGGGATAGATGGATGTTGAAAATAACCAAGGACAAGGTGGTTCTTTCTGTAAAATGTCCATACTACATATACTGTACAGAGGCTAGGGGCTAAAAAACTGCCAACCAAAGCCAGGAGATGCCCAAAAATGCAGATCTCAGAACGATAATGACCACACCAATGCCCTCTTATGGTATGAGATCTAGTAAAAGGAGGGTTAAGACTAGAAAAAATTAAGGCAAATTATAACAACTCCAATTATTCCCATCATTTGTTACCTATAATTCTAAAGGTAGTTACCCAGTTCCAAATAGCAGTTTGCTTACCAGCCACATATGTCCTTAGTCACATACAGTAGGTCAGTGGTTCTCAACCCTGTCCTCAAGTACCCCCAACAGGCCATGTTTTAGAAATTTCTCTTAGATAAAATAGCTGTCCAAAAAACCAAGCCATTGACTCTGATTTAAAGCACCTGTGCAAGATAAAGGAAAACTGCAAACATGGCCTGCTGCGGAGTACTTGAGGACAGGGTTGAGAACCACTGCAGTAGGTCACACATATTGCAGCCTCTCTAGAAGCCCTTCCACATCCACCCTGATATAGTCCCTGGGCCTTCTAAGAACACACACACCAACGCCCTCTCAAGGGTATGTACTGACTCCCAATAGGGGGAGGAGTGACCCCCCAGCCATCCAGGGTGATGCTCCTCCCCCTATTGGGAGTCAGTACCTGGACTACAAATCCCAGCAAACACCAATTAAGAGTCCACGGAAGTCTGTGAGCGAATGGGATCACTGGCAGGGAGCCCAGCATAGAAAATGTGCACCTATTTAAAGCAATAGAGCACAGCACTATTGTTATGGATGAAGAAACAGTGGACTAATTATTATTTATTTTTATATATTTTTTATGCTTTTGATATACACTTTGTATTGTTGTGAGGTATTTAACTGAGCAGTGCTTAAATAGTTATCTTTAGTACATGTTTATATTTATCAGTATGGGACCTGATAAATATTTCAGGCTGATTGGTTTAATGCATTGTGTTCTAGTGCAAGTTCTTCATGCTGAATTGACTAGCATCCCACCTTAATGCAAAAAAATGGAAGTTATTTTTTCTCCAGCAGAACATGCATTTTACCTTGAGTAATGTGCATACATGAAACAATAATGGACAGACAAGCAGGCAAAGTTTCTTTTCAGGGTATTTACTTGTGAGTTTAATTGTGTCTATCAGAGTTTTGTTCTAAACTCTATAAATATATATTTCTAATCAAGTCTTTGTAATAAATTAAGACAATCACTGTATTTCTCCCTGTGCAGGTGCGTGTTACGGTTTTCCCGGAGAAGAGGCAAATGCAGTACACAGGAGTACCATGGTGGATCATCCTTCTTGCCATACTCTCTGGAATTTTATTGCTTGCATTAGTAGTGTTTATTTTATGGAAGGTGAGTATATAATAGTCAACAATCATATGCACTGCACACCCAAGGAATTACATTTTGAGAACATTACACTCTTGAGGACCTATTCAACCTACAACTGATATTTTAGTGTTGACTGAATGTCCCGGGTTGAATAATTTTCCTGATTCCTGTTTTTTGTGGAGATTGCAGTGATGAGATTTCCAGATAAAGGTCTTAGGCTTCTTTATCTATCCACATAACATTGAGGGTTACCATGACCGGATTCCGCAACTATTTTTATTTTGTTCTGGATAATGGGAACGAATGGGAAACCTTCATGCTTTGTAACGGCAACAGAAGACAGTTGGGGACTTGGGTTTTCTGGTGGGAATATCTCACAACTAGAGTCCCATGTGAAGACAGCTACAAAAAAACAAAACTTAGTCATCAGCTATCAAAGCCACATTAGTTAAGGGGAAATCTAAGACAGATTAGATAGATTAGATTTTTATCTATTTCCTATTGCGTCTTTGGGACAAGAAGTGAAGTGAAAGCTCAAGAATGACACACTGAGGTTGATTTACTGAAGACAAATAGACTGTACACCTTGCAAAGTGCAGTTGCTACAGAGCTTAGTAAATGGGGTAAAGCTTCATGTTGCAAAAAAATACCCAATCATGTGCAAGGAAAAAAAAAACATTTTGCTTGCACATGATTGAATGATGGAAGTCAGTAGAGCTTCTGCTCATTTATTAAGCTCTGGAGCAACTGCACTTTGAAAAGTATACAGTCTATTTTCCGTTACTAAATCAACCTCACTGTAAGCAAAAAGAAAAAAAAACCTGACAGGGGTTCCAACATTTTCTAACATATGCATAAGTTTTGGTTACAGATATATTTTATTTAGTACCTGGACTTCATGATGCTCATGCTCATGTTCATATTCCTAGAGGCTTATGTAGTAGCACAACCTGGGAGTCCGAAAAACCCAGAGTGCTTTACTATACAAATTCTGACGTCATCTAGCAAGTCAACTCTTTGCTTCTTCTGATATTTATCCGCACTATTGGCCTGTGAGACTGCCCAATTTTTGGATAGAGTGGGATGTTTTTAAACCTCTAGCAGGATTTTTTTGCAGTCTGTGGAGTTGATTTGCTAAATGCAAATAGACTGTGCACTTTGCCAATTTCAGCTGCTCCAAAGCTTAGTAAATGAGCATAAACTCTGCTGACTTCCATCATCCAATCATGTGCAAGCAAAACTGTTGTTTTTTTTATTCTTTATTTTCCTTGCACGTGATTGGGTATTGTTTGCAAAGTGAACCCTTACCTGATTCAATAAGTGACAAATCTTTAATGGGGTTAGAGAGCGGGAGAAAAAATAGTAAAACCTTTTCCAGATTTTTATTACTGCTTGTCCTGGGAGTCCCTGTTCTAGGATCCCCCAGCAGCACAAAAATCAGTCTGAGGATTTTCGAAGGTATTGTGCTTGCGTTTTTAGAACTACTGCTAGTATGATCATTCTGATCTTCCTGACAAGTACACTTTGATGTCAAAGATTTTAACAGAACTGCTACCTTAACCCTGTTCATCACCACCAAGATATTAATCTTGTCTAAAATGATCATGGCACTTATCACCAATTTTACAGTAATATTCTATCTCTCATTTTTTAACTTACCATCAATAGGAAGTAGATGTTGAGCAATCTGAAAGTGAAACGTACAGTTTACGTGATGGTGTAGGGTATTGGTCCCATTGTTTATCATGTGCAGATTGCCAGGCTTGGTTCATCCATTTTAACTGAGGATTTTTTTTTTAAATGTAATTACAACGTTCATGTGTCATTTACGCAAAGCAAAAGCAGGTATTCCATACCCATGGAAATATTCACAACTCATGATGTAGCTCACTAATGGCACCTGATTGGTGATGCCACTGAATTGTTAAGCCGGTTATTTGTGCAGTCCCTGAGAAAAGCTGCTTTTGAGCTGTGTAGGCGACACAATTTTATCCTGACATATTGTGACAACTGATGTTTTTATCTTGTATGTTTCCTTTTCACCAATCATTGAAAAATCATACGATGCAATCTAATCACCTTGATTCTTTGTAGTGTGGCTTCTTCAAGAGAAGTAAGCAAGACCAGTTTGATGCCACATATCACAAAGCTGAAATCCATACTCAGCCATCTGATAAAGAAAGGCTGACATCTGACGCATAGTATTGATCAGCGTTCTGTGATTTGGTAATTGATTGTTTCAATCATAGCTTATGGGTGTTGGTTTGGCTGCAAGGTCTTCAAATTTAACATATCAGCTGCTTGTGCTATGGGTAGCTTGGATTAATCAGCGGAATGCATATCTTTGCTGTGCTTTGCCTTTCTGAGAGAATTCAGAAACTTGTGTAGTTTTTATGTACAGCCAGTTCAGATTTCTACTCCATGCATGTAAAATTACTAAACAATTCATACTTACACTTCTTTCTTCTAAAAATGTAATTTGATGGTGTGGACTAGGTGTTTCATCTGCCAATGTGTAAAGAAATCAGGTTAAGAGTGAACATATTTTCATGGCATGACTAACTCTTTGGATTCTTGTGTACTTTTTATTAGAGTGAAGTTATTAAGAATGTGTAGTTTTAATTTCCAAATAATTTAACGTGCATTGAATTTGACGTGGTGATATAATAGTCATTCAAAGTTTAGATGTAGCTTATGTGTGGAACATGGGAACAGATATAATTGCTCGATAACATCTCTTTAGAAAAGGTCCATACACTTACTGTAGATCATATTCCATCTCTCCACCCATACATATGGTCCTTTTTATATCCCTACACCCATGTCCTTCTTTATCCCTCTATATATACATATGGGCCATTTGTTATCCCTTCAGCTATACAAAGGGGTCCTTCTTCATCCCTTTACCTATACACATGGGTCCTTCTTCATCTCTCCACCCATACACATTGGTCCTCCTTCACCCACCATCCATACTCATAAGTTCTCCATCATCTCTTTACCTATACACATGGGTCCTCCATTATCCCTCCCCCTATAATTATGATTCCTCTTTCATTTATCCAGCCCATGCACATGGGCCCTACTGCATCCCTTCACCTATACACATAGGTCCTCCTTTCATCCTTCTATCCCTTCACGTGGGCCCTCCTTCCTCCCTTTACCCATCCATATACATGGGTCCTCCTATATCTCTCCATCTATAAACACTGGCCTTCCTTCATACCTAAAAATAATACACATTGGCCCTTGGCCATATAGATGGGCCCCACTTATCCCTTCACCTATATACACAGAAAAAATATCATCCTTCCATCTATACATAGGACTACTTGCATCATGCTAACCATGCATGCCTCTACTCATAGACATTGATCCTCCATCTTTCTTCGACCCATACACATGGTCCCTCCTTAAGCCTGTCAACCTTCCACATAAGTCATTATTGGTTTATTTTTACTTACTTGTAGACCCTCCTCCTTCCATAAGCATACATCCTTTTCAGTTTGTCAATTTATACACATACAGTATATACAGTACATAGTCCATCTGATGGTCTCTCTAAATTCCTTCACCATTGCACATAGGCTTTCCTCAATTCCTCCACCAGTACACATGGATGGTCATCAATTCCTCTACCCATAGATAGGGCCCTTCTCAGATCTTCTGTGTATACAGATATCAGACCTCCTCAATCCCTCCATAATACACAGGGATCTCCCTTAATGCCCCCACCCATATACATACAGTATGTAGGTGTTTACTAGGACATCAAATAGGCAGGAGCCTATTTTAATTATGCAGGAAACCTCTTACAAAATACAATTTGAAATGTATATAACATTTGATTACAGTGTCTGAATTGACTAATATAGTAATGATTATATAGGATGCTAAATCTCCTCAAATGACATCTTGCACACGTTGGTACCTAATATGCTAGTAGAATGTATGTTTTTTGTTATCTGTTATTCCTACTTGTTATCCTGCATAAGTAATACCTCTTTCCTTCTGCTGTCTACTACCTCCTTGGGTCTGGTAATTTGCTCTACTGCTTGTTTCTAATAAAAAAGAAATTGCAATTAACAGTGTATAGGTAATATTATTATTTCATCTTTCTCCAGGTTTAGATCTTGTAAAGCAGGCCATTGAGATGACTTTTGAAATTGCTTCCATTACTTATCATTAACTATGCCTGTACAAATTTAAAGTGGTATTAAACCCAAAAACAAAAACTTAGTATATTACAGCTTAACAATTCTTAGACATGGGGGCTGCATCATTTTTCTCCAGTTATTTTCACCCAGTGATCCAGCCAGTAACACACTTCCTGTCTTAGAGGTCTCCACTCAGGTTGGAGGAGTAACAGAGGCACCTTTGCTCAGCAGCATAGTCTGTCTGGAGAGAAAGTAGTGTAAAGCTCAGCACACACTTTACAATCTGAATGTACAGTGTCCTTTTTAGATTAAAGAGGAAGTAAACCCGGATTGGGGTTACTTCCTCTACACACCCCTGTAAATTAGAAGCATAATGCATCGCATAGTAGCCCATTATGTGCCACTTACCTGCAAATGAAGCCAGCGATGCCCAGCGCTGTCCCCTCTGTTGGCGGCGTCCATCTTCTGCCCCTCTTCCTTCCGGATCACGACTCCGGCATGCGCGCAGGAACTGCCCGTCACAGCACAGTCTCAGTGGAGAAACGGCACGGAGGCCATTTCTTCACTGCGCATGTGCTGAAATGACGTTGGCACATGCAGTACACTGCATATCTCCTGAACTGTGCAGGTTTGGGAGATATGCAGGGCACCTACAGGTAAGCCTTATTCTAGGCTTACCTATAGGTTAAAATGGTTGTCACAGGTTGACAACCACTTTAACCAACAAGTACTGTATGTAGTGAAAGGGCCTGCCTGGATGTACAGTATACAGATTGATTAGATTGTTTTAGCTTGTCATTATATAGTATTGATAAATCTAAAGTTGATTGTACAAAAACTGTATAGTCAGATTACAACGTGTATGGTGAGCCTAATGGGTACACTAGACTAGCAAGTTTAGATGGACCTAAAAGAAAAGTATGGGGTTTGGGGTTTTTGCATATTTACACCTACCTAGGTGGATGCTGCATCAGTCCCCCGCCGGCTCTATGGCTGAGAACTGAGCTGTCAAACACCGCTGATCGCTATGTTCTCCAAACCCCCTTAAGCAGAGAGCTGGTGACTATCAGTCTCTGGCTCTCTGCACTGACACCACCCCTGCTCACTGGAGTGCTGGAATGTAGAGGGGCGGGAGTGGCCTGCTCAGGCTCTCAGTGGCTTGCTGAGAGTCTGTGCCTGGTGGCAATCCAGGCATGTGGGCAGATCCCAGTGTTGTGATCTTGCCCGAGCCTGGATTGGCCCTGTGACATCAGCTGACAGTCTGCTGTCTGCTGAAAATGGGTCACAGGAGTGCAAAATGAACTGCACTCCTGTGATCCATAGGAGTACAGCCAAATGAGCTTTCCCCATACTTCTCCTTTAACTAACCAATGCTGAATGCCAGCTAATACAGCTATATCAACTTTTTTCCTTTTGGGATAAAGGTTTTACATAAATGCAGACCATTGCAAGCCTCCCTGTCAGCGTTTGCGCTGAAGTTTTTAAAGGACATGTGACTCAAAAACTGCACCAAATTCGCATTGCAAGCACGTTTTTGCCATGTTTTTACTGCATTTATGCCGTTTTTCAATGGGAAGATGCATTTTTGGTGCAGTTTTGTTAGCTCTCCAAACAGGCTCCTGCAAACAGGATTTTTTTTCACCGCAACAGAAGCACACCGCCGCAGTGTGAACACATTCATTGATTTTAAATTTTTAAACAGAAGTCTTTTAATGAGCTTTTCAGATGCTTTTTTAACGCAAAAGTGCTTAAAAAACCTCTTCACTGTGAAAGGGCCCTTAAAGCGGTAGTATCCCCCACCCAAAAACAAAAAAATAAATAAAAACATCTATAAGGCAAAGGAATAATGCGCTAGTATACATCGCATAATAGCTCATTATGATATACTTGCCTCAGAACGAAGCTCCCACAGGGCCACTCGGTCCCCGCAGAGGAAGCTGACATCTTCCCTGAGTGCAGTGCCCGTGCAGGAGCCCATCTCTCCGGCAAGGTCTTGCGCCGGGCCTTTGCCGGAACTTCACTGCGCATGCGCTGCTGACGTCAGCGGCTGCATGGAGGGGGAATATCTCCTAAACCGTACAGGTTTAGGAGATATTCACTTTACCTAGAGGTAAGCCTTATTATAGGCTTACCTTTAGGTAAAAATCAATAAAATGGGTATACTAATTAAATGGTTTGTCTCAACCCTCTGCCACTTTGATGGATAGCTTGGTCTTTTAAGGAAAGCTGAAAAATAGCAGACTTACTGTCAGGATCACCAAGTGAAAATAAAGGGGAAAAGAAAACAAATGCAGCCACCACAACTAAGAACTGGTAAGCTACACTACAATACATTTTTGTTTATGGGTTTAATACTGCTTTGAGCATCCTCTGGGGAAATGTTCACATGTATTGGCTTTCCATGTAGGAGCTGTAAACATAAGAAATGTTTAGTCTTGGCACACATTCCATTCTATTGTCATCTAGGTGTAATAGACAAGCTGGCTATCAGCCAAATGGGAAAATTCCACTCTGAGCACAATTGATATTCCAACAGCCTGTGTGAACATAACAAAAGATTAGAAGTAATGAATGCCATTTACAGAGTTGATTTTACTGCCCTGTCTTACAATATTACATGTTAGAAAGGTGATTTTCCATTTTAAAGAGAACCCGTCTTGATGGTGCTGATACAAGAATATTAATCTTGAATTATTATACTTGTGCATACAGTATGTATATAATACTTCCTTTTTTGACTTTACTTACTTTGCCTGAAGACAGCTCAGGTGCAGGCCGGAGCCACAGATTCCACTGTGGTGTGACAGTTGCTGTTATGGGAGCGTCCTGTGTTAAAGCACGCACATGCAGAATGCTATCTAAAGCTGGCCAAACAATAGCAGAATTTTGTTAGATATTTTTCATTTTAAAAACATTCATTTGATTTTCTAATCCTTAGTGGGGTCAAATTGACATTCATGTTTAACCATAATGATAGACAAATTCGAAGGAGCAGGATGGTAAATTTGTCTTAAATGATCAAATTTCTAACACTGTATGTAGTTTTCCATTTGTAGAAAGTCCATTTGTTTTGAAATTGAATGTTAAAAGCAAATTAAATAAATTGAACGATATTCAACAAGTGAACAAATGCAGTGAGAATTTTTGTACAAAGCCAAGAAGCTGCCATTTTAGCCTCTGTTTGAGCTGCAATTGTCATGGTGCTGCACATGTGATCAGTTGACACCAACTATTTAATGTCTTGACATAGCTCAAGCAACTGTGACAGTTATTATCCATGGCATACCCTGATTGTAACTGTATTAGAAAACCATTAAGTTGATGGACTTAGTTCGCTTTGACACTTTACTAGAACTAGAGCACTTTGAATCTGGTGCAGCTGTGCATGGTAGCCAATCAGCTTCTAAATTCAACTTGTTCAATTTAAGTGGTTCTAAAGGCAGAAGGTTTTTTATCTTAATGCATTCTATGCATTAAAACGGATGTATACGCAAAAAAAAATAATAAAAAACTAAGGCAAAGCCATAATGAGCTAGTATGCACAGCATACTAGCTCATTATGAAATAGTTACCTCAGAACAAAGCCGGCAAGTTTTGGCACTATGTGCCGGGCCTTCGCCGGGACATCGCTGCGCATGCACCGTGACGTCAGCGGCTGCATGTAAGGTGAATATCTGCTAAACCATACAGGTTTAGGAGATATTCATTTTACCTACAGGTAAGCCTTATTATAGGCTTACCTGTAGGTAAAAATTATATTTATGGGTATACAACCGCTTTAAGATAAAAAAAAAACCTTCTGTCTGCCCCCTAATACTTACCTGAGCCCCATCTCGATCCAGCGATGTTGCATGAGTGCCTCGGCTGTCCAAGACTCTCCCTCCTAATTGGCTGAGACACAGCAGCAGGCACCATTGGCTCCTGTTGCTGTCAATCAAAGACAGTAAGCCAGTGAGGAAATAGGGGGCGAGCCGCTTCTCAGTGGCTGAATGGACACACAGAGTAGGGACTTGGCTCGGGTGCCCCCATAACAAGCTGCTTGCTGTGGGGGCACTCGTCAGGAGGAAGGGCGAGGGACCTGAGAAAAGGAGGTTCTGGGCTGCTCTGTGCAAAACCACTGCACAGAGCAGGTAAGTATAACATGTTTGTTATTTTTAAACAAAAAAAAAATAAGACTTTAATATCACTTTAAACTTTGACAATAAAACCTGGAAGCTGATTGGTTTCTATGCAGAGCTGTACCAGATTTTGCACTCTCACGTTTTAGTTAATCTCCCCCAAGTGTATGTTGTTAGCATGGTGAGGCAGTTACCAAGGCAGCAAATGTCAGACCCCAGGAGATGTCCCAGCACTGAGTCATCCGCAGAAAAAGTAGGTGGAGTTAAATAATGATTGGGAGTGCATAAGTCTAATAATTTAAGACTGCATATTAAATTGTATTCATAAGCCTAATGGCGACAGGTTCTCTTTAATGACCCTTAACTAGGCTCAGATTCTGACATAATTCTTGTCCTTCTTTTTGCAGTGTGGATTTTTTAAACGTTCCAGGTACGATGATAGTGTCCCACGATACCATGCAGTACGAATTCCCAAAGAAGAACGCCAATTTAAAGATGGAAAATTACAACAAAACAGTGAAAAAAAGCAATGGGTCACCAACTGGAATGAAAATGAAAGTTATTCCTAGGAATGTTTTTATTGTGCTCTATTTTTTTTTTTTTTTTTTTAAATAATGGATGTTAATTGAATGACGGCTCCAGGCGACAGGCTTTAACTTGAATTGTCTTCGGATATTGTTTTTACTCCCAAGGCAGTTAAAACTTGCACAGTGAAACCTCAATTGGAGACCTTAAACAAAATGGGATCGAAAGTGAAACATTGGTCAAAGCCATTGCGCCTAATGGACATGTAACGGTTATTTCTTGGTATCAAGTGGTTTTATAGGTGTACACAGCATGAGGAAGGGGTGTTTCTTTTATTGTTGTGCTGTAATTATGCAATAAACATGAGAGCAGCCACTAAACTATTGATTATAGGAAAAGCAATGACTCTTTCTAAAGGCATGCATGGGTACCAAACAGCGGAAGATCGACAAAAAAAATCCATCAGATTGCTGAGTTTTCTTTTTATCTATTAGTTACATTCCCACGCAATTCTGTATCTTTTAAGAGAATATGGACTGTGCATGCACTGGAAAACATTGGCCATTGAGCAAATATTTCAGCACAGCTGATAGACTACTGCTTCACTGGTGGTGCCTTGATGTTATCGATTATGACTACTTCTACCCCAAATTATTAGACAACAATTGTGCAGTGCCCATGGGTGCCTTTAGTCTGAGAAGATCTGTGATCATTCTGCCTTAAAAACAGCTTTTTGTGCCATTGAGCACGTAAACATTCAAAAAATTATGTGATACTCTACTGTCGCCTATGCAAAAACATTCAATTCTTTAATACAGCTAACAATGCAGACCTTTGTTTTTGACTTAGGAAGTCTTAGTACTTAACTGGCCTGGTCCAGCGTGCCTTTTAATTCCTTCTATGTAAGGAGCAACTTCGAAGTATTGCATAGCAGTGAAAACTATATTTTAATTATACATTGATTTATTATTCACTAAGGCAGAGACTCATAGCAACCAATCATATAATTATTTTTATACAGGATTTATATAGCACCAACAGTTTGTGCAGCACTTAAAGGAGACAGTACAGTTACAAAATAATGCAAGACAAGAGGGTTAGGAGGGTTCTGTTCATGAGAGCTTACAATCTAAAAGGAGTAGGGCGAGTGATACAAAAAGTAATAGCGTTTGGGATCGCCAACAGAGTAAATGATTGTTGGAGAGAGAGTAGGTAGGTAACTGAAAAATCATCTGGATCATTGCTGTCACTTGTTGCACTTTGCACAATAAGTTTTGCCTTGTTGAATAAGTTCTTATGCAACAAAAATACACTCCTTGCTCTAGTATACAATCCTGGTGTAAACCCCCCAACGTTCCCCCTTATTAGCTTCTATGGGGGAGGAGTGGATTTTAGGAAAACCAAAAGGCACGTGGGAATATCCGGGCAGGACTGCGTTCAATTTTAGGGAGGGGTTTCAAATAGCTTAAATGTTTGCTTTTAAAATGCTGGCAAGTATGCAAGCGCATATAATGGCTGCAAAATCGTTTATGTGTAAACACTGAAACAAATGTGCAATACGGTGTCATTCTGCACAATTTTTTTTTTTTTTGCAAATCTTGCAACCAGTGCATAAATTTTATTTGTATATAGCTTAACCTTCAAGGTATTTATTGCAACTTTTGTTGCCAAAAGGAAAAACAAATACTATAGCAGCCAATCACTGTCTCCCTTTTCTTTTCCCCATTCTGCACTGGGAGAATGAAAGGGAAAAGCTGGTTACTATAGGCAACATTCACAATAATCTGACTCATTTTTTGGATTAAAGTCTGTTGATTGAGTAATGATATCTACACTGTCATAACTAAGGTGCTCAACAATTCCAAAGTTCCTAATACACTGACAGGCTTCATTCATATATGTATATTTGTTGCTTTAAATGTTTTCTTTTATTTTGGAAAGTACAGCAATTCAAATAAGGAAAGTGTTAAACTTCGGACAATTTTTTTGTAACTAGGCAGATGCCGTAATACACTACTCGGGACTAAAACTGTATAGCTACCTATGTTGTGCCTATGTATTTCTGTAGTTGCCACACTGCCTTGACATTTTGGAGGCCTAGCAGTTTATGTGCGATGTTTGTAAATACTGTGATATGTATATATCAAATGCTATTTCTAATCAAGGGAAAGGTTCCCGCAATGTCTCAGCTGGCTACATCTTTTGTAAATGTGGATCTGTAGGCCTTAAACTGTGTATCAATGGGACGTTTGCTATAACTGCTCAATATAGAGCAAAAGGGCAGAGATAAATAAACTAGTGCAGAATGAATAGAGGTGCTGCACATGGCAACCAGTCAGTTTCTGTTAGTCATTTTCTAGTGCTGATTGCTTGCTATAGACAGTAAGGCTATTTTTTCTTGCACTTGTTTTTGGATGGTCCATCCATGCAAAACTGTTTTTTCTATTGTGAATAATTAAAGGGCTTTGACTCACCCGCTGAAGTCATAAATCTTTGAAGGGCTCTGATATATCTCTGATTAAAGACAAGATCTGTCCGCATGCTGTCATTACAGTGGCTTAGTGGTTAGAATTTCTGCCTTGCAGCACGAGGGTTCTTGTCTGCATCCAGGTCAGGATAGCATCTGCATATAATTCCAGCTTGCATGGGTTTCCCCCCACACTCTAAAGACCGGCTGGTAGGCTAATCAGCCCTAGCCAAGATGGCTGCATTACTATCTGCCCCAAAAGCAGATAAAGCGTGTTGAGTCCACTGGGAGAAAAGTGCTATATAAATTAATAAGTTACATAGGGAAATACTCTTTTTTAATAGTTATTTAAAAATGGAAGTAAATTTAAAACATAAAAATCTTCTAGAACAGGGTTTCTCAACCAGGGTTCCGTTGAACCCTAGGGTTCCTCCAGAGGTTGCTAGGGCTTCCTTGAGCAATGAGCAATTTCTACCTCTCAGATAAATTCCCAATGACATCATTGATATTTTTAGCTATCTGTAAGGGGTAATTCCTCCCAATGACCACAAGTGTAAGGAGCATTCTTCCCATTGACCATCACACTAATGTATCATGAGTTGTAGATTTTTAATTTTTAGCAGGGGGTTATTTCAAGGGTTCCTCGGTGTTGTAAAGGTTGAGAAAGGCTGCTCTAGAAAGTAGAGGTTTCTTTTTAGCAGAAGAAATGTACAACGTCTGTTCTGCCCAAAAAGAAACCAAAAAAACAAGGAAAACTGCTGCTTCTTGCTTCTAGCAGGTTTTGATGTTCTGTGTGGGCCATGCAGTGTACATTCCCACTCTTTCATGCTAGTAATGGAGCAGGGTGCTGGGGCGATGTAACACCTGTGTGCATTTGCAGCAGGAGTTACACCAGAGGCTGGCCAATGGCCGAAGAGGGTGAATGGAGTAACAGCCAATGAGATGGCAGTGATGGGGTATAGAGCAATGACTGACAGCATACACTGGTCAATGCTGGAGGAGGGCACACTCTTAAGATAAGTGTACCATAATGTGCAAGTATGCTGTGCACAGTTTCACCCACTTCACTTTTCTTCTGCTCTAAGTACCAAAATTGGTATTGAAGTTAGAATCACCAACAACTGCCTCAACAGGGGCAGTTTAAATTCCCTGTGAAGGCTAAGACCCTGCCCAGAATCATAGACAGCTACAGGATCTCTCTGCAGACTACACTTCTATGTAGCAGCTTCGTTCAAGTACTGTCCCAGCCTGTGACTTAACACTGAAGTAGGTTAATGCATACTGATGAGATCATCAGTCTGCTTTCTCTGTACCTGTCAGCAATCGACCCATGTTAGACTGGCAGCATTTAGTAAACCCTAACTGGTTTACAATGATGCCACTCCACCCAAGCCTGAAGCCTCTTGTGCAGAGATTCACAAGAATCTAAAACCTTGAGAGATTACAATATTTGTGCTAGTTGTATAAAAATACATTTTCAATAAATTGCATATCTGCATCAGTTGGTTTTATATCTATGTGGATTGCATGTTTATATATACAGTAGGTGGTAAGAGGCTCCTATATAGAACATAACAGCAAAGGTGGCACCTACATATGTTAGCAGAGCCTGCAAATTTAAAGGACAGATTTCAGTGATGCATTTCCCAAATTGACTAAATGCTTCCAGGTAATTCAGCCCTTCACTTTCACAACTGAATTCACATTTTGGGTGGTCCAACACAAAAAACCCTAAAAAGTGCTGACTACTGAGGGATAATTTGATTAGATGCTAGTATTCAGCATCACTATGCACTATACCAGGACAAAGGCAATGTTTTGTTTTTTATGGACATTAAAAAATGCCGTTTTAAAATAAATACTGGTCTAAGTTTTAACTTTAGTTCTGTTTTTGGTAATGGTGTTCTGTAGATAGATGACATCAGATTGTAAGTATATATTAAGAGACATTATGGGGAGTCATTGTTTTATTTAATTAGGGTAAATGGTTTTATATTGCTCAGGAAAGAAATTAAAAAAAGACACCTCCAACAAAACTATGAATTATTGTTATGGGTGGAAAGTGATGGGAATGCTTGTATGTAAGTGTACATTTAGCATTGCATCCCCAAACAAATGTTTTGGGGTTAATTTAGCGGTTTTGTTGCCCACTGTGATGCAGCTTGTCTTGTGTTGGAAGATGCCCTGTTGAATACCAGAAGCCGCTGTAGTATGCACAGCGAGGGAAGGAAATCATTGGAGGAATTTAAGGGCTCCAGATGACTATAACTGTCCACACATGTTATTTTCTGATGGCACAATCTCTGTACAATTTTCTTTAGCTTTACCAACAACTATGTTGTGCACTGGCCTACTCAACAAATCCATTCAATTTATATCTGACCAGGTCAGATATAAATTGAACTACACAGTTGTTAGCAAATCTAAGTCAGACTGTACCATCAGATTGTAATGTACATGGCCAGCATATGACAGGGTTGAGAAATTGTGCAAGTCCCTTTTCACATTTGCACAATTGATGTGCCATGCTTTGCCTTTTTTGTGTTTAATACTTACTGCATGCCCAAGGTCCACTTTAATCTGCACGGTGGGTTACTTCACACATGTTAATGTGCTTTAAGGCAGTTCATTTATATTAAAAGGGCTTTAAGCGCACAAAAAATTGACACTATATTTCTTTTTAATTAACTGCACCAAAATGCTCAGATGGTTCCCATCCCTTTATTATGATGACCTGCAGATCATATGCGTTGGGGTGTATTTGCATCACTCTTCTGATTGTGTATTACTGTGCGATGTGGCAAAATGTGCAATTTACAACACATTACTACAATGCACAGATGTGAAGCCCCCTTAAAGTTTACACACCTGCTGCCCTTATTTTTTTCCACCCAAAACAAAATTATTATATTACTTTGTGGAGGACCTCTCTAAAGAAAAGTATACCTTATACTGCTGCTTCCTATGAGAGAACATTTTGTTATATGTATGTAAAATGCTTATACAACCTGAACATGCCAGATATTGGGAGGTGTGTTTTTGACAAGATGGATGCCATCTCTTTCAAATTCCAGCAGTGTACTGATACCACCCATGCTCAGAAATTGGACCCGGATGGAGTTTGGACATTTTTGAATCCTTATCTATTTTTTTGGGATTTTCGGGTTTACTTTTCATATTTCAGGATAGTTTCTCATTGACAAGGAATATGCATTTTTAGCTCTGACTTTGGAAACAGATCTATAAATAGCTATACATTGTATGAGCAATAGAAACATTTGCAGGCCTTTGTGATTATATGTCCCTCTCGTTGTAGTTACTGATGTTATTCAGCAAGTGTCATTACTTTGTTACTAACTAAATTGAGATGACATATTTTGTAATAAAATTATATAAAAAAAACATGTTAGTTTTGGAATACTAGTATTTATTTTATTCTCGTATCTTCAAAATGTGTTACTTAATAAAAAATATTTTAGCATAATGGAAGTCCTCCTGTAGCTTGATAATGTAGTAATGATGCATCTCTGATACACTGTATGGCCAAAAGTTTGTGGACATCCGACCATCACACATCCCATCCAACACTATGGGGTTGAGTTACTAAAAATGGAGAGTTCAAAATCTGGTGTAGCTGTGCAAGGTGGCCAATCGGTTTATAACTTCAGCTTGTTCGATTAAGCTTTGGAAAAAAAACTGGAAGAAATTGGTTTCTAAGCAGAGCTGCACCAGATTATGCACTTTTCATTTTTAGTAAATCGACCCCTATGTGCATTATTGTGGGGGTGCATTCCTTGTGCAGCTTTAACAGCTTCCACACTTCTAGGAAAACAAGATTTGATCTTGAACAAGATTTTGGAGTGTGTCTGTGGGGATTTGTGCCAATTCAGCCAAAAGAACTTTTGTGAGGTCAGGAAGTTAGAAGACCATGTTCAAAATTTGCATTTCAATTAATCTCAAAGGTATTTCCTTTG
>BLSH010400859.1:9525-24449 GCA_018402905.1 Glandirana rugosa
CTGCTGGAGGACAGAGTTCCCGGGTAGAACGTGGGACGAAATGGGAGCGACCGAAACTGCCGAACCGATAGCTCAGGGTCCACGATTCCCTATCTCCTCACCGGCTGAGACACTAGGGGTGAGACAACTTTCGAGCGTTCACGTGGAGAGCGTCCTAAATAGTGGCGTGGACCTTCCGAATGTAACGAACCACGCTCCGCCTCCCGAAATTGGGAGCGAGCAAACATCAGAGGTCCCATGACTGGAAAAATGTCGTCCCAGACTTATTCGTCAACCGAAACTCATGGGAATTCCCGGTCTAGAGCCGAAATCGGTATGAAAAAGTTTCTGGAAACCGAAGCGTGAGAGAGCGAGGGTTAAAGCCCTCCGCCTCGCACCAAGCAATGTAAGCCTTCCAGGTGCGGTGATAAATCCTGCGAGAGGTGCACTTGCGAGCTTTCAACAGAGTGGGGATCACAGAGTCGGCCACTCCTCTATCCCTTAGCACCTGGGACTCGATAGCCAAGCCGTCAAAGCCAGCGAGGGTAAAGCAGGGTGCAAGATGGGCCCTTGAGACAGGAGGTCGTCTTGCATCGGAAGCCGCCAGGGGGCGTCTGCCACCATTTGCACCACGTCGGCGTACCATGTGCGCCGAGGCCAATCCGGGGCCACCAGAATGGTCGGAATTCCTTCCATCACTATTCTGCGCACAACTCTCGGAAGCAGACGTATGGGAGGAAAGCGTACAGGAGGCGATAACGGCTCCAGGGAGCCACCAGGGCATTCGTGGCCACTGCCAACGGATCCTTTGTCCTGGACACAAAAGTTCTCACCTTGTGATTGAACCTGGACGCCATGAGATCCACATCCGGTGTCCCCCATTTGTGGCAAATCTGATTGAACACCTCCGGGTGAAGGGACCACTCCCCCTGGTCCCGCTTCTGGCGACTGAGAAAGTCCGCCTGCCAGTTCTCCACACCTGGGATGTAAACCGCAGTGATTGCCGGAACGTGAAGTTCCGCCCAATGCAGAATCAGAGCTGCCTCCGCAGCCGCCGCTGGGCTCCGAGTGCCGCCCTGATGATTCACATACGCCACCGCCGTGGCGTTGTCCGATTGAATTCGGATCGGACGGCCTTGCAATCTCCTTGTCCAATGAGAAAGACACAGTCTGATCGCTCTCAGCTCCAGCACGTTGATGGGTAGGCAGGCCTCCTGGTCCGACCAATGACCCTGAGCTGATAGTTGTTCCAGGACTCCGTCCCAGCCCGTCAGGCTGGCGTCCGTGGTGATTACCGTCCACTGAAGGGGCAGGAACGACTTCCCCCGAGTGAGGGCCGAGTCCCGTAACCACCAGGCGAGGGACGCCCTGGTCTGAGGGCCCAGCCGGATCGGAAGATCTAACGACCGGTGGGACTTGTCCCATTGAACCAGAATTGCTCGCTGGAGCAAACGAGTGTGACTCTGGGCGAAAGGTATCGCCTCGAACGACGAGACCATGAGCCCCAGCACCCTCATACAGAACCGCAAGGAAGATCGGCGGCGTGATAGGAGGGTGCGCACAGCCGACTGTAAGCTCTGTAGCTTCATCGGAGGGAGAAACACCTTTGCTTGTTCTGTGTCCAGAATGAGACCCAGATACTCCAGATGGCAGGAAGGAGACACCGACGACTTCTGCAGGTTGAGTAACCAGCCGAAGTCCCGCAATGAGACCATTGCAATGTTCACATTCTCCTCCAGGGCAGAGACAGAGTCCGCTCGCAGGAGCAGATCGTCCAGGTACGCCACTATGGCAATGCCCCTCTGACGCAGCAACGCCAACACCGGGGCCAGTAACTTCGTGAACACCCGGGGCACGGAGGTCAGGCCGAAGGGAAGAGCTACAAATTGAAAATGGCGATCCCCAACCGCGAACCGCAGAAAACGCGGATGGATGGGTACATGGAGGTACGCATCCTTTATGTCTAATGACGCTAGGAATTCCCCCTGGTGCAGGGCGGCCACGACCGACCGAACAGACTCCATCCAGAATTTTCACGCCCTGACAAACCTGTTTAGGGCCTTCAAGTCCAGGATGGGCCGAAAACCGTCCCCTTTTTTTTTTTTTTTGGGCACCACAAAGAGATTTGAGTAAAAGCCTTGAAATCTCTCTTCTGAGGGAACCGGTACAATCACTCCCTGTTCTGAGAGAGCCTGTACTGCCCTGGAAAGGGCCAGCCTGCACTCCAGCGGGAGGTTTAAATTTGATGGGAAGAACCTGTCTGGGGGTAGAGTGACGAACTCTATCCTGTACCCGGTGGACACCACCTCGCAGACCCAGCGGTCGGAAATGCGAGCCAGCCACCGATCTGCGAACCCCCGAAGACGTCCCCCCACCCGACACTCGGGTGGGGGCACCCCATCAGGCTGAGGAAGACTTGTCTTCCGTCTTTCTTGATTTGCGCTGCCACTGCCGTCGCCCGGCCCCTGCAGCAGCCTTACTGGAACGGGTTCCCTTGCTTGCCGTGCCTGATGCACGAAAAAGCTTCTTCTGACCCGATGTAGCAGGCTCCTGTCTACGGCGGAACTCACGCCTGCGGGGCTCCGGAAGGAAAGTACTCTTGCCTCCTGTGAAATCCTTAATTTCATCAAGGCGCGAGCCAAATAGGCGCCCACCCTGAAAAGGAAGATCAGCCAAACCTAGTTTGGAAGCGTGGTCACCCGACCAGGATCGCAGCCAAAGAGTCCTGCGAAGTCTAATGGCCGACATCGATATTCTAGACAGCAAGAGCAGAACATCCACCGCCGCATCACAGAGGTATTAAATCCCCTGGAGTAAAAACTCAGCCTTCTGCGGTGCCTCCATCAGGCGACCGCCCACCAGGTCCGACTTAAGTTCCTCCATGAGAGGTACTGCGCTGCCATGGCTGCAGCCAAAGCAGGTCGCACTGCGGCGCCCGCGTTCAAGAACAAGGACTTCAAAAGTGCCTCTGTTCTTCTATCAGCAGGATCCTTGAAGGAAGGAGTCCCCTCCATAGGAATGGTAGTCGCCTTGGTAAGGCGTGCAATAGGCGGATCCACCGCAGGAGATTCCCATTTCTTTAGGAAATTCTCCTCAAAAGGATAGCGTTCAGTAAAACGGCCAGTCAGTGAGGAGGAACGCCGGGGTTGTTGCCATTCACGATATAGGAAATGGTCAAAAAATTCATTGTAAGGATAGGACTTGGGGGCCTAGAAGACCCGCACACATAGGCAGATCGCGATTCGCCCACTTGATCCAGCTGCAACTTGGTGCGAATGCCAGCGATAATGGTGGCGACCAGCACATTGTCCTGGTCAGCCACTGGCTCTTGGTCCTCCTCAGTTACCATGTCACCACCCGTGTCCTCATCAGACAAGTCCCCCGAGGTCTCTAAGACCCTTGAAGCCACCTCAGACTCAGAATCTTCCCCTGAGGATAAGGGGGGGGAGGGGGCCGCCTCCTGGGGGCCCGCGGAGCGGCGTCCCCACGTGGAAGAAATTCAGCGAGGACATCCCGCAGCTGGGTGAGAAAAGCCCCTTGGTCAGACTGCATGGCTGCTGATGCCCTCTCAGCAGGGAGATCAGCCATTGTCAGGGATGGATGGATGGATGGATGGACGCCCCGCACACAGCCACACACACCCACAAGATCAGAGGACAGCACCCCACCTCCACCAGCACCCAGAGGGAGCCCAGCTATACTTGCGTTTCCGCTGCCGTTAGCGCCGATCGTTCAGGAAAAAACTGCCGGTCACCGTCCGTTTTCTGAGGTAGAAGCTGCAGCCACGTGTAGAATGCAGAGCATGCAGTGAAGATGGCCGCCAGGAAGCACTAGAGGCTAAAACACACCTCTCAGGCAACGCGCAGTACCGAATATGGCCGCTCCGAGCGCTAGAGGGAAAGCCCCATAGGCTGGGAATGTCCGCGGCTACGTCAAAATGGCGGCGGTCCGCTGCAAAATGGCGGCCGAAGGACTGCATGGTGATGCTGGACGAGAAGGCCGAACGAACGGACAGCGCTGGGGAGGGGGGTGAGGTGTGGCAGGGGGCAAGATGACAGGCTGATCCCCACCGGTGGCTACCCCGGGCAAGCTACAGGAGCAGTGGAAAAACCGCATTTGCGGACGTCGGGCCCACTTCACTCCCCGGGTGGGGAGGAAGGCAGGGCGCTCACTTACCCGTCCGACGCCACGGTAGCCACCAAATGCAGACTTTCCGCCCTCGACGGGGGGGGGGGGTGTATGCTGCCGGCCCAGAGTCGCCCTGCCGAACGAATCGGGAAGGGGACCAATGTGTGTGGGGGATCTCGCCCCGGGCCACCCGCACGGAACGGGTAAGATGCCTGTGTTGGGGCCGGCTTCGCATCATGTTGGCCAGGTCGGGGAAAGTACAGAGCACCAGGACTCTCGATGCCCCGACCGGCTTCTTGATAGCAGATCATCTTGATTGCAGCAAAAAAAGCAAAGAAAAGAAAAAAGAAAAATGGTCACAATAGGACCGCAGTTCCCTATAGGGAAGCCAGGTCAACTCCTTGCGAACTGGGCATTGAAACTGAAGAGCTATTATGTGAGGGGGTTTGATGTAGGAAGAGAGGACGGCCCCCAGGGGAGGGGCCAGCTGATTCTTTTCCCTGCCTAGTTAACTCCTAGTAGGACGAACATAAAACCCACAAAGTCAATGAAGAGCTGCGTCTGTCAGTGAATGTAGGATAAATAAGCCCTAGTGTGTTTCTTGTAGCCAAAATGAATGTAAGACCTGATTTTTGGGGAAACACGGGAGGTATGCGTTCACCACGGCGTGTGAGCACAGGGGTGACCGGTCCCTTTAAAAATGTATTTTTAATTACTATTATTTTATTAAATGTCTTACATTTTTACGTTGTCCATTTTAAAAAAAATGTATCACTTTTATTGCGGTCACAAGAAATGTAAACATCCCTTGTGGCAACAATAAAGCATGACAGGTCCTGTTTACGGAGAGATCTGGGGTAAAGAAAAAAACCCACATCTCTCTACAATGGAAAGCATTGCATCAAAAACAAACAAACAAAAACACTCATTGATCTAACACAGGGTTAGGCAACCTGCGGCCCTCCAGCTGTTGTGGAACTACATTTCCCATGAGGCATTGCAAAGATGGCAGTTACAATTACTCTGAGGCGTGATGGGACTTGTAGTTCTGCAACAGCTGGAAGGCCATAGGTTGCCTACCCCTGATCTATCACATTAAAATAAAAAAAAGCCTTGTTTACATTGGGCAGAAACCGGAAGTGACACCATGACGTCGCTCCAGTCCCCCTAGGCCATAGAGACGAGGCTATCTTTCCTCTATTCATCTCTGTGGCCAGCCACCACCAGCGCCGGGCCAGTTCTTGGGCTTCACGATTGGCCAGGTAGGTCCAGGAACTAGCGGAAAGCAGCCATTCGGATCACTTTTAGCAAAGAGACCGCCGCCTAAGGAAAATTTCAACATCGGGGCTTATGGCATCTCGCTGCAGTCATAACTCCGGTATTAAACATCAAAATGATGACTTCTCAGTTAGGTGGTCGGCAAATGGATATAATACCTTCATTTACAATACTTAATGAATCCCATTTATTCTATGTTTATTTTAGATGTACTGGGCTGCTTTGATATATAATAGTCATACTTCCTGCTCACTCTACCTTCAATGAAGCGTTCAACGTAACCTACCTCATCCCGTATCAGCCTCCCGCAGCCATCACAATACTGACCATTTAAACACTTCCCGAACTCTTCTTCTTTCTGCCAAATACAATGAGACGCCATTAGAAATGTGAAAGCTCAGGAATAGCTTAGGAGTCTATGAAGGGGGATTATCTGCGGGGATAAAGGTGAACAATGTTTGCAGCTGAGAATTTAGTTTAGCTCCACCCCTTTTCTCTTACCATTCTGAGATTCTCATTGGCCAGCTCCTGCACCTTGAGCTCTACCTGCAGGCAACGTACTTCTTGGCATAACAAGCTCCATAGCTCCCAACTGTCCCTGATTTCGAGGGGCTGTCCCTGATTAGGAACAATGTCCCTTTGTCCCTCATTGCTCTTCATTGGGCCCTCATTTGGGTCTAATGCATAGACCTATATATAAAATGCACTATTTATCTATCAAAAAGTGTTCTACAATGCTAAAACGTTCATCCAAATTCTAAATTGCTGCATGTGTACATTTAAAAAGCCAATATAAAAGGAATAGTAGTGGTAAAAAAAAGCACTTGTGGGTTTAATTAATATTTTTTTGTATAATTCTCCTTTAAAAGGGCGTGGCAAGGGGTGTGTCCTATGCCTACATACTTTTGCTAAGGCTCCATGCACATTGTATTTGATAAAGAACCGTTTTTGGTTGTTTGGGTGTTTTTTTTAACAGTCCAAAAACGCCACTCTATGTTATCCTATGTGCCCATGCACACATGGACGTTAATTGTCGTTTATCAGCAATGGCCTTGTTGGGCTGTTATCTGAACGCCCTGAATTAGCGTTAAAAAGTCGTTCATTTGACCACAAAAAATGGTAAACGCCAAACGGCTGTTTATCGCGTCCAGCGTTTTTTTGCAGTCAATGGAAGCTAATGAAGAAAAAAAAAGAAAAGCCCAAAAACGCTGGCGCCGATAAACGCTGCTTACAAAACGCTGCAAAAGAAAGTTTTCTAAGCAGCGTCTCCTGCCCGACGCCGAGAGAGTCCAGATAGCGTCCACTGTGCATGGAGCCTAATAGGTGTCCCTTAGGGTTACCACATCATCCCTTTAATCCAGGACACATATGAATTACACAGGTTGTTGTTCTGAGGCCGATTTAATGCAGCTAAGGCACCAAGTGAGTTTAATTACCACCTTAATCAGCCACAGAACAACCTGTGTAATTAATATGTGTCCTGGATTAAAGGGATGATGTGGCAACCCAAGTGTCCCACGTTCCCATCTCAGAAAGTTGGGAGGTATGAAGCTCTCCTGAATGTGGGTGACCTAGCTGTTCCAGCTTCATGGAAACGCTGCCTCTGCTGTCAGCTCTGAGAGGTTGCTCTGATGCTCATACAGGAAATGCTTCACTCTCTGTTTAACCGTTTCCCGCAAATCGCCATATATAAGCGGCGGATGCTTTAAGTGGATGGTATTGGGATGTAGTCTGCAGCTACAGGCTATACCCCGGTACCGTAACCGGTTTTTAGAGCGGGCGGTCGGCTATCCAGCGATAACGGCCGATCCAGCTCTGGAGCCACTCGGCCATTATCCCAGGGGGTGGGAGGGGACAACCCCCCCCCCCACCGCTTTTCTCCGGCCTCCCGCCACACCAGGAGACCAGAGCTCTGATCCGGCACGTCCGCCGGCTGTGTGGAGTCCCCATAGAAGCCGGAATCGGCTTTGATCTGCTCTCCTTCATCAAATTCCGGAAGCGACGTCACAACGTCACTTCCGGTTTACTCGGTGGCCAACGGCACCAGTTTTAAAAAGATAACGGTATTCAGAATCACCTTTTTGGCGATCTGAATACTGTGAAGTGTAAAGGAGGGATGGGGGGGGGGGGGGCTCAGCTCTCCATAAAGAGTACCTGTCACCGCCTATTACTATCACAATGGATGTTTACACGAAAGTGATCAGATTTTATTTTTTTAAAAAGAAAAAAAAAAAAACATTTTTTAAAGCACCACCGTCCCTGCAAGCTCACGCAGCAAAGAAAACGCATACGTAAGTTGCGCCCGCATTTGAAAACGGTGTTCGAAGCACACATGTGAGGTATCGCCGCGATCGCTAGACTGAGAGCAATAATTCTAGCAAAATACCTCCTCTGCACCTCTAACCTGGTAACCGGTAAAAATTTTAAAGCCTCGCCTATGGAAATTTTTAAGTACCGGACTTTGTCGTCATTCCGCGAGTGTGCGCAATTTTCAACCGTAGCGTGTATGGTATCTATTTACTCGGCGTAACATCCTCTTTCACAACATACAAAAAAGTTGGGCTGACTTTATAGGTTGTCTTATTATATAACTCAAAAACGTGAAAACTTGAAAGACTGCGGCGCAAATACCGTGTGACAAAAGTATTGCAACGATCGCCATTTTATTCTCTAGAGTGTTTGAAAAAAAATATATATAATGTTAGGGGGGTTCTAAGTAATTTTCCAGCAAAAAAACCTGTTTTTAACTTGCAACCAACAAATGTAAAAAAGGGCTCCGGTGGGTAAGTGGTTAATTACCCGAAGAGGACAAATGTGTGCTTTTATGTCAATACCTCACTGTACTATATCTGACACAAGTAAGTACACCCCTCCGATTTATTCTATCTTTTCATGTGACAACACTGGGAAATAACACTTTGCTACAATGTAAAGTAGTGAGTGTACAGCTTGTATAACAGTGTAAATTTGCTGTCCCCTCAAAATAACTCAATACACAGCCATTAACTGCTTGCCGACTGTCACCGCTGTGCGAATCTCCGTCATCCGATGGAGGGCGCGGGAACATGTATTGTGAGTGCGTGCGTGCCGTGGGAGGCACTCTCACTGGCTAACGGGGGAGCTAATCACTGGGTAGGGTGGACTCGATGTCCGCCGGCCACCCACGATCGCTCCCCTGCAGTGACAGAATGGGGACCCGTGAATGTAAACAAGCTGACCCCTGTTCTGACAGAGGAGAGGAGAGCGATCGTATGTTCCCTGTATATGGGAGCAGCGATCTCTCTCCTCCCCCAGTCATCCCAGCCCCCACACAGTTAGAACACACTGACAGGGAACACATTTAACCCTTTGATCACCCCCTAGTGTTAACCCCTTCCCTACTAGTGACATTTGTACAGTAATCATTGGCTATTTATAGCACTGATCACTATATAGATGTCAATGGTCCCAAAAATGTGTCAAAAGTGCCCGATATGTCCGCTACAATATCGCAGATTGTCGCCATTACTAGTAAAAAAATAATAAAAATGCCATAAATCAATTCTCAGTTTGTAGAGACTATAGCTTTTGCGCAAACCAATCAACATACGCTTATTGCAATTTTTTTTACCAAAAATACTGTATGTAGAAGAATATATATCGGCCTAAACTTAGGAAAAAAATCGTTTTTTTATATATTTTTTTGGGATATGTATTATAGCAAAAAGTAAAAAATATTGGGTTTTTTTTCAAAATCGTCGCAATTTTTTTGTTCATAGCGCACAAAATAAAAACTGGAAAGGTGATCAAATACCACCAAAAGAAAGCTCTATTTGTGGGAAAAAAAGACATAAATTTTGTTTGGGCACAACGTCGCACGACCGCGCAATTGTCAGTTAAAGCAATGCAGTGCCGTATTGCAAAAAGTGTTCTGGTCAGGAAGGGGGCAAATCCTTCTGGGTGTAAAGTGGTTAATGTCTAAACCGCTGGCAACAAAAGTGAGTACATCTCTAAGTTAAAATGTCCAGATTGGACCCAATTAGCCATTTTCCCTCCCCAGTGTTATGTGACTCGCTAGTGTTACAAGGTCTCAGGTGTGAATGAAGAGCAGGTGTGTTAAATTTGGTGCTATCGCTCTCACTCTCTCATACTGGTCACTGGAAGTTCAACATGGCACCTCATGGCAAAGAACTCTCTGAGGATCTGAAAAAAACAATTGTTGCTTTACATAAAGATGGCCTAGGCTATAAGATTGCCAAGACCCTGAAAATGAGCTGCAACACGGTAGGCAAGACCATACAGCGGTGTAACAGGAGAGGCTCCACTCAGAACAACGCCTCACCATGGTCGACCAAAGGAGTTGAGTGCCATGCTCAGCGTCATATCCAGAGGTTGTCTTTGGGAAATAGACGTATGAGTACTGCCAGCATTACTGCAGAGGTTGAAGGGGTGGGGGGTCAGCCTGTCAGTGCTCAGACCATACGCCGCACACTGCATCAAATTGGTCTGCATGGCTGTAGTCCCAAAAGGAAGCCTCTTCTAAAGATGATGCACAAGAAATCCTGCAAACAGTTTGCTGAAGACAAGCAGACTAAGGACATGGATTACTGGAACCATGCCCTGTGGTCTGATGAGACCAAGATAAACTTATTTGGTTCAGATGGTGCCAAGCGTGTGTGGCGGCAACCAGGTGAGGAGTACAAAGACAAGTGTGTCTTGCCTACAGTCAAGCATGGTGGTGGGAGTGTCATGGTCTGGGGCTGCCAGCACTGGAGAGCTGCAGTTTATTGAGGGAACCATGAATGCCAACATGTACTGTGACATACTGAAACAGAGCATGATCCCCTCCCTTCAGGGACTGGGACGCAGGGCATTATTCCAACATGATAACGACCCCAAACACCTCCAAGACGTCCACTGCCTTGCTAAAGAAGCTGAGGGTAAAGGTAATGGACTGACCAAGCATCTCCAGACCTAAACCCTATTGAGCATCTGTGGGGCCTCCTCAAATGGAAGGTGGAGGAGTGCAAGGTCTCTAACATCCATCAGCTCTGTGATGTCATCATGGAGGAGGGGAAGAGGACTCCAGTGCCAACCTGTGAAGCTCAGGAGAACTCCATGCCCAAGAGGGTTAAAGCAGTGCTGGAAAATAATGGTGGCCACACAAAATATTGACACTTTGGGCCCAATTTGGACATTTTCACTTAGAGGTGTACTGACTTTTGTTGCCAGTGGTTTAGACATTAATGGCTGTGTGTTGAGTTATTTTGAGGGGACGGCAAATTTACACTGTTATACAAGCTGTACACTCACTACTTTACATTGTAGCAAAGTGTCAGCTCTTCGGTGTTGTCACATGAAAAGATAGAATAAAAGATTTACAAAAATGTGAGGGTGTACTCACTTTTGTCAGATATAGAACAATGTAGTATTGACATAAAAGCACATACACAGGTTGGACTTATGTCTTTTTTCAACCTCACCAACTATGTAAATCTCCATATATTCTGGATTCAAGCCAAGACAGTATATCCTGCAATTACCATAAAAAACATTCTATCTTTGTGAAGCTGGGTTTTCTGCAGTGACAGCAAGCAAAACCAGATTATGGAGTAGATTGGACACAAGCAACACACTTTGGGTGTCACTGTCTCCTATCGCCCCAAGATGGGACCACCTAGTTGCAGGAAAATGGGATTTTTTACTTACCGTAAAATCCCTTTCGCTTTCGTTCATTGACGGGCACAGCAGCTAATGGACTAAGTGAGTTATGCTGCCCTCTTCAGGGGTGACTAGGCAGAATAGGCAGTTCTAACAACAAAAGAACAACAGACAGACACAGCCCCTCCCAGGGGGCAGTCCCCACAGGCAGATAACCCTCCACCCTGCTCTGCTAGCTCAATTTATTTCTGCCTAGTGCAAGGAGTAGACCTGGCTCCCTGTTGGTATCTGTGGTACCTATCTTGGTCCACTTCAGCTGTCCTGGAGGACAGCCTAACAGATGAAGACTGCAATCAAGTAGCTGTGCTGGGTGACAGGCTGGGTTTTAGAGCCAGGTAGTCTCCCCAGCCGGCGCAGACTTTAGCTCCGCACTGGGTAGGCCGTGACAGGCCCCGAACCGGACAGGGTGGCCCCGCGGGTTAAACGTCCCACCGGTGCATATATGACCGGGCTCCTGAGTCAGTGTTACCATGGCCGACAGCTCCCCCGGCCTGATGAGTGAGGCAGATCTGTCTCGGGTGGGATACCCGCTCCGCCCGACTGGATGGGTAAGTACGCCCCCCTCCCACTAGGATCTGGGGGGAACAGGTGGGTCCCCCCGGGGTGTTAGGCTGGCGGGTTGCGCTACTGCTGTGCCCCCCCTCCAGGGTTCCCATGGGGCTGTTCAGAGCCCTTAGCTATCCCTCTCCTCCTTGCCTCGTGCTGTTGGGTTGGTCGGTGTTCGATCGGTGACCATTTTGCCGTGGTCCGGCCGCCATTTTCTCTTGGCCCGGGGTTTTGGCCTCTAGTGTGCAGCGGCGGCCATTTTCTTGTGGCCAATGCACGTGTGCCGACCTGTGTGTGGGGGAGGCGGTTCGTGAGGCTTCTGGCGCTGTTTTATCCCCCGCACAGCACTGTGAGCTTCTCTACTGTGAGACAGCAGCAAACATGGAGGACGGGCAGGCAAGGCAGCGGTGGGCAGCAGCAGGCATGGCTCCTCTTCTGGACAGTTGAGCGGGCAGGAGGTGAGCCCCTCAGGGGTTACCCTTTTGTAGTAAGTCCTGTGCAGCGTTTTGAGGTGCCTGGTCTCCTGATACTTAGGCCTCAGTCAGGTAGTGTGTTACCAGGGTGTGTGATGCAATGGCAGCCGATGCAGGCGCTTCCCCACCAGACCTCTCCGTGGTTACAGCCAGCACCTCAGGGACTGCGAACCTTCTTGACGCTCTCTCGGCGGTCCTGGATCCGTTTGTCTCCCGGTAGAGACTCCGTGGGAGCGTAGGGCGGTGAGAAAGCGGGCCCTGCCCCCCTTCCTCAGGGGAGGACTCGGACCCTGACGGGGGCTCCACCATGACGGGGACCCCCCTTGAGCTGTCGGACGGCGAGGCTCCGGATTCTCACGATAGTGATGACGAATCTGCAGTGGCCGCTGCTGCGCACGCAAAGGCACTAGCCAGCACCCTGATCACTTTAGTGCATGAAATCCTGGAGTTGGACGTTACGGGTGCCCCCTCACAGGAGGTGCCCGTCCCTTTTGGGTCACATAAACCAGCCCGCGTGGCCAAGGTTTTCCCCTATGTGTCTTATCTGGATAAGTTTTTTTACAGAGACTGGGGATGGCCTCAGGGCTCCCTTCCCATGCCCAAACATTTCTTTGTGCGCTATCCTTTCGAGGACAGCCTGTTGATGAAGTGGGCATCACCCCTCCCCCCCCCTGTGGTTGATCCCCCGGTGTCTCGCCTGAACAAGGTGACCATGATCCCGGTGGAGGGCAAGAGAAAACAAGCTCAGGGTTCCCACTGATTCTGCATTATGGTGAGTTTAACTATTTCATTATTTAATCCAATGTAATAGAAATAACTTGCTCCAGTCACCCTGACAGCATAACACTGTCTAGTTGCAGGGAAACAAGCCCAGGGCTCCATGACCACTGGGCACTTAAACCCCCCTTCCTGACCAGACCAATTTTCAGCTTTCAGCGATCTCACATTTTGAATGACAATTACTCAGACATACTACACTGTACCCATATGAAATTTCTGTCCTTTTAGAGCTTTCTTTTGGTGGTATTTAATCACTGCTTGGTTTATTTTTTGCGATATAAATAAAAAAAGACCAAAAATTTTGTAAAAAATTACATTTTTCTTCGTTTCTGTTATACAATTTTGCAAATTAGCAATTTTTCTTCATAAATTTTGGACAAATTTTATATTGCTACCTATCTTTGGTAAAAATAACCCAAATAAGTGTATATTATTTGGTCTTTGTGAAAGTTATAGAGTCTACAAGCTATGGTGCCATTCACTGAAAATTGATCATACCTGATGTACTGACGGCCGATCTCATTTCTTGAGACCCCAACAAGCCAGGAAAGTACAAATACCCCCCAAATGACCCCTTTTTAGAAAGTAGGCCGTCCAAGGTATTTAGTAAGAGGCATGGTGAGTTTTCTGAAGTTGTAATTTTTTCCCACAATTCTTTGCAAAAAAGGGATTTTATTAAAACTTACCGTAAAATCCTTTTCTCCGAGTTCACTGACAGACGCAGCTCTTCATGACTTTGTGGGTTTTATGTTCGTCTTACCAGGAGTTAACTAGGCAGGGAAAAGAAATCAGCTGGCCCCTCCCCTGGGGGCCGTCCTCTTTTCCTACATTAAAACCCCCCTCCCAGAGGAGCTCTCCAGTTTGTACACAAGCCGTACCAAAACAGAGCCCAGAGGGGTGGGTGCTGCGTCTGTCAGTGAACTCGGAGAAAAGGATTTTACGGTAAGTTTTAATAAAATCCCTTTTTCTCCTACGTTCACTGACAGACGCAGCTCTTCATGACTTTGTGGGGACGTCCCCAACTGAACCTCTGAGGAGGCGTCAAATGCGCCTACACTGCCGCCTGCAGAACTTTGCGGCCAAAAGCAGCATCCAAAGATGCAAACACATCAACTTTGTAAAACAGAGAAAAGTGTGAACCGAGGCCCAAGTGGCCGCCTTGCACACCTGTGACACCGAAGCCTGGTGTCTGAAGGCCCAGGAAGTGCTAACTGCCCGGGTAGAATGAGCTGTGACCGGAAAAAGGGGAACCTTGCCCCGAACAGAATACGCATGGGTCACGGTCTTTCTAATGCACTGAGAATTCGTAGCCGAAGAGGCCGCCAAACCTTTGCGTGGGCCCTCTGGCAGAACAAACAAGGCGTCAGCTTTTGGAAAAGAAGCTGTAGCAGCCAAGTACACCCGTAAGGCCCTAACTACGTTCAAAGCATGCAACTCAAATTCCTTCGGGTGCGATGGACGAGGGCACAATGAAGGTAGAACAATATCTTCATTGATATGAAAAGAAGAGACTACCTTTGGAAGAAAAGAAGGAAGGGGTCGCAAGACCGCCTTATCCTTATGCATCACCAAATAAGGAGACTGCACGATAGGGCAGCCAATTCCGACACTCGTCTGGCAGAAGTTATGGCAACCAAAAAGGCCACCTTCTGCGACAGAAGTTGTAAGGGGATCTCCCTGATCCTTTCATAAGGTGGTTTTTTAAGAACAGAAAAACACCAGATTCAGAACCCATGGGGCCATCGGGGATCTCACCCTAGACGCCACATGTCGCACACCTTGTACAAAGGTACGAATCAGAGAGTGCGAAGCCAAAGGTCTCTGAAAAAGTATGACTAAGGCCGAGATCTGGCCCTTAAGTACTCAAAGCCAACTGCTTAATCAGACCCTGCTGAAGAAAAGTCAGCACCCTGGAGACTACAAACGCGCGAGGCTTGTAGCCCTCCGCCTCGCACCAGGCAATATAAGCCTTCCAGGTACGGTGATAAATCTTGCGAGAGGCGCACTTGCGAGCTTTTAAGGTGGGGATCACGGAGTCGC
>BLSH010400874.1:4249-33691 GCA_018402905.1 Glandirana rugosa
CCGATGAAAAAAAATGTTTTTTTATATTTTTTTTTTGGATTTGTATTTTAGCAAAAAGTAAGAAATGTGTTTTTTTTTTTCAAAATTGCCGCTCTTCTTTTGTTTATAGCGAAGATCAGAAATGATGCAGCGGTGATCAAATACCACCAAAAGAAAGCTCTATTTGTGGGAAAAAAAGGACACAAATTTTGTTTAGGTACAAAGTCGCACGACCGCGCAATTGTCAGTTAAAGCGATGCAGCGCCGAATCGCAAAAAGTGCTCTGGTCCTAAAGTGTGAAATCTTTCCGGGGCTGAAGTGGTTAATTATCTTTATTTATTGTATGTAATTTTTCTTTTAAAAAATTTTTTTTTCAATTTTTAATTTTTTTTTGCCTTTTTGCTATCACAATAAGGGGAGACACTGGGGGATAGACCCCCGCCCCCCATGTTTAGATGGGCAGTCAGGGGGTGGTAACTCCCTTTTTTTACTACACCTTTGCCACCCATGTGAACTTAGCACAAATCTGATCTTTAGACAGATATAAAAGACATAGAGGGAGTGCCTACCAAAAGTAAGCAATACAAAATACAACACTATAAATAAAGTTATTTTGCATTTTGTAACTCTACTTTTGTTGAGAGAAAAAAAAAACTTCCCCTCTGGGTGATCTCTGTACATTGCAAGGAGTTTACCAAACTGTGTTGCAGATTCCAACCTGTTTCTTCCTCTGAAGAAATAGCTGATTGGTGTCTGCAGAGTGAATCTGAATAGGAGTGAATTTTTCATTATAATCACCCGTGTGCTCTCAGTGTTCTAATCAGGAAAGCTGAAGTGTCAGCTTCCTTTTAGGAGTATTTATCGCTAGAGGAGTATCTCATCAAAAATATAATTCCCATTGCAGGGGATGCCTAAAAATGTACCTCTGTGCAGAATTCTGGGAAAATCAGTGAGCCAATCACACAAGCTGGAAATTAGGACCGGAGGCCTTTTTGCGATTCGGCGCTGCGTCGCTTTAACTGACAATTGCGCGGTCGTGCGACTTTGTACCCAAACAAAATTTGCGTCCTTTTTTTCCCACAAATAGAGCTTTCTTTTGGTGGTATTTGATCACCGCTGCGTCATTTCTGATTGCCGCTATAAACAAAAGAAGAGCAACAATTTTGCAAAAAAACCCAAATTTCTTACTTTTTCCTAAAATATAAATCAAAAAAAAAAATATAAAAAAACATTTTTTTCACCGTTTTTGGCCGATTTATATTCTTCCTCATATTTGCGATAAAAAAAATCGCAATCGGCGTTTATTGATTGGTTTGCGCAAAAGTGGTCGCGTTTACGGATGATGAGAATTCATTTTTGGGGTTTTTATTTTTTTTTTATTTTTTACTAAAAATGGCGACAATCTGCGATTTTTTGCGGTACTGCGATATTTCAGCGGACATGTCGGACCATTTTGACACTTTTTTGGGACCATTGGCATTTATACAGCGATCAGTGCTATAAAAATGCACTGATTACTGTGTTAATGCCATTGGCAGTGAAGGGGTTAACCTGCAGGGGGCGCGCTAAAGGTTAACTGTGTTCCCTGGGCGTGTGCTAACTGTAGGGGGACTGCACTATCTGGGGAAGGGAAGTGATCACAGCCTTCACGTAAAGGAAGGCTGTGATCACAGCCCTTCCCCCTCACACAGAGCGGAGGTCCGTGTTTACATACACGGACCTCCGCTCACTCGCTCCGGGGGGGCCATCGCGGGTAGCCGGCGGCAATCGAAGCCGCCGCACCCACTCCCTGGCCCCCCCTGGACACAGTGAGCATGCAGGCGCGCCTCCGGCGGCGCGCGCGTTCACTAAACTCGTTCCCGCAGCCGCCGTCGTATGACGGCGATTTGCGGGAACGAGCCACTTTGCCACCGTCAGATGCCGATCGGCGGTCGGCAAGTGGTTAACTATTGCGCGGTCATGCAACGCTGTACCCAAATAAAATTTATGGGTTTCTTTTCTGCAGAAATAGAGGGGGTTTTTTGGTGGTATTTGATCACCACTGCAATTGTTTTTTTTTTTTTAAGGAGGTGAAAGCCACCGAGCAGGGGAAGGAGGTGCTCGGGAGGAGAGCCCTGGAAGCAGCCTGTGGTTGAGGTAAGTGCACCGACCAACTGCCCGCCTGACCGGAGGGTGGGGGGGGGGGTTTGTTTGCCCCCACCCAAAAAAAATTACCACCAGTCACCACTGGATAAAAATATGCACCGTCGCTGTACTAATGACACTGGCAGGAATGGGGTTAAACATAGGGTGATCAAAGGGTTAAATGTGTTCCTAACCAGTGTGCTGTTTTTACTAAGGGATCTGATGGATTTTATTCCCTGCATTGCAGGGAATAAAATCCATCACATCCTCGATGACAGAACAGAGTTCTGTTCGTTGTCTCTCCTCGCCGATCAGTGGGTGCTGGCGGACATCCATTGGCCGGCACCAGCTGATCGGCTTGTGCTGTGACTAATCGCAGCACAGTCGCGGGGCGCCCCTTATAGTTGCCACATCATCCCTTTAAACCTTAACACATATTAAAGTGATTGTCAATCTGTGACAACCACTTTCACCTACAGGTAAGTATAGAATAAGGCTTACCTGTAGGTGCCCTGCATATCTCCCAAACCTGCACGGTTCAGGAGATATGCAGTGTTCTGCATGCGCCAACGTCATTTCGGCCTCCGTGCCGTTTCTCCACTTACACTGTGCTGTGACTGGCGGCTCCCGCGTGCATGCGTGGGAGTGACGTCACGCGACCCCGGCCAGTCACAGAGTCACGGCCCCAGAAGGAAGAGGGGCTGAAGATGGACGCCGCCACCACAGGAGACAGCGCTGGACTCGTTTGCAGGTAAGTGGCACATAATGGGTATGCAATGCATAGTAGCCCATTATGCTTTTACTTTACAGGTGTATGTAGAGGAAGTAAACCCCATCTGGGTTCACTTCCTCTTTAATTACACAGGTTGTTCTGTGGCTGATTAAGGTGGTAATTAAACTCACTTACTGCCTTATCTGCATTAAATTAGCCTCAGAACCTGAATTATCAATGTGGGTTTAAAGGGATGAGGTGGCAACCCTAGTGCCCCACCCGGAAGTGCCGGATTACGTACTAGGTACGCGATACAGCGCAGAGAGGCTGCCCTGCCGCAGTAAAAATACGCGGGGCGGTCGGGAAGCGGTTCATTTACTACATTTTTCCCATGAAGCTGCAGTAGTTACCATTTACATGTCCAACAACAAATGAAGGTGAATCAGCCAGAAAAACATAGCCGGTAATTTTACGCTGATTGAGAGGACAGAAGTCCCCCAGTCTGATGATTCAATGAGCGTTCTCTTTATAATAGGGGGACCAGACGTCCCTGATTTCTGGGGACAGTCCCCGGATTGGGGGTACTGTCCCCAGAGACCGCCTGTCCCCAGTTATGTCCCTGGATCTGTCAGCTTATTTATAACCCTCATAGTGGTGGAGAACCAGGTTGGAGGAAGCAGTCGCTGTGTTGGTGACTGCTCTCAGCTGGCCATCTGATGGTTGGTAATGATGAGTAACAAAGTTTTGCAATAGCGGCCTTTCCAGTCTTGGATTAGTCATGTAGACAGCGGAGAGTGTGGAATGTGCTGTGTTTGTATTCAAATTTTCTCCAGTCCTGGGTCACGGACTATGCCGCCTTCCCAGCAAAGCAAACAATGTGACAATGTACAGAATATCAGTGTATGGGTTGTTCTCAGATGTGACTCTGCTATCCTTAGTAACAGTTTCATACCAGCAGCATCCTTGTACTAAATAGCTGAAGTAATTAAAAACCTCACACAGCTGAGCTGCATTATTACCACCCCCCCCCCCCATGCTGTAACAGGAACTCTGCCACCTTCAGAAATAATAGAACTACTGACAGGTTCCTGGGAATGACAGCCCCTTTATCTACACAGAAGAGATGTTGCATTTATACACATATATACTGTATATATACAGCAGGTAAAATAAGTATTGAACACGTCACCTTTTTTCTAGGTAAATCTATTTCTTAACTTGCTACTGACATGAAATTTTCACCACGTCAGTAACAAGCCATGCAATCCATAAATACAAAGACACCAAAACAAATATGTTCAGAAATGAAGTTATGTGTAATAAAATGGAATGACACAGGGAAAAAGTATTGAATGCGCTAACTGAAATGTATTTAATCACTTAAGGGAAGGTGACCCCCTGATTTTTTTTTTGGGGGGGGGGGGGGGGGACCGGCGACCCTGTTTTCAGATCCACTTCCTCCCTAGAGCCGCGGCTCTGGAAGGAAGCTCACCTCCCCCCCCCCCTCGGCTATTTTCTGGGACAGGTCACAGAATACACGCCGGCCATTTACAAGGCGCATCGCGACTCGCGCCCAGCTTTGAAGCCAAAGCCAGGTGCCCACACTTGTGATGCCGGCGCCGCCGAGGGGAAGGGGTGAAGAGCGAGCCCTCGGGCGACCACATCGCTGCAGCGAGGGACAGGTGAGTGTCTGATTGTTAAAAGTCAGCAGTTACACTTTTTGTAGCTGCTGACTTTTAACCGGGTGGAACTCCGCTTTAAAGGCCCCTTTCACACTGCCCCAGCTTGAACGTTGCGCGATTTCATGTCCGCTATTTTGCCGCGATTTCAGGGAATGCCGGTGTAAACTTGAGGTCTACGGACCTCAACTCACATCAAAGTCGGACCAAAGTAGTGCAGGGACTACTTTGATCTCGGTGCGACTTGAAGTCGCACAGATACGAGGTAAGGAAATGGGAATTTAAATGAGGCCAGGGTTGCATAGTCCTGTGCCTCCATCCCTATTGTTTTGTAAAAAATGCCAAAGGGGGGTTGGGACTTTAGATGACACACATGTGGAAATAAAAAAGATGGATCATGATTGACAGTTTATTGTGAGAAAAAAATATTTTTTCAAACATAGTTTGGAACAACATATATGCATAATCAAAGAAATACAACAATACTGTAGTCATAGTAAAATGAGTATACAGTAATAAAAATATAGTTGAATTTATGAATTAATACAATTTGTCCAATCCATCAATAAATGTGTATATACATACAGTACTTTATACTATTCATAATTAAAATGATTCATGGCCTCATGATGTCCCCTTGGGGAAATACCCCAATATAGGAGTTTGAACAATAAATTCTTGAATGACATGGTAAAAAACCTATGATAGCTCGTAGAGTAAATGTAGAAATAGATACTTGGATAACATGATAGAAAGCATGTAGTAGCTCTACGCGTTTCGTGACATTTTTATCACTCATCAGGAGCAAGCTTAAATTCTGAAAAAAATTATAAACATAGTTGTCAGTTAGGAGAACTGAGTAAACCAAATTGAAAAAGAATGAAACCCCTCCAGGGGATGGGGGGCCCAAAAGTTGATCTCTTACCATGTTTGTACTGCGGTGTCACATAGCCGGGGCGCAAATGGCGCCCAGATACTCCGAGACCGGGAGCTGTGGCGGGAAAACAAGATAGCAGTCCCATCCAAAACAAAACCCGGTGTGAGTAGGGACACCTCCGGTGGTATGAAAACTGTGAATGATAATGAAATACAGCCTGGTGTAAAGACCAAATAACGTGTAATGGGTGTATGGGGAAGTGTGGTGAATATCAAATGATAGTGATGGGATATGTGATGGGGGATTGTATGGAGAGAGGCAAGGAATGCCTAGAAAACAGGAGCGAGACAAAAATAAGAAGACAAGAAAGACCATGTGAGGGCAAGAGAGAGAAAGGAAGGAATAGTGGAAGAACTCACTTGATAGGTGGAAAAGAGTACATGTAAAGAAGATGAACCTGAAAGAAAGAGATGTGTGAGAGTATGCATAACCTGTGTGTTGATGAAGCGCCTGATAGCCAAATCCTGGGTGGTTGTGAAGCAGCCGGAGATGTCCGAGGTCACAGCGGGCATGTCTGATATAGGCATCGCCATCATTGATTCCCGCCAGCGTCACGCACGCGGGAGCGAATGGAGGGGTGGGATTGAAACCCGCCCCCAATGGCGCCCGCGAGCATGGATACCAAGCCGACGCCACGTTCCGGAAGGAAGCAGCGTGAACAGACTGAGTGACGTGGCGCCGACGCACAGTGGGCAAAAAACCCGCCCCCCGCAAGTCGCACAGATATGAACGGTACTCATTGGAAATCATGGGAACGGCTTGTCATTTACTATGCAGTCCCAAGTCGCAAGACAAGTCGAGCAAGTGTGAAAGGGGCCTAAGGATAACTCCACTTTTGTGGGGAAAAAAATAGCAAATAAAGAAAAAATAATATAGCGTGTACAATTGCGCCACTAATCTAATATTGTAATTGAATGTTATTAAAAATTACCTTTCCTTTTTAATCTGCAGCCAATGTAATTTTCTGAAAATGCAATGCAATATGGCTACCTGGAGTTGTTCTGTACACAGAATGTGTGCTGACCACTCCCCAGATACATCATTTCCTGCTTATGTGATTGGCTCACTGATTTTCCCAGAAGTCTTCCTAAGATACAAATCAGATTTCAGGCATCCCCTGCAACAAAAAATTTCATTTTTTTTTCAAAATTTAAGCTTTTTGTTTGTTTATAGCGGTGATCAGAAATGACGCAGAGGGGATCAAATACCACCAAAAGAAAGCTCTATTTGTGGGGAAAAAAGGACGTCAATTTTCTTTGGGTACAACGTCGCACGACCGCGCAATTGTCAGTTAAAGCGACGCAGTGCCGAATCACAAAAAGGGCTGAAGTGGTTAATTTTGAATCACTCCCATTAGATTCACTCAGCAAAGAGAAACACAGAGGGATTTATTCAGCATAACAAAAGGTAAAAATCTGCAACAAAGTTAGTCATAAACCTTGCAATGTACCTAGATTATTATTATTATTATACAGGATTTACCCAGGGGTGGTGTTCACCCGGGGGGGGGGGCAATGTTAACTTCTCAACAAAAGTGGAGTTACACTTTAAGCACTTCCATACTGAGCCTGTTATTTGGGTTCGGTGTTACGAGTTAAAAACAGGTATTTTTGCTATAAAATTACTTAGAACCCCCAAACATTATTATTTTTTTTTCTAGCACCCTAGAGAATAACATGGCGGTCATTGCAAAACTTTATGTCACACCGTATTTGCGCAGCGGTCTTCCAAGCGTGCATTTTTTTGAATAAATTCAGTTTTTTTAGTTAAAAAATAAGATTAGCAGTAAAGTTAGGTAAATTTTTTTCCCATATTGTGAAAGATAATGTTACGCCGAGTAAAATGATACCCAACATGTCATGCTTCAAAATTGCGTCCGCTCGCGGAATGGCGACAAACTTTGCAACTAAATCTCTATTGGTCATGTTTAAAAAATTCTACAGGTTAGCTAGTTTAGTGCTAGAATTATTGCTCTCGCTCTAACGATCGCGGCGATACCTCACATGTGTGGTTTGAACACCGTTTTTATATGTAGGCGGGGCTTACGTATGCGTTCGCTTGGCGGGACAGAGCACTTTAAAAAAAAAAAATGTTTTTCTTTATTTATTTTCCTTTTTATTTTTACACTGTTCTTTTTTTTTTTTTTTTAAATTGATCACTTTTATTCCTATTACAAGAAATGTACACATTCCTTGTAATAGAAAAAAGCATGACAGGTCCTCTTAAATATGAGATCTGGGGGTCAAAAAGACCTCACACCTCATATTCACAGTAAAATGCAAAAAAAAAAAAATAATTGAAAAAAATGACAGCCCAAAAAAAAAAAAAATGGGCCCTTTAAGACTGTTGGGCAGAACTGCCTTCTGATGTAATTTCCGCCCTGCCGTACTATGGAGCCGAGTGAGCGGCTTCAGCCACTCAGTCGGCTCACGGACACGGGGGGGCGAATCGTATCATTTCCGCCGCTGCCGGCGGGTCCGGTAAGCGGCAGAGATGACGGGAAAGCAGCTAGAGGGGGGGTACCTCTCCCGCCGCTGATAAAAGTGATCTTGCGGCGAATCCGCCGCTAAGACCACTTTTATCAGACGCAGAATCATCTGCTGAAAAAAACGGTATCTGAATGGTGCCTGCAGCTGGACGTCATAGTACATCCACCCTAAGAGAAGTGGTTAATGACTGCGGCAGGGCGGCTCTATAGCGCAAATCACCGTACTGGTGCGGCGCTTCATGTAATAGATACAGCGCGATGTCCGCCACCCACGTTCACTCCACAGAGAAGCAGAACGAGGATCTGTCAATGTAAGAAAAGCAGATCCCCGTTCTGACAGGGAAGAAGAGAGATCAGTTAAAAACACCTCCCTAGGATACACTTAACCCTTTGATCGCCCCCTACTGTTACCCCCTTCCTACCAGTGTCATTTATACAGTGATCAGCGCATTTTAGCCATGACTAAGGACTAACGTCCGAAACGCGTAGGTTGTTTTACAGCTTTGTGTTTAAAGCGGAGTTACACCCTTTTAAACATCAGCAGCTACAAAAAGTGTAGCTGCTGACTTTTAATAATCAGACACTCACCTGTCCGAGAGTCCAGCGATGCGGCCCCCTGCTGCCTCGCTCCTCTCCCTCTCCTCTGTGCGGCGCCGGCATTGCAACTGTGCATGTGTGAGCCGCGCTGCAGCGCTGTGAATGGCCAGCCAATCTTCTGGGACCTGTGACGTGTCCCAGAAGATCACCGGGAGGGAGGGGGCATGAGGTGAACTTCCTTTCCGACTCCGCAGAGCCTGGAGAGGAAGTGGGAGGAGCTGGATACCTGTAAAACAGGTATCCTCCGCCCCCCCCCCAAAAAAAAAAAAATGGCATGCCAATTGTGGCATGTCAGGGGGTCACCATCACTTAACTCCTTGCCGACCGCCGATCGGCAATTGACGGCGGCAAGGTGGCTCGTGAGCGCAAATTGCCGTCATATGCTCACTGTGTACGGGGAGGGCCAGGGAGCGGGTGCGGTGGCTTCGATTGCCGCCGGCTACCCGCGATGGCCCCCCCGAGCAGAGGAACGGAGGTCGGGGGTCCGTGTAAGTAAACACGGACCTCCGCTCTGTGTGAAGGGGGAAGGGCTGTGATCACAGCCTTCCTGTATACGAAGGCTGTGACCACTTCCCTTCCCCAGATAGTGCAGTCCCCCTACAGTTAGAACACGCCCAGGGAACATACTTAACCCTTTGAGCGCCCCCTGCAGGTTAACCCCTTCACTGCCAATGGCATTTACACAGTAATCAGTGCATTTTTATAGCACTGATCGCTGTATAAATGCCAATGGTCCCAAAAAAGTGTCAAAATAGTCCGACATGTCCGCTGAAATATCGCAGTACCGCTAAAAATCGCAGATCGCCGCCATTACTAGTAGAAAAAAAAAAAAAAACCCCAAAAATGAATTCTCATCATCCGTAAACACGACCACTTTTGCGCAAACTAATCAATAAACGATTGCAATTTTTTTTTATCGCAAATATGAGGAAGAATATAAATCGGCCAAAAACGGTGAAAAAAAATGTTTTTTTATATTTTTTTTTTGGATTTGTATTTTAGCAAAAAGTAAGAAATTTGTGTTTTTTTGCAAAATTGTCGCTCTTCTTTTGTTTATAGCGGCGATCAGAAATGACGCAGCGGTGATCAAATACCACCAAAAGAAAGCTCTATTTGTGGGAAAAAAAGGACGCAAATTTCGTTTGGGTACAACGTCGCATGACCGCGCAATCGTCAGTTAAAGCGACGCATCGCCGAATCGCAAAAAAGGCTCCGGTCCTAAAGCAGGAAATCCTTCCGGGGCTGAAGTGGTTAAAGTGGAAGTTTCCACTTTTATATCAAAAAGTAAAAAGTGTGTAACATAAAAACTTGCAATAACCTCGTTTTCAGCAGCACTACACGTGCAAAATATATCAATATAAAGTGCATCAATTTTCAAAGTGATCCATCAAATTACATCAATATAAAGTGCATGAACAAGAATAGACATTAAAGACATATAAAGAGCATGCGCTAAAAGTCCAATCGTGATTAAATAAAATGAAATGCCGATATCCACATAAATCCGTCAATTCCTCCACCAGTGTCACCATATGAAGACATAAACACACTGAGGCTCACCAGATGTAAGATGTTCAAACAGCATATCAAATATACAGAGCTCACTGTTTCCTCGGTGTTCCCCTCAGGACCAGTAACTCATATCATAGGAGAGTAAAAAGAAAGCCTCTCATAGTCTCTCTCACCCGCCAGCCCACCCACTTGGAGGCTTAATGAGTCCCTGCTACAGGTCCCGGAGATCCGTCAATAACTAGCTCAGGTACTCTCTGAATATTTTGCCAACAATACCGACCCGTCCATATCCCCTGCGTCGATTTGGGAAGCGGACAAATGCGTGGTGCGGGGGGTTCTGATTAGAGAGGGGGCTCGGAGGAAAAGGGATAGGGCCAGTCACATAGATCAGCTCACATCCCAGGTGTGCTCATTGGAGTTGCAACATAAAAGGTCTTTGGCGGAAGCCCACCTTCTTGAACTGACCAAGCCTAGAGAGGCATTAAATGCCTTGCTCTATCAACAAGCGGTACGCTGCCTCAAGTGGGCACGGCGCTCGCTATTTGAATTTTCCAACAAACCCGGCTCGTTGCTGACCAGAGCCCTTCGCGGTCCGCGGAAGCGCACCTTCATTCCACACATAGTCAACAGAAGGGGGACTAGAATTCATACTTCCAAAGGGATCGCCCAGGAGTTCTGTGATTTCCACAGGCAGTTGTACAATCTGCACCCCGACCTATCACAGGTAGAGGTTGCAGCACGGTCAGCCTCTGCCAGGAGATACATAGCAACGTCTGGGATGCCATCACTAACTCAGGAGCTAGCGGATGCTCTGGAAGTTGACATCTCATCCGAAGAGTTCAGCGCAGCTCTGGCTCAGACTAAACCACACAAGGCCCCTGGGGCCCTTCTGGGAGGAGGTGACATCCACCATCAATAGCCTGACGGCGGTTGAGTTAGGCAATGATCCGGCCGCTTGTCTTCTCCACCTGACTGGGAGGCCTCTTCGGAAATACAAGAAATCCCTAACGATGCAATTACTCAATGCGGCGAGGGCTTGTATCCCGGTTTTATGGAAACAGACTCAGCCCCCAACCAAGGCCCTGTGGTACTCCAAGGTCAATCATATTCACCGAATGGAGGAGTTGACCGCCTCCTTGTCCAACACGAAAGAACAGTTCAGGGAAAAATAGAGACCCTGGAGATACTTTACTGGAACGGAGGCCTACCTGCGGGAAGTAACTTGACCCACTCTGCCTTTACAGTCAACTGCAATTAACCCTTACGGGTTATTCTGGAGTGAATGAACAGTCTGCTCCCCTTGGCGATGAAACCCCTGCCTTCCCCTTCCCCTTCTCTCCCCCTCTTTTTTTTTTTTTTTCTTCTCTCTTTCTTTCTTCTCTTTTTTTTTTTCAGATTTCTCTTATCTGTTTGGTTTTTAGCCACTTTGTATTTGTTGGATGGGTAACGTCCTAAGTTGCCGTAAAACAGGGTAGTGTCCCAGCTGGGGAGGGTGTGCCCACGGGAGTTATTCATGACATACCCCATAATACCGGGCGGTGATGGACCCCCGGTTTGCTGCAGCTGGACCCTTGGGGACACACCACCTTCCTAGCTGCCTTGTTCAGCTAACAATCGGTTAATGATGCTTTAGACTGGGGAACGACGAGCCCTCGGTTGATTGCAGGGAATAGTGATAGGAGACACTGCTAATTCATGTTACTGTCAATGTTTTTGTGAAATTATGATGTTGTTATGTTGATACATTCGTCTCGGTCAATGAGACTGAATAGTTTGCCTACTTTGACATGTTTGATGTGCATTTAAGACATCAATGTATGTACATTTTCTGTGGAATACCTTGACATAATAAAAGAATTTAAAAAAAGATAAGGCGGCACTCATGGTGCTTGAAAAGTGAACACGCAGTGAAGTTTTATTTCAACAAGGCTCGTCTTCCTTATGATTATTCAAAGCTATATTGTGAATTGTGATATTTGGCACACTTGTGTCTTCATTGTGCCAAAATATGTGGGTACTTAACCACTTCAGCCCCGGAAGGATTTCACACTTTAGGACCAGAGCACTTTTTGCGATTCGGCACTGCGTCGCTTTAACTGACAATTGCGCGGTCGTGCAACCTTGTACCCAAACTAAATTTGCGTCCTTTTTTAACCACATATAGAGCTTTCTTTTGGTGGTATTTGATCCCCTCTGCGTCATTTCTGATTGCCGCTATAAATAAAAAAAAGAGCGACAATTTTGCAAAAAAACTGTTTTTCTTACTTTTTGCTAAAATACAAATCAAAAAAAATATGAAAAATGTTTTTTTCATCGATTTTGGCCGATTTATATTCTTCCTCATATTTTTGGTTAAAAAGATCACAATCCGCGTTTATTGATTGGTTTGCGCAAAAGTTGCCACGTTTACGGATGATGAGATTTAATTTCTGTTTGCTTTTTCTTTTTTACTAGTAATGGCGGCGATCTGCGATTTGTAGCGGTACTGCGATATTGCAGCGGGCATGTCGGACCATTTTGACACTTTTTTGGGACCATTGGCATTTATACAGCGATCAGTGCTATAAAGATGCACTGATTACTGTATAAATGCCATTGGCAGTGAAGGGGTTAACCTGGAGGGGGCGCTCTAAGAGTTCACTGTATTCCCTCAGTGTGTTCTAACTGTATGTGGGGTGGGCTGGCAGGGGGAGGGGAGTGATCACGGCTTCCATATACAGGAAGCCTGTAATCACAGCCCTTCCCTGTCTGTCAGAACAGAGATCCGTGTTTACATACATGGACCTCCGTTCTTTCACTGCGGGGGGGGCATTGTGGGTAGCCGGCGGCGATTGAGTCTGCCCTACCCACTCCCTGGCCCCCCGGAACACAGTGAGCGTGCGCGCGCTCACAATGCTATTTATCGCAGCCGCCGTTAGATGACGGCAGTTTGCGATAACCAACCACTTTGCCGCCGTCACGCTGCGGCTGGCAGCCGGAAAGTGTCATTCAAAAATTTGAGTGCTGAAAGCTGAAAATTGGCCTGGGCAGGAAGGGGGTTTAAGTGCCCGGTAAGCAAGTGGTTAATCCTTGCAACGCAGGCGCAGCTCCACTGTAAGGGGGAATGTTCAGGTTTCCCAGAATTCAGCTTTCATAGAGATTCTGAAGTTCAGTTCAAAATGTTCCAACAACATGAAGTCTCGCTGATTTGTTTGCCATGATTGCTATGACCTCGTATTGTTCCTCAATAAACTCTTGATAAGTAATGTGTATCTTTACTTTATCGCTGTCTATTTCCCTCTATGCTGGCACTTGGAAAGTAAAGTGATAGATTTTAGCAATAAACTTGACACCCCCCCCCCCCTCCTGAAGGCCAACTGTTTGGACAGGAGAAGGAAATGGGGGTCTCTGACAGCAAGGCCCCCAACTGTCCCTCTTCTACAACCATGTCCCTCTCTCTGGATAGACCTCTATAAATGGAAGACAACTGCCAGGAATGTATCTTTTATCCAACCTCCCAATTAATAAATCTGTTATAAAAGGTGGTATAAAAGGGGAAAGTGTTGGAAAAGCCAAAAGGGGGTTCGGTCATATATTGTGTTCTGCATAACTAGGGGGGGCCTGGTGGGGGTTTCCCATTCCTATATAAATGGTGGGGTCCAATATTGATATCCTTATCTTATTTAAACAGGGGGCTCCAGTGAAAATGTAATTCTTATATAATCGCAAGGGGTCTCGCTTCCTAGCAAAAAGGGAGGAGGATGGGGCCTGGTGGGGGTGTCTCTTCATTATATAATTGGGGAGCCCTGATGGGGGTGTCCTTTTTTTATGTAATTGGTAGGGTGCCCCTTTCTTGTATAATGGGGAGTGGCCTGGTGGAGGGTTTCCCTTCCTTATATAATTGGTGGGGTTTCCCCTTCCTTGCATAATTGGTGAGGTTTCCCCTTCCTTGCATAATTGGTGAGGTTTCCCCTTCCTTGTATAATTGGGGGGTGCTTTACGGTGGAGTCCTTTCCTTATATAATTGGGGAGCCATGGTGGGGTGGCCTCTTCCTTGTATCTCGGAGCCTGGTGGGGCTTCCCCTTCCTTGTATAATGAGGGGTTTGGTGTGGCGGGAGTGTCCCTTCCGTATATAATTGGGAGGCCTAGTGGAGGTGTTGTTTCCCTATAGAATGAACGGGCCTGGTGGAGTGTCCCTTCTCTACATAAATGGGGGTGGAGGGGGTTGTATTTCTTTTCTATATAACTGGGGGGTGAAATCTCACTATATGGACAAGATGTCCGCTGCCACCTTCTGACTGCAGGCTTACTGTGCCAAGATGGGCGTCGCGGTGTTCAGACGGGCGTCACTCCCATTGCAGAATCGAATGGGTCCTGATGGAACACCCGGCATTTGTCTTAGGAACATAGCGGCTGCGCCCCTGCTCTGACCAGCTTAACTGCTAGCATACAAATACAGAGTTTTGCCCATTGGGACTTTAGATGAGGCATTACACAGCCAGTAATAAAAACATTGTATAGGTTTATTGAGTATGCCAGCAATAGGACTAGGAAAAGTGTCAAAATGCCAAACAGTTGGCCCAGATGTACAAATCCATTACATAGTTACATACAGTCATCAAATAGTCCATAGTAAGTGTGTCATAGCATCTATGGTGACCCAACATGTTTCATGAGTTCAATCTCACTCCTCAGGGGTTATACAAAGACATGAGCTATAAATTAAAATGGTTAAAGGCAATAACATAGTAATGAACATGGAAATATGTCAAGTAAATTGAATTGTGGCAATTATTTTAATATACAGTATCTGACAAAAGTGAGTACACCCCTCACATTGTTGTAAATATTTTATTCTAGGGGCGTGTCTAAGATGGCGGAGTGATCGGACGTCTCCTCAGGAGCTCTGCCGGACCTGGCTTGAATTCTTTCTCCTCACCTGGGTAGTAGCGCCTCTTTATCCTCCTTGACGATCCGTGGATGCCTGGCAAGCCGAGGGGGCAAGGTAAGGGGGGAAAAAAACTTAATTTTCCCCTGGAGATTCCAGTGCTCCCCGATCCTCCTTCTCGGCCTAGGTCGCGGCTGCAGCCTCAGCCTAGCATGGCGACGCAGACAGACGCTGAGACCTCCCCCCCTGGAATCCCAGAGGTAATGGCGGCGATCGCCTCCAGCCAGGCAGCAGTAGCCATATGTCAGTCGGCGCTCACGAATAAAATAGAGGCCGTGCAGCTAGATGTTGGCCTGCTGCGACAGGACCTGGACAAGGTACGCTCCCACATGACAACGGTGGAGACGAGAATCGGCCATGCAGAGGATATGGTGGCGGAGCACGAGGGCATTCTCCGTACACTGCAATCTAAGATTAAGACCCTAGAGTTCCGCGCGGAAGACGCCGAAAATAGGTGTCGCCGAAATAATATTCGGATCGTTGGCCTTGCGGAGGGGACCGAGGGGAAACACCCTACAGCATGTGTGGAGGAATTTATTAAGACCTTACTACCTGAGGCCCAGCTGTCACCCTACTTCACTGTGGAGAGGGCCCATCGGGTTCCGCCACGGCCTGGTCCCCAGGGTGCCCCTCCGCGCACCTTCATCCTGCAGCTCCTACACTTCCGGGACCGGGACGAGATCCTGAGGGTGGCTAGAGCAGCAGGGGAGCTGGTGCATCGTAACAATACCATTATGATGTTCCCTGATTATTCGGTAGAAACACAGTGCCAGCGCCGCTCCTTTGATGCAGTTAAAGCAACCCTGCGGGCTAAGGGCTTCAAATATAGCATCATGTTCCGGGCCAGGTTGCGAGTGGCGGATGGAGAAACTGTCCGCTTCTTTCTGACGCCCAAGGAGGCCGCGGACTGGCTGGAGACTGTGCCTCCGCGGGGCTGATGGCGCTCCATCATCATGTTGTTCCAGGACTGACAAGGCTTATCTCTACCTGTTGTGTGGCGGCTCTGTGATGTAACAAGGCGCACCATAAGACCCACTGCCTGGATTCTTTTTCCACTCATGACAAAGGGCAGAATAGCATGTCACACATCAGTGGTATTAGGGACCCCTCGGGAACTCTGCTGAGATCCCCGAGCGACATTAGCAACAGGTTCCTACATTATTATAGACTCCTATATTCATCCAGAGTTGAACACAGTTCCTTAGACCTCAGAACTTATCTGGACCGAGTCTCCTTTCCCACTATTGAGACTGAAACTAGTATTATTCCAGACAGAGATCTCACCTTAGAAGAGGTTCAGCTAGCAATTACGCAACTCAAAGCAGGGAAAACCCCTTGACCAGGTGGGATCCCCATGGAATTTTATTCACAACAAGGGGAACTCTTGGCTCCCCTGCTCACGTCCCTGCTTGAGGGTTTCTTTAACTTGGAAGTGCTCCCTGATTCTATGACAGAGGCGGTGGTGGTCTTGGTGCCCAAACCAGGGAAAAGCCCGGAGGAAAGCTCCTCGTATAGACCAATTTCACTCCTCAATGTGGATGCAAAGATTTTAGCCAAGGTCTTGGCGAATCGCCTCGCTGGGGTCCTGGAGGAGGTTATCCACTCAGATCAGACGGGCTTCATGCATTTCTCAATCTTTCCATCTCCCATGAGAACAGTGGTCAGAGGGTCATCGCCTCCCTAGACGCCAAAAAGGTGTTTGACTCGGTGGAGTGGGGCTACCTGTGGGAAGTATTGGATAGATTTGGGTTTGGCCCTCGGTTTATCCAATGGGTGAAGATGCTCTATAGGGCCCCGCGCACCAATGACCAACTATCAGAACCATTTCTGCTCGAAAAGGGAACCAGACAGGTTTCCCCATATTTATTTGCCCTTGCCCTGGAACCCCTGGCAATTCTAATTAGAGGATCTGAGAGGGTGAAGGGATTTAAAGTGGGATCTCTTGAAGAAAAGATCTCACTTTATGCAGATGACACTCTGCTATACCTCCAGGATGCAAACTCCTCCCTACAGGCAGCTTTGGTCATTTTTACTGAATTCGGTAGGTACTCAGGGGTCTGGATCAACTGGGACAAATGTACCCTATTTCCCTTAGACTCAGGAGCTCGTACAGCGGCCCAGCCTACGCAACTTAATTGGGTCGAACAATTTCGGTATTTGGGTATCCAGATTCGTAGGGAGCCGAAGCAGTTCATGGAGTTAAATGTCCTACCATTGCTGACTCAGCTGAGGGCCAGATGCGCCTCGTGGGCCCCCCTGCCATTAAATCTTTTAGGCCGTATCAATCTCCTGAAGATGATCTTTCTCCCAAAATTTTTGTACATATTCCAGAACTGTCCAATCTGGATACCCAATTCCCTGTTCCAGGAGGTGCACAAGTGTATGGGAACCTTCGTTTGGGGGGGAGCTGTCCCTAGGTTGGCAAACTCGACGATGATCCTCCCCACCAGGTGTGGGGGGCTGGCTATGCCAGATCTTAGAGTGTATTTTTGGGCGGCGGTGTTAGTAACGGTGGGATGGTGGTTCACTCTTGATAGGGCTAATGCCGCGATATGTCTTGAAGCGAGTATCCTGGGATCCCTGAAGGAGCTTGGGAATTTGGTCTATAGGGGGGTCAGGGAGGCATATCCCCATTTGCCGTCCCCCACTAGAACCACTCTTAGGTGCTGGGCAGTGGCCAGGACCAGGTTCCTTAAGCCAAATCGGTGGTCTCCAACCACCCCGTTGTGGGGCAACCCGAACCTGGCCCATTTCCGCTCCGTCCCTGATCCTCAGTTGTGGGCTCGATGCGGGATTAAAGTGCTGGGGGACATAGTAGTGGCTGGCTCTCTTCTTCCCTTTTCTGCTCTGCAGGCCAAATTCAATTTACCTGGTTGGATGCTGTTCCGCTATTATCAATTACGGCATGCAATGAGGGTGCAATTTATAGACCCTCCTTGCCTGGAGAGAGACCAGATTGAGGACCTATTGGCCCAGGAATCACTAGACAAAACGTTATCCGCCCTATACCTAGAACTACTTGGTGTAGAGTCTCCCAAAATGGAACGCCTCTGGGATCAGTGGAAGACGGACCTGCCTGACTTGGATAGAGAGGATTGGGAGGGCTCTCTGGAAGATAGTGTTATACATCTAATGTCTTCCCGAGATAAACTGATACAGATAAAATTTTTACATAGGGTATACTACACACCCCAGAGATTACATAAAATGTACCCATTGAGATCCCCGGACTGTACTAGGTGTGGAGAGGCCATAGGTACATACACCCACATGTTCTGGGATTGCCCCAGAATTCATCAATTCTGGAAGCAGGTAATAGACAACATAAATAACCGACTGCAGCTGACCTGCCCTGTCGCCCCGGAGCTGTGCCTTTTAGATATACAAAATGATGAGCAGAGACCCAGGTGTACTAGGTTACTGATTACCTACCTGTTGTACTATGCGAAAAAGGAAATCATCCTCAAATGGAAATCCCGTTCCCCCCCCTCGGTGGAATCTTGGGAGAAATCTATTAATCAGGCTTTGCCTATGTACAGGCTGACCTATATTAACAGGAACTGCCCATGGAAGTTTGATAGGGTCTGGCAGCCGTGGACTATGTAGTAGACAAGTCCCTTTAAGGGATAATGCCCTGGGTGAATTGGCTGGCCTGGCCCCTCAAGTGATCCACTTCTGCATTTAGTTAGAATGTCAATTGCCGGTTGGAACACCGGATTGTGTCATGATTCTTGGATGTGTCACTAGTCTTGGTTTTTCCTCTTTTTCTTCTTTCATTTTTCTTTTTTTCTTTTTGATACTTGACTAATGAACTGTCCGTTTTGATGACGATGTACACCATGCAGACGTTACCTGTATACACTGTCTTTGATATGATCTGTATCATGCTTTGTTTTTTTAATAAAAAGAACATACTGGTATTATAAAAAAAATATATATATTTTATTCTATATTTTCATGTGACAACACTGAAGAAATGACACTTTGCTACAATGTAAAGTAGTGAGTGTACAGCTTGTATAACAGTGTAAATTTGCTGTCCCCTCAACACACAACCATTAATGTATAACCGCTGGAAACAAAAGTGAGTACACCCCAAAGTAAAAATGTCCAAATTGGGCCCAAAGTGTCAATATTTTGTGTGGCCACCATTATTTTCCAGCACTGCCTTAACCCTCTTTGGCGTGGAGTTCACCAGAGCTTCACAGGTTGCCACTGGAGTCCTCTTCCACTCCTCCATGATGACATCATGGAGCTGGTGGATGTTAGAGACCTTGCGTTCCTTCACCTCCTGTTTGAGGATGCCCCACAGATGCTCTATAGGGTTTAGGTTTGGAGACATGCTTGGCTTGTCCATCACCTTTACCCTCAGCTTCTTTAGCAACACAGTGGTCATCTTCGAGGTGTGTTTGGGGTCATTATCATGTTGGAATACTGCCCTGCGGCCCAGTCTCTGAAGGGAGTGGATTATGCTCTGCTTCAGTATGTCACAGTACGTGTTGGCATTCATGGTTCCCTCAATGAACTATAGCTCCCCAGTGCAGGCAGTACTCATGCAGCTCCAGACCATGACACTCCCACCACCATGCTTAACTGTAGGCAAGACACACTTGTCTTTGCACTCCTCACCTGGTTGCCGCCACTCTCATCCGACCACAGGACATGGTTCCAGTAATGAGGGTATACTCACTTTTGTGAGATACTTGTATGTTTAGGTACTTGATCAATAATGATCTAGCTTAACTGAGATACCGAATGTGAGTATTATATGAAATATTTGACTACGGGCAATTTAGTATTTTCTTTTAATTGAATACAAATGGCAGGTGATGCATTCTTTAGTTTTCTGAGTTGCTTTAAGCCTCGTACACACGATGCGACGATCGTATGACCGAACGGCCCAAATCGTATGTTGGCTGTTGTGTCTCATGTACTGACATGCACTAAGCGATCGTACGACCAAGCCGAACGTAGTGACGTGTTACGAGCATATAAAGAGGAAGTTGAGGTGCATGTAATTTGTGAATTAGGAACAAACAGACAGTTCCGGGCGTTCCTGACTTCTGAGCATGCGTGTTTTGCACAGTACAACTTGTTGGACCAACTTCTCTGTACACACGATACAACGGTCGTACGACTGCTTGTTGGTACAACCAAAGTTTTCTAGTCTGCTCATCCAACTTCTGTTGTACGACCGTCATACTTCGGCTGTTCTAATCGCACGTACTAATGTTCGGACGAGGCTTAAGGCTGGGTTCACAGCATCCCCCGCATCCAATTTGCATGACATGCGAGTGTGACCGGTCCTCAGTGGAGCAGGTTCACACAGTTCGGGACGGCTGCAGAATGGATTGCAAAAGGGTCCTGTGTGTGTTTGGGTCTGGTCCAAGTTCAGGCAAAAATTTGGACCTGAATCGCACCTGAGCCAGAGCCAGGGAAACCGACACGCATCGAACCCCATGCTGTGAACCAAGGCCGCCCATATGTGAACCCGGCTTAAATCAGATAAACTATATAACTAGTTTGGCATTTGTGCAAATTCCATTGATCTTAAAGTGGTTGTCAACTTGTGACAACCACTTTAACCTACAGTCAAGCCTATGATAAGGCTTACCTGTAGGTGCACTGCATATCTCCTAAACTTGTACGGTTTAGGAGATATGCAGTGTTGGAGCTGTGCCGACGTCATGTCAGCACATGCGCAACGAAGGAACGGCCTGTGTGCTGTTCCTCCACTGTGACCGTGCCGTGACTGGTGCATGGGAGTGACGTCACGCGAATCCGGCCAGTCACAGTGCCGGAGTCGCGGCCCCGGAAGAAAGAGGGGCAGAAGATGGACGTGGCAAGCACAGGGGACAGCGCTGGGCATCGCAGGCTTTGTTTGCAGCTAAGTGTCACATAATGGGCTACTATGCGATGCATAGTAGCCTATTATGCTTCTTCATTACAGGGGAATATAGAGGAAAGTAAACCCCATCTGGGTTTACTTCCTCTTTAATGCTGCAACCAGTGTGTGGATGAGAAAATGATTCACATTTGTTCAAGTTTGAACAATGAATGCATCTTAAACAAATCTTACATGCTTGATCCAGAAAAAGTGGGGAAACCCGCGTAACGCATAGACCATCTGACATGTGCATGTGACGATTCATAATCTCTAAGGGTTTATAATTTTGTACTTATGTCCTTTTTAATGATATGTTTTCAACATATTGTATGGATTTGTTAAACTACAATAAAATCTATATTAAATTGTATCTATTTTTGCAGTCGTATGTTCTCATTTGACATATTTAAAATCCCACCACAGGTTACTCTATTATGATTTGCATCTTAAACAAACATGAATAACACAATTTTCTTTGGGAGCCCAGAATGTGAGCAGCTTCTCAATTTGTGGGTGTATAAACTCTGCTCTTACTACCCAGTTTCTAAGGGTAACATCTCATCTATACTCAAATTTTTCCACTTTTTATTATGTTACAACCTTAAACATAAATGTATTTTGTTGTGATTTTATGAGATAGACCAACAAAAAGTGGCACATAACTGTGAAGCGGAAGGAAAATGATAAATGTTTTGCAAGCTTTTTTTTACAAATAAATATGTGAAAAGTGTGGCGTGCATTTGTATCCCCCCCCCCCCCCCGCTCCCGGAGTCAATACGTTGTAGAACCATCTCTTGCTGCAATTACAGCTGCAAGTCTTTTTGGGGATGTCTCTACCAGCTTTGTACATCTAGAGAGTAACATTTTTGCCCATTCTTCTTTACAAAATAGCTCAAGCTCTTTCAGATTGGATGGAGAGCGTCTGTAAACATTAATTTTCAAGTCTTGCCACCGATTCTCAGTTGGATTCAGTCTGGACTTTGAATGGGCCATTCTAACACATGAATATGCTTTGATCTAAACCATGCCATTGTAGCTCTGGCTGTATGTTTAGGGCCGTTGTTCTGCTGGAAGGTGAACCTCTTCTCCAGTCTCAAGTCTTTTGCAGACTCTAACAGGTTTTCTTCTAAGATTGCCCTGTATTTGGCTCCATCCATCTTCCCATTAACTCCGACCAGCTTGCCTGTCCCTGCTGAAGAAAAGCATCCCCACAGTGAAACATGGTGGTGGCAGCATCATGTTGTGGGGATGCTTTTCTGGTGTGTTCAGGGTAATGTGCAGCATTAATTTTCTGCCACACATAGCATTTTTCTTTTAGGCCAAAAAGTTCAATTTTGGTCTCATCTGACCAAAGCATCTTCTTCCACATTTTTGCTGTGTCCCCCACATGGCTTCTCACAAATTGCAAACGGGATTTCTTATGGCCTTTTTTCAACAATGGCTTTCTTCTTGCCACTCTTCCATAAAGGACAGATTTGTGGAGTGCACGACTAATAGGTGTCCTGTGGACAGATTCTACCACCTGAGCTGTGGATCTCTGCAGCTCCTCCAGAGTTACCATGGGCCTCTTGGCTGCTTCTCTGATTAATGCTCTCCTTGCCTGGCCTTTCAGTTTAGGTGGACGCCCATGTCTTGGTAGGTTTGCCGTTGTGCCATACTCTTTCCATTTTTGGATGATGGATTGAACAGTGCTCTGTGAGATGTTCAAAGCTTGGGATTTTTTTTATAACCCAACCCTGCTTTAAACGTCTCCACAAGGTATCCCTGACCTGTCTGGTGTGTTCCTTGGCCTTCATGATGTTGTTTGTTCACTAAAGTTCTCTAACAAACCTCTGAGGGCTTCAGAGAACAGATGTATTTATACTGAGATTAAATTACACACAGGTGGACTCTATTTACTAATTGGGTGACTTCTGAAGGCAATTGATTCCACTATATTTTAGTTAGTGGTATCATTGTAAAGAGGGCTGAATACAAAAGCACGCCACACTTTTCAGATATTTATTTGTAAAAAAAAATGAAAACCATTTATCATTTTCCTTCCACTTCACATATATGTGCCACTTTGTGTTGGCCTATCACATAAAATCCCAATAAAATACATTTACGTTTTTGGTTGCAGCATAACAAAATGTGGAAAATTTCAAGGAGTATGAATACTTTTTCAAGGCACTGTATATACAGTTCTCAATGGTGCAGGTTGAAGGGCTCCAAGATGGATACTTTGAGTGGAGAAAGCTGGTTATCTGTTTTCTCCACGATTGGTAACTCCTGGACTGGAAGCTGATGCCTGGAACCTTTGAAGAGTCTTGGGAGGAATGAAGTCTCTCACTCTGTGTCCCTATTTTACTGGAGACCAGCAGCCTGATGGTGCAGGTGTGCCATGTCTTTTTAATCAAGGGGCAGTCTGTTAGTTAGTGTTTCCTTTCCCAGGAGTCATGCTGCTGTTAGAGCATTGTGTGGGTGGATAGACTGTCTATCCTGGTCTCAAATACAGGTAACCAGATCTGACCAGGCTGGGGCCTGAAAGCAATACTTAAGCCCCGCACACACGGTTCGACGATCGCACGTATGATTGTGTCGAATTGTATGTTGGCTGTTGTATGCAGCATACTGACTGCACTACACGATCGTACGGCCGGGGAAAGAACGTTCAGGTGATTGTAATTAGCATCCAGCCATTCCTGACTTTGGGCATGCGTGTTTTGCACAATACAACTTTGTTGTACCAACTGCTCTGTACACACGATACAACGGTCGTATGAGAGCTTGTTGGTACGACCAAGTTTTCTAGTCTGCACATACAACTCCCTTGTACGACCGGCGTATGTTCGACTGTTCAAATCGCACATACGAACGATCGATATCGCATACAACGGTCGTGAGTACGACCTGTTGTATGCGATCATCGAACCGTGTGTACAAGGCTTAAGAGATGGGAGCTTAACTGGACAGGTGACCCTGCAGTCCATGGTTTGCAGAGTTGCGATAGCCAGGAAGCTGAAAAAAATTGTTCTATTATGGTGATGCTGACAACCTCAGCATGGGTACCATTGTGATTTTTTTTTTTTGTCTGAAATAAATAAAGAATTTGCAAAAAAAGAGTGGGTCAAAAGCCCTGACAATGTACTTCCCTTGCTTGAATGGAGTTGATAAAAAGTGCTACATTTAAGCAAAACAATATATCTACAGCAAATCCACATTTAAGCAAATAAATATATTGAACAAACACTATATATATAATACAAAGGGTTTACAGCCCAGTAAGCATACAGTGATCCCTCTCTGAACAGGCCCTACTCTATCCTAAAAACTTGCCAACCATTATTTGCTAAAATAGCAACTCTTGAGAGTGCGCACATATAATGCCAATATGGAGCAGACACAGCTGGAGCTTAAAACCAGTAATATAGCAACTTCATGCAGTAGAAATTATATGAGTGGCCACTGGCCAGGTCCCAAGTAGCTTCATATACACAACACATGAGATACTAAAGCCTCATACACACAATGCAAGTTTCAGATAACAGACCGTTCGTTTTTTGTTGGATGCTTGTCTCATGTCAAAAGTGAAGAGCGTACTAACGATGCGAAAATTTTCATACGACCAAATTCAACATCAGAAGTGACGTAATGTGTTGAACAGTTTTGTATTTATTTTTTCGTTTCTGAGCATGCGTGGTCGTGATCGTACAATTTTTTTCATACAAAAATTGGATGTTGAGTTGCCGTATGGAAAAAAAATTCTAGTCTGCACAACCAGCTTTTGTCTTACGAAAAATCAAAATCTGCTGTTGAAAGGAGCATGCTAACGGTAAGTATTTTGTACGATCAGACGTCAAGCGAAAATTTCCGTCCGAAATTCACATCGTGTGTATGGGGCTTTAGGCTGGATTCATATCTATGCATTTTTAGTGCTTTTTGCATTTTTCATATTTGCGCTACAGAACGTGTTCCATAGGAAACCATGTTAAATGGACTGTAGTGCAAATCTGCACAATGCAAAAAGCACTAAAAATGCATAGATGTGAATTCAGCCTGTGGGGGTGTTGTCACTAGAGCTGAGTGAACCCGGACTGTAAAGTTCGGGTCCGTACCGAACTTTGGGGTGTCTGGGACCCAGACCCGAACTCGGACATTTCAAAAAAAGTCTGAGTTTTAGTTCGGGGTTCTGGTATTTGATTCCATGTGTTGAATAGCTGCCAAGGGCAGCCAATCAACAAGTGTTTCACTGGTTTGCCAGTGAAAAGCTTAGAAGCCATCACAGCCATGCCTACTAATGGCATGGCTGTGATTGTCCAGTGCATCATGTGACACAGCCTCTATATGGGGCTGGACTCACCGTGCTGCATGTCATATGCTCTCAGGATAGTTTAGGGAGAGGATGCTGCTGGCTCTGTGAGGGACAGATTGCAGATATTATAGAACATCTCATCCTGCATTACTGAACGATCTGATTGTGGACTAGGTAGAGGTACTAGTACTGCTGCTTTGAGGGACAGATTGCAGACCTCATCCTTCTGCACAGAACGATCTGACTGGACTAGGTAGAGTCTGTTGCTTTAAGGGAAATATTATTGTTCTAAAATTATCTCCAAGTTCTATAGGGAAAGTTTCATCCAGCCGCATAGAGAGCCATATTATTGTTCTAAAATCATCTCCAAGTTCTATAAGGAAAGTTTCTTCCAGCCGCATAGAGAGCCATATTATTGTTCTAAAATCATTGATTTTAGAACAATAATATGGCTCTCTATGCGGCTGGATGAAACTTTCCCTATAGAACTTGGAGATGATTTTAACCACTTGCCGACCGCCAACCGCAGGTTGACGGCGACAAGGTGGTTCGTTATCGCAAATCGCTGTCATACGACGGCGGCTGCGATAACGCGCACTGTGAGCGCGCGCGCCGCCGGAGGCGCGCCCGCGCGCTCACTGTGTTCGGGGAGGGCCAGGGAGCGGGTGCAGCGGCTTTGATTGCCGCCGGCTACCCGCGATGGCCCCCCCAGAGTGAAGGAACAGAGGTCCATGTATGTAAACACGGACCTCCGTTCTGTGAAGGGGGAAGGGCTGTGATCACAGCCTTCCTGTATATGGAGGCTGTGACCACTTCCCTTCCCCAGCTAGGGCAGTCCCCCCACAGTTAGAACACAGTTAACCCTTAGAGCGCCCCCTGCAGGTTAACCCCTTCACTGCCAATGGCATTTACACAGTAATCAGTGCATTTTATAGCACTGATCGCTGTATAAATGCCAATGCCAAAAAAGTGTCAAAATGGTCGGACATGTCTGCTGAAATATCGCAGTACCACTAAAAATCGCAGATCGCCGCCATTACTAGTAAAAAATAAAAACCCCAAAAATGAATTTTCATCATCCGTAAACGCGTCCACTTTTGCGCAAACCAATCAATAAACGCCGATTGCGATTTTTTTATCGCAAATATGAGGAAGAATATAAATCGGCCAAAAACGGTGAAAAAAAATAATTTTTTATATTTTTTTTTGGATTTGTATTTTAGCAAAAAGTAAAAAATGTGGGTTTTTTTGCAAAATTGTCGCTCTTCTTCTTCTGTTTATAGCAGCGATCAGAAATGACGCAGAGGGGATCAAATACCACCAAAAGAAAACTCTGTTTGTGGGAAATAAAGGACGCAAATTTCGTTTGGGTACAACATCGCACGACCGCGCAATTTTCAGTTAAAGCGACGCAGCGCCGAATCGCAAAAAAGGCTCTGGAAATCCTTCCGGGGCTGAAGTGGTTAAATCATAATTTCTTGCACAAAAATAAAAAAAACAGTGTTGGCTACCTCCTGCACCGCCACTTTCACCGCCTCCTCAACATCCAACTCCACATCCACCTCCATTTTTGATTTTTTTTAATGTGATTTTAGCTTAAAAATTATTTTAAGTTATTTCCCTATCCCCATTTCTTTGTTGGGCACTTGTCTGACTCTTACCCCCATATTCCTTCCTTTTGCAGACCTCTAGGACTTGCCAGGACTTTGTTACAGCCATTTTTGTGCCTAAAAGTTCGGGTACCCATTGATTTCAATGGGGTTCGGGGTCCGGGACAAAGTTTGGGTCAAGTCCGGTCCCAAACCCAGACTTTTTCCCGAAGTTCGGCCGAACCTGCAGAACCCGAACTTCCAGAGGTTCGATCAACTCTAGTTGTCACTTATTAACCCTTACTTATAGCAAACTCTTATTTATCAAATATAGATTCTTAGTTACCATATATTGCAATACATGTTCAAGCTGGCCAAAAGTGTTCCCTCTCTGTCCAGTCCCTACAGTATTTTGTAGATTTGTTAATTCTTATTAGCTAAATTAAATTTGAGAGTGTGGACATACAGTGGCAATCTGAGACAGACACAGATGGAGAACTAAACAGCTCTGGACCAAAATTAAACCATGTGTGTATATATATATATATATATATATATATATATATATATATATATAATTTTTACATTGATCACTGCATTTTTATAGCACTGATCAATGTAATAATGTCATTTGTCCCAAAAAAGTGTCAAAAGTGTCCCATCTGTCCACCACATGTTGCAGTCTTGATAAAAATTGCAGATCGCCGCCATTACTAGTAAAAAAAAAATAATCACATCAGGTTCCGGCGCCACATGGAGAGGAGCTAAGAGCTCTCAGGTCCCACGGTGCTTCTCCAAAAAGCCACTCCAGAGCCTGTCATTCCCATAGGTAACCCTCCACACTCCCTCCCGAATGAAGGGGGACACACATGGACCGCTTTCTAGAACTATCCGCGGCCCGGCCACACTCCGCGGCATCCCTATGTGAGGGAGACCGGACTCACGCCGCAGCCAACTTGGTGCCCGTGATCGCGGCACAGTGCGATGCTGCAGAGCTGCACTCGGTCTCCTCTCCTCTATCAGGGCCCCCTCAATATCCTCTGAATGCTCAGCCTGACCCTGCCTCTCCAGCCAGCATAGCCCATGCAGTTGTGGCCCTCCTCACCCCCATGATTATGGAGGCAGTGGATAAAGCTGTATTTAAAGGGCTAGACCACCTCCACAGAGAACTCCAGCTCCAGGCCACAAGAATTGGGCACACTGAGGAGCGCATATCCTCCATAGAGGATGACACTGCAGCCCTTTCTGCAGCTGTTGCTAAATTCTCTACCATACACAAGGACCACCAGGAGAAAGTCAATGATTTAGAAAATAGGTCTACCAGAGTCAATTTCATCCACTGCTCTGACTGCTATTTGCTCTATCACCATTCCTGAGTAGCTAGGACTCCGACCCCCTTGAACTGTGGAGAGGGTCCATCGCATTGGCCAACCATCTGAATCACGTTCCAAACCTAGACCAGTCATTGTGAAATAACTACACGGACAAGCAGGCTATTCTCCAAAAGTTTTGCCGGGTCCGCAACCTGATCGGTGAGGACTCTCCACTGCTAATCTTCGCTGACTATTCTATTGGAGTCATGCATAAACACAAGGCCTTTTTGGCAGTTTGCTCCACACTTCACAGTCAGCACGTCAAATTCAGCTTGGCCTACACATCCAGTCAGCCTCAGGAGAACGCCTTACATTTGCCTCCCCTCTTGAAGCCGAAAACTGCCTAAACAATTCTCTGCAGTCAGACATGGAACAGGAGACACCACCCACCTTGCATGATTCTCCCCTTCCTAGAAAGCCGGCTCTTTCCTCCAACAAACACTCGAGCCCTCAAAAACCACCTCACAGAATGGTACGGTTCAGTCTCCCTGATGAACGGATCTCCCTTGGCTGACCTTACGGCTCCTTAACCCACTAGATGGGCCTTTTCTCTTTCTCTACTACACAGACTGTGTCTTCAATACAAGGAACCCATGAACTGTGAGTTGCAAATTGGGTGGACCTCCTCAGCTGAGGACCAGTGGTCATCACCTTTTTTATCCTCCTTTTCTACTTGCTGTATGTCTTTAAAATTGCTGTTAGTTTAATGTTAACTAAGTTGTATAGCTCTATCCCTCAAATCGATCTGAGAAGGTCCTGTGCCTGGATGAAATTTCTATCTATTATAGCTGGTAAGGAGCCATTCTGCATGGTGGAGGTCACATTTTGTGTGATTTTGGAGTGTTTTTCTGGGTTCAGGTGTTACACCCTCTGGCTTATGTGACTCAGCGGGCGTATGCCCGTCTGCATGCAGTCTATTTGGTAAGCCCCTGTATGAACTGATGAAGGGATCTGTGAACACAAGCTGCATTTCCCTGCTATATTTGTCCTGCTTTTCACAACTATGGACTATTTATGACATTTTCTTAATTTACCGATATGTTTCCACTCATTATGATTATAATATTTCTCTGATTTGTATTTGTTATATGCACTTCAACTTGCATTTTAGTTTTAATATTTACCTAATTGCATGTTGTATATGTCTGCACTTGGACATACTTTGCACTTATGCACTTTGTTAAAACACCAATTGAAAGTATATTCACACTATAGGGACTTTAGTATATGTTCTTAATTATTAACTAACTTGGTGGATTATCTTATATTTTATATTTCTTATGTTTTCTAATTTGTGCTGAAATTTTAGCACTGCACTATTACCTACTTTGTTGCTTTTATCT